>OZ005735.1:51569128-51999367 GCA_963930755.1 Eudasyphora cyanicolor
ACCTCTTTCCGGCGAATTTCGCACTGATCGGATATAAAATAACATTTTTACAGCGCTTACATGTCAAATCGGTGGTAATGCATATATGGCGGCTATATCTAAATCTGAACCGATTCTCTCCTAATTTAGCAGTATTCCTTCATGTAGAAAGAAACCCATTTTTGTCGAATTTCGTACTGATCGGATATAAAATAACATTTTTACAGCGCTTACATGACAAATCGGGGGTAACGCATATATGGGGGCTATTTCTAAATCTAAACCGATTTCTTCCAAATTTAACATTGTTCATTCATATAATAAGAAACCTCTTTCTGCCGAATTTCATACTGGTCGTACATAAAATAAAGTTTTTACAGCGCTTACATGTCAAATCGGGGCTAACATATAATACGATATTTTTACGTTTTAAACCATCTCTGGCATGGACACCTCAACTGGTCAACCACTAAGATGTTCGTCTTGGCTGCCCGCTTAAACTCTGCCACCCAATATTTTATAGTTGTAAATGAAGGAGCAGACACCCCAAAGTAGAATCAAGCTCGGCTTTTATATTTGCTGGTTTGAGACCTTTCAAATTAAAGTTCTGTTTTACATATCGGTGAAAAATTTTGTACATGTCTACAAATTCACTGAGATTGATTACTTCTGAGTGCTCAAATAAAATAAACATCGTGGTGCCTTGAAACTTAAAACATATGTTTAAGAAGATTGCCACTTTTCACGGAAGTCATTTTTTAAGACTATTACCGCCATCTATATTTCGGATCTACTATTAGATACGTGGCAGAAGGGATGAAAATTAATGCTCCGACCACAGCCGGTATCAATATTTTTTCTGATATTCCTGAATTTAGAAGTAGAAGGAATCACCTTCTATGTGTGTGTGTGTGGCCCACTCTTTCTAGAATGCGGCAATCTACTCTAGGCTCTCACTTCTTTGGGGAGGCTGCCAATCTTACTGTGAAGGACCCGCTGAAGCATGCCTCGGAATGTACTTGCGAACTTCCCCCTATCGGCTATTCCCGACTTTTATTCTGGTTCCTATTTTTGATTCCACCTTAGACTATGTACGCTCAGATAACAGTTGTCTCTGTGTAAAGTTACCCACGCCTCCCCATCACGCTCCAAAATTTCATTCGTTGTCCTCGTCGTCGTCATTAGAGAATTGGATTTCGTGCAATAATTTCCTTTGCCATACATCACCACACCATCCGTCGTCATCACTCTAATAACAAAGTGAAAATATGGAACTCATCATCACACTAAACGCAAGTGCGGCAATGATGGCGGCGGTAGCAATTGAAGCTAAGACTAAGCCAGTGACTGTGGCAACATGCGGACTTTGCTTGGGAGTACTTACTGCCAACCATCCAAACATTGAACAAACCAGTCAGTCAGTCAGCCAGTCAGCCATCCAACAAATGTTGACAATATTGAAGTTGATGAAATAAAGCATTCTTGTGTTTGGTTCGTTCGTTTGTTTCGTTTTCTTTTTTTCTGCCGCCAATACCTCAAACTTTTACCATCATTACGAGTTGTGGGTTTGAGTGTTTGAATGGAATACGTTAGGTTATGCTGCGCTAACTCCTACGTCCTGCGTCCTACATCCACCATCAGAGCTATATGCTTTGCTTTGCTTTTGGCTTTACTGTCATCACCGTCATATACATTTCGATTACTCAATGGAATTGCAGCAATTTTCGAAAATTTTCTTTGGCATTTCTTTTATCTTCAACTGTTACCGAGTGAGTGAGAGTCTTCCTGTTCACATCGATGTGTGGAGCGGAAGGATATGAAAGGACCCTGTTATGAGTACAAATTTTCTATGTGGGCGTTTCATTGAAGCTCGTATTAGAAATATTGCATGCTTTCTTGCTTGCACGGGGTGTAGTGGAAGAGTGTAGTTTCTTTTTCTTCGACTTTGCCTTGTGATATTTGTAACATTTTGTTGCAAATGAGTTTGGTATTTTGCCACAAGGCATAGTATTCGGTGAACTGAATGTGGAGGAATACTGATTGAATGGATGAATGAAGAAAATAGCCATACTGTGTATTTAATAGGTGGAAATGGATGCAGTGATCGATGCACCTCAAAGAAATGTCTGGAGGACTGATTCATTCGTTAATAGGTATGACTTCGTGGAAACGTTTGATGGAAGTAGTGTTTGTATATATAATAACTGTTATACTATACTGGACATTTGAAAACTATATCAGTAGAAATTTCCGGACCACAATGATAGTTCCCCAAGTCTTCTAGAAGTACGAGTATACTCGTATTGCTGTGCTAGAATGCCTAATGGCATTAAATGTAGTATAACATTAGCTGATTCAGGCGGATGTTGTTCCCAACGACCCGGTGATTTACATAAAATCCATTCGCTGAACTGTATTTAGAATTGCGCTGAAGGTGGATTTCTGGATTTCTAACTACTGCCGTATATAAATAAGAAACTAAAAGCGGGTTCAGACCCCAGCGTCTTCCTACTGCTCTTTTACAGGAATATAGCGCTACCACATCTTTCTTTTCTCTTTCCAGAATTTTAGGTTTGAAATTTAACTACTAGTGTTTTAGTATTTTGGGCTTTCAGGAAAGACCTTCAGTAACTCCGAGGAGATAGGATAATTTTATTTATATTATATATTCTGCTGAAAAGAACTAGTTCGGTCTAGTTGGGGTAAACACCAAGACCATTATCAGAAGTCTATTCTGCGGTTGTATATAGGATGGCTCCAATAGTACTCGGAAATTTATCTGTAACAGCTACTGCCACGTCTTATACATAGGCAATAACCTTAACACTCATCATCTCCAGAAAGCAGAATTATGTTTATGGAGAGATTCCACAGTGAAGTTGATAAAACATCCTATTGTGTATTCCGGACCCCGATAGAAGCTTTATTGGTTAGGTTGATTAGGTTGGTTAGGTTGGTTAGGTTGGTTAGGTTGGTTAGGTTGGTTAGGTTGCTTAGGTTGCTTAGGTTGCTTAGGTTGCTTAGGTTGGTTAGGTTAGTTAGGTTGGTTAGGTTGGTTAGGTTGGTTAGGTTGGTTAGGTTGGTTAGGTTGGTTAGGTTGGTTAGGTTGGTTAGGTTGGTTAGGTTGGTTAGGTTGGTTAGCTTGGTTAGGTTGGTTAGGTTGGTTAGGTTGGTTAGGTTGGTTAGGTTGGTTAGGTTGGTTAGGTTGGTTAGGTTGGTTAGGTTGGTTAGGTTGGTTAGGTTGGTTAGGTTGGTTAGGTTGGTTAGGTTGGTTAGGTTGGTTAGGTTGGTTAGGTTGGTTAGGTTGGTTAGGTTGGTTAGGTTGGTTAGGTTGGTTAGGTTGGTTAGGTTGGTTAGGTTGGTTAGGTTGGTTGGGTTGGTTGGGTTTTTTTTGGGTTGGTAAGGTTGGTTGGGGTTTTTTGGGTTGGTAAGGTTGGTTAGTTTGGTTTGGTTGGTCAGGTTGCTTAGGTTGGTTAGGTTGGTTAGGTTGGTTAGGTTGATTAGGTTAGTTAGGTTGGTTAGGTTGGTTAGGTTGGTTAGGTTGGTTAGGTTGGTTAGGTTGGTTAGGTTGGTTAGGTTGGTTAGGTTGGTTAGGTTGGTTAGGTTGGTTAGGTTGGTTAGGTTGGTTAGGTTGGTTAGGTTGGTTAGGTTGGTTAGGTTGGTTAGGTTGGTTAGGTTGGTTAGGTTGGTTAGGTTGGTTAGGTTGGTTAGGTTGGTTAGGTTGGTTAGGTTGGTTAGGTTGGTTAGGTTGGTTAGGTTGGTTAGGTTGGTTAGGTTGGTTAGGTTGGTTAGGTTGGTTAGGTTGGTTAGGTTGGTTAGGTTGGTTAGGTTGGTTAGGTTGGTTAGGTTGGTTAGGTTGGTTAGGTTGGTTAGGTTGGTTAGGTTGGTTAGGTTGGTTAGGTTGGTTAGGTTGGTTAGGTTGGTTAGGTTGGTTAGGTTGGTTAGGTTGGTTAGGTTGGTTAGGTTGGTTAGGTTGGTTAGGTTGGTTAGGTTGGTTAGGTTGGTTAGGTTGGTTAGGTTGGTTAGGTTGGTTAGGTTGGTTAGGTTGGTTAGGTTGGTTAGGTTGGTTAGGTTGGTTAGGTTGGTTAGGTTGGTTAGGTTGGTTAGGTTGGTTAGGTTGGTTAGGTTGGTTAGGTTGGTTAGGTTGGTTAGGTTGGTTAGGTTGGTTAGGTTGGTTAGGTTGGTTAGGTTGGTTAGGTTGGTTAGGTTGGTTAGGTTGGTTAGGTTGGTTAGGTTGGTTAGGTTGGTTAGGTTGGTTAGGTTGGTTAGGTTGGTTAGGTTGGTTAGGTTGGTTAGGTTGGTTAGGTTGGTTAGGTTGGTTAGGTTGGTTAGGTTGGTTAGGTTGGTTAGGTTGGTTAGGTTGGTTAGGTTGGTTAGGTTGGTTAGGTTGGTTAGGTTGGTTAGGTTGGTTAGGTTGGTTAGGTTGGTTAGGTTGGTTAGGTTGGTTAGGTTGGTTAGGTTGGTTAGGTTGGTTAGGTTGGTTAGGTTGGTTAGGTTGGTTAGGTTGGTTAGGTTGGTTAGGTTGGTTAGGTTGGTTAGGTTGGTTAGGTTGGTTAGGTTGGTTAGGTTGGTTAGGTTGGTTAGGTTGGTTAGGTTGGTTAGGTTGGTTAGGTTGGTTAGGTTGGTTAGGTTGGTTAGGTTGGTTAGGTTGGTTAGGTTGGTTAGGTTGGTTAGGTTGGTTAGGTTGGTTAGGTTGGTTAGGTTGGTTAGGTTGGTTAGGTTGGTTAGGTTGGTTAGGTTGGGTAGGTTGGTTTGGTTGGTTAAGTTTGTTATGTTGGTTATCTTGGTTGGATTGGTCAAGTACCGATCTATGTTTTATAAAAATATGAGGTTTTTAATATCAGAAATCTATAATGCACTGCCTGAAGTGTAAGTTTTGGACAAGGGACGCGAAAATGTATACTATTTTCCACATTCTTACAGATATTTAGCTTTGCGATGTCGAAAACTGAAACGTTGTTTTGCATTGTGAATAACAATAGCCATTTTGTTTAGTAGTGACAAATAAAAATTAATGACGATAATATAATTCCTTTTCGGTTCGCAACACGGTGCCTTGTCGGCGAAAAAATGAACAAAACATACACTTAATATTATGTGGCGCAAAAACCTCTTCTGGCAAGAGAAGGCGACGAAGGGGAGTTCATGAAGACGAATGATGAAAATTGTCATAGGATCGAATGGAATGTAATGTAAACGTAATGAAATGAAAAATCAAATACAAATGTACATACTAATGTGCTCTTATTGTTGTGGCTGCCGCATCTATTCCTAAGATGTTGCTTCATCCGTTATACACGTAGTAGATGTAGGTACATATGAGTTCATATATATGTATCGAATTGTTGTGGCTGGGACAGGATTCAGATTCAAGACCGGCGGCATGAGTTAATGAATTATATGATGTGCATGGAATTATAAGAGACAAACTTGCACACTTTTATACGTACTCACACACACACACACAGACATTCAATCACATTCCAACACAAAGATATTCACACTCACACTATTTAACTCTGTGGCAGAAACAATCGCAAAGGACAATTTTTGCGGATTACCCAGAGAATGTGAAAGCATATGAATGATTTGAGGCTGCCGAAAGGTGGTTAGGTAAAGGGTGCTACAAACGGAATAACGTGGAATTCTGAAGTGGAATGTAATCAGATTTTTAAGTTGCAAGTAAATTATATGAATGTGAAAGAGAATGTATAAATATATATGTATATGCACAAATATAAATATGTATCTGTATGGAAGTGTCCTGTCTGCCTCCTTAGTGAGTGAGTACGTATCCTTGTCTGTTTAAGTAAAGACATACATACGTATGTTTCGGCATTAATTTGTTTAATTTCAAGTTGTTTAAAAGTATTTTCATTAATTACATTCGGTTTTGAACTCAATATGCTTAATATCTGCCATTTCAGGACAAAATGCATGAAGGTTTGGAGTGTTTGTTGTTGAAATGATGTAAGGCATGGTTTCAGTGATTTTTAATTTCTGAATTACGTTATAACAATGAAATATAAATCTGTTCGGTTTTTTTTTCGAAAAAAAAATCTTAAGGTGATTTAACTTTATTACATTACACAGGACATTTTTTTCCTTTCTGGTATCAAAAAACCTATTTTGTTGTGCATAGCTTATCCGACCATATATATATTAGCTTCTGTATGAAGGCCTCCCCACCCAAGGAAGAGGAATTGGGAAAATTTAGTCACATTTCCAACAGGTCTCTTCCATGAAATTAAGATACTGACTATTCGGTATATAGAAAAAACGGCGAAACGACTCACAGTAACTCTTAATGAGTCATTACAAGCCGCATGGCCCAAACTAAAGCCAAGGGGCAAACAAAAGCCACCATGGTGGTTGTCTAAATTAGTCATTCTGAGGAAGTGCTTCAGCAAGCTTTTTAATAAGGCAAAGGCCAGCAGACCCCCCCAGGACTGGGACAATTATCAGAAAGAACTCAAGCAGGACAAACAAGAGTTGAGAAAGGCTTAAAATAAATCCTGGATAAATTTCTGTAGTTGCGCAGAAACCTCATCCGAAGCCTCAAGGTTACGGAAAATTTAAGCATCATCACTTTGTACATACTTTTGGGTACAACAAGAAAGTTGATACTTCTTCCAGCAAAGAGCCGCTGGGAGTGCTCCTGGATACACATTTTCAGGGCAACTCTCAAGTGTCATTAAATACTTCAATTGGGGTACTCCATTCAAGTGCAGCCATCAGAGGTCACCATCGACATTGTAACCGAATCTAGCATTATTTGCGCTATCAAAAGTTTTAAACCTTGTAATTCGCCAGGACCAGACAATGTCTCGCAGGTGGATCTACTGGCAGTATCTACATGAGATCTACTCATGTTGTATCAATCAGGCCTATATACCAACAAACTGAAGAGAAACCAAAGTTGGTTTCATCCTAGAGCGGGAAAACCTTGCCATGCATGAGCTAATGATTGTCGGCCGATTAGTCTATCGTATTTTTTCCTTAAAACCCAAGGGAGAACACAGGCTACTGTTCAACCAAGAGCACACTGCAAGGTCAAGTCCGCCAAAATTGTCCGGCATATACTACGGTAGATTTCTTAGGTATAGAGACCTTCAATAACATAAATCCAGCCTCTATAATTACGGCTTTAAAAACCGTGGGGGTTGATAGCAGTTCATTCATAAATCTCTAGTTAAGAGAAGCATTTCAGGTACGAGAGCGATGCCAAAATTAGCCTACCTGACAAAGAAAACAGAAGAATTTTGGTACAGCTTTCTCATCATCAAATTTTCCGTCAATATGCGATATATAGTAAACAGATCGCCATTGAATGCCAAGGCCACTCCTTGGTCATTTTCGAATAAAGATGGCCCAATTATGCCTCTGGACAAAAATCTGCACCAAACAGTGACTCGTTTTGGGTGTATCGGCTTTTCAACGTATGCGTGCGGGTTGTCTTTGCCCTAAATGCGACAATTTTGCTTGTTTACATACCCGCAAAGATCAAAATGAAAATATCAAAATCAAATGAAAATAAAAAATGAAAAAAAAATGAAAATCAATATTTTCAAAGTAATGTCGCAATATTTCCCAGCGTTGTTCAAGCGTATACACAACCATATTCGTTCAGCGGAAGGATAAAACTAATTATCTGTCAAATCAGACATGAGCTAAGTGTTACCATTCACCAAATATGCAATAGTTGGAAAAAAACGTTAGATGGCGGACCCTTTACTTTTTATATTAGTTGGACTGAAACGTTTCAAATGAAAGTATTAAATTACATATCGGTGACCGCTTTTTTCCATGTTTACAAATTCACTGAGATCGTTTACTTTGTGCCAACTGACATCCATAGATTTTCTTCTGCTGTGGAATCTCTCCACGAACAACATTCTGCTTTCTCCGGGGATTAAGAGTGTTAAGGGGAAGTTTCAGAATACTGTTACGGACATCCTAGGAAAGGCCCTAGGATGTTGGGGTCTGAACCCGAGTATAGTTTATTTTTTGTACATGGCAGTATTCAGACCGATAATATTATACGGCATTGTCGTATTATGCACAGCTCTACAGAAATCTACATTCTGCGCAAATCAGTGACTACTGTGCGCAGGGAACAATCGCCATTTTTGATATGTTAAAATTGAAAGAAAATAAATTTGGAAACAAATTTTTTAAATATTTTATATTTGTTAATACATTTCATTTTAAAATAAAGAAATTTTGTTTGAGGTTTTTCAAAGATTTCACGTTATACTTTATAGTTAAAAATGTCGGAAGGAGCATTGGTTTTTGTTTTACAGCACTAATTTTAAATTAAGAAATATTCCAGTTCACCACTTTTTGTCTATTTATCAATTTATAGCTACGTTAGATTATACCATTTTTCAATAAAATTTATAGTTACAAGATTTCTTGAATTTTAATTGAATTTTTTAAACATAAAATTTCTAAAGGCGTTAATACATTGCCAAAATAATTAAATACAAATTTATCTTTGTATGGGAAATATTAGCTCCAAATTAAAACCAGTAAGGAAAGGATAAATTCGGGCGGGGCCGACTATATAATACCCTACACCACTCTCGTAATATTGAATAACTCTAATATATAAATTTTGTAATTCATGTATAAATTGTTTACATAAATTTACTTTTGGGACATTTTATTAATAATACCCTGTACCACAGTGTGGTGTAGGGTATAAAAACGTTTGGATCTAAAGAGCCAAATCTGATGAAACATATATATGCGAGCTATAGCTAAATCTTAACCGATTTTCTTCGAGCTATAGCTAAATCTTAACCGATTTTCTTCAAATTCGGTAGTGTTGGTTCATGGATCAAAAAACTCTACCATTCTTAATATCAAAATGATTGGATGTAAAATACAGCTTCTACAGGACTAAAGAGCAAAATCGGACGAAACATATATATGGGAGCTATAGCTAAATCGTAACCGATTTTCTTTAAATTCGGTAGTGTTGATTCATGGATCAAGAAACTCTACCATTCTAAATTTCAAAACGATTGGATGTAAAATACAGCTTCTATAGGACTAAAGGGCCAAATCGGACGAAACATATATATGGGAGCTATAGCTAAATCTTAACCGATTTTCTTCAAATTCGGTAGTGTTGGTTCATGGAAGAAACTCTACTATTCTTAATTTTAAAATGATTGGATGTAAAATACAGCTTCTACAGGACTAAAGAGAAAAATCGGACGAAACATATATATGGGAGCTATAGCTAAATCTTAACCGATTTTCTTCCAATTCGGTAGTGTTGATTCATGGATCAAGAAACTCTACCAGTCTAAATTTCAAAACGATTGGATGTAAAATACAGCTTCCATAGGACTAAAGGGCCAAATCGGACGAAAGATATATATGGGAGCTATATCTAAATCTCAACCGATTTCAACCAAATTCAATAGGGATCTTTACAGCTGCGAAATAATCTAAACTGCAAAATTCCAGAACGATCGGAGTGAAATTGCGACCTGTAGTCGACGAACAACTTTACATTGACAGACGGACGGACGGACGGACGGACAGACATGGTTAAATCGACTCAGCTAGTGATTCTGAGTCGATCGGTATACTTTAAGGTGGGTCTAGCTGTGTTATTTTCAGGTGTTACAAACATCTGCCGTAAAACAAACTTATAATACCCTGTACCACAGTGTGGTGTAGGGTATAAAAAATATTTGGATGAAAACACATTTTTGTCTAGAACAATATCCTCCCAAACATACAATATTTGTGTTTGTCAAATATTATATTATTTTACTAGATAGAAACTTATAATATATGTGTTTGTCAAATATTATATATTTTGTGTGTACTCCAAACATATGTATATTTGAAGCAGAATATGTTTGAGACCATATACTACAGAAGCGAGATCGCAGATCTCTTAACGAGATGGCTGAATTGTTGAAAATTCACCTGATATGGGTTCCGGGCCACCGGGAA
The DNA here is from genome assembly GCA_963930755.1 of Eudasyphora cyanicolor. Taxonomy (NCBI): domain Eukaryota; kingdom Metazoa; phylum Arthropoda; class Insecta; order Diptera; family Muscidae; genus Eudasyphora; species Eudasyphora cyanicolor. The sequence goes on from OZ005735.1 coordinate 51,579,086, forward strand.
ATACCAAGGAACTGGAAAGGGAAATAACGTCAAATAATCAGAGCTACCTTACATGCTTCAGGGCAACTGCAATGTGTGGGAATTCCTCCAGCTACCTACAACCTCTTTCTAAGAGATATTGTTCTTACGGCAACAAATGTCAGATGATCACTAGTCAGAAACTGCATACATTGCAGGCTGACGTGGTGCAGTCAAAACTTTAAGTACCATGGCCATGCTGTAAATATTGAGACCGGACTTATTGTCTCTGTCATGACAAGTCGCTGCCGTACAGGACAGCATGCATAGAGAGAGGTTTACGGTGTTGCCTAATTACTTTTGCAGAAGCTGTGGAATTCGTCTTTAATAGATTTCTTTGCGGCTTTAGTCATATGAGAAGTCGTCAAGTGATTCTCCCGCAACAAAGTAACCCCCACTGGTATTGTTATTTACTTGAATAAGTTGTCTCTAAATAAGTTGACTGAGTAGTTTAACATACGCCGCATATTGTTTCCAATGAACTTGCTGGGAAAGGGACGACATTCCAAATTCTCGAAGAATTTGTATATATTGGTGCGCCACAACCCACATGCAAGCTTTATCTTAGGCACTCAGGCAGTCCATCGAAAGATGGATAGAGATCGGTACATGAAGGGTAACTAGACAAATATGACCTGAGAAGGTTAAAATATCTCGTCGCACTAGAGCGGAAACGATTGTCTACGTTAGTATCAGCTCTGAAGGGACACTGCCAGATCGGCGAACACGCCAGAAGCTTCCGTATTAACTCCAATGACTTCTGCAGAAGCTGTGAACGAGAGACCATTAAACACTTGCTATTCGACTGTCCCGCTTTGAGGGTGATCTACGAATCCTATAGTTCGTCGTAGCCGGAGTCGCAGTCGAATCCGAGACGAATTTTGCAAAATTATCTAATTCAAATATTTTCGATCAAAAATTTTGATTGATATGTATACAAACATATTTATACAAAATAAGTAAAAAAATAATAAAATTTATGCATGAAGGTATGATTTCATGAAATTTGCAAAAACAACGCCGACTCCGACTTCACAGCCCTGGTATTACTGATAACGTTGTTTATCAAACAGGTTGGTTTCGATGAGTGCATCTGAGCCCGTGGTAACACTAAGGTCCTAACCTGGTCTATGCGAGCTGGTAAGAAAACGGCTGTCACTCTAACTTAAACCTTGATTCTCTTGAGACCACATCCCTAATTTCACAAACAGCCTTCGTCTGCTGCAGATCTCTTAACGGGGTGACTGAACAGTTTGAAATATACCTCATATGGGTACCTGCACATCAGGATATCCCGGGGAACTACAAAGCCGTTGATCTTACTAGGAGAGGAACGACATTACAACTTCCTGAGGAATTTAGAAAAATAGGCAAGAGGCAATGCAGGCAGACTCCAATGACTTATGTAGAAGATGTTGAGATGAGGCAGAAGTGGAGGTTATTGAGCATCTGCTTTGCTACTATCGCGCATTGGGTAATCGAAGTCTGGATATACTGGGTTGACATTTTTAGGAAGTCTGATATGGGTGGTTTCGACACTACGGACCAATTTCGACATAATTCTTGGCAATGAAGTTTTTTGCAGAATTCAATATTTCAGATAGTTAGATATAATCCATTTATGAATAGGTACCCTATTGTCGAAGGAACATATTATTTTTTTTTAATTTTTAACCAAATTATACAATTTTTTATAGCCCTCAGGGTAATGACGGTAGAGTTTAATATCTGAGGCCCCTCGATCTGACGATATAAAGGGCGGGCCATTTAAAATTTTAAATTTGAAGTACCGATTAGTTTGTCTTGTGATTTGAGCCATTTGGATTATTTTCTGTTGGAAATCTCTTCAATGGCAACATGCAATCGAAGTTGCCATTGAAGAGATTCGACCCGAAATAATCGAAAATGTACTGATTATTTGTCGTGGTAGTCATATGAATAATATTGTGTTCCGTTATTAAATGACAAAGTTCAACCTTTCTAATAAAAAAATAGAAATTTGAGAAAATTGTCATTATTTTAAATGGCTCACCCTTTATTTGGATAATGTGTTTTTTTATAGATATATCGCTTAGTTATCGAAATATTGGATGTTAAAGTTTAAAAAAATAAGATTTTTTCAAAATTTTATCGTCCGATAAGTCGATAACTACCATGCAAGTGGCGCATGGTAGTTATCGAAAAAATTTATTGAGTTTTCCATATGGCAGTAACAAGGATAGTCCTCGAAAAATAGCATTGGTTTTTTACACAATATTGATGTAATTTTATGGAAAAATTCATTTTTTTTGTAAATTTTTTAAACTTTATTGTGCAAAAACTCCATAACTAAGCATGTTATCGATAAAATGCCCGTTAATTTTTCTTCGTATTTTGAGGTTTTCGAGAATCCTGGTGGATGCCCTTTATAGTTCGTTGTTAATCGTCATTCCCCTGTCATTTTTTGACAGGGGAATGAATATTGACTACAAAAGTCTCTATAACTTTCCGTTAAAATACTTGCATTCCGAAAATTTGCATGGATCGGAACTTGGTTTTCACAATGAAGTTAGCAAGCACAAAAGAGTTATAAAAAGTATTAAACTTTAAAAATAAATGCTGCAGATGGGAATGACGCACGTGAGTGTGAAAATTCATTTCGAAAGACAAAGCGCAACTAACATAATTTTATTAATATTTATTAATTTTATTAATAGATTTAATACTCTTTATAATTTAAATGATTGGAAATCAAGAGTGGTTTGGAAATTTGAATTTTACGGAATATAAGATTTTCCAGGGAAAATAGTAATTAAAAAAAATATTTTATTTTTTCTAATTTAAATACACAAAGACGGCAAATTATCCGGTAGTGTTGAAATCACTCATTTATCTTTCCGGTACCGATATTCGTACTATTGATAACTTTGTGTATCAAACAGGTTGGTTTCGACGAGGGGCATCTAAGCCCGTGGTAACACTAGAACCTAAACTGGCCTATGTGAGCTAGTAAAAACGGCTGCCACCCTAAACTAAACCAATGCAGTCGGATCCGCTTGACTTTAACCGATATTGATACCCTAACTTTTGAGTTATGACCTTACGTCTGTTTTTCAGTTTTGTTCGCACGAAAGAGTAAACGAATGACTTAATTTTGTGTATGTTTTAATATTTTCTCCAATCTTAGTATTTTATATTGTATCTATAATGCAGCATGTTTAATTTTGTAAAGTTGCCTGGAATATTCATTTTATTTTGTTCTCTTGAATCTAAAATCGTCCTTTATATCACTATCCTTAATATATCACGAACTATTGAGAGGGAAAAATCAAACATATCCGAGAGAGAAAAATCCAGAGCACCATTTCCCTCTTGACCTAGAAATGGTGCCCTTCTGATTCATACTTTATTCTTTTGCTTAAATCGAAATTATTCTCTTCTCTATACAACTCCACCTACTATATTAACTGACAACTTTGCGAACAGAGGAAACCCCACAAATTTGTAATGCTACAAATTAGAATGCAATTTTGGTGAAAATTTATTGACTGCCAAAGAAAGGGGACGAAAATGCAAACCCAAAGACAAAGTGCAACGAATTCACAAAAGAAACTGCAATGGTTTGCCTCAAATACTTCACGCATGTCGAGGAACATTGGGGTGGATCGTAGTGGAAATTTTTAGATGAAATAAAAATGAAAAAATTCAATGAAGGTACTGCGAACAATCAGGACTGAATTGGAGATATTTCGATGTCACATTTTATGAGACACAATAACCCCCCGTCATGAACATGTATCTGGCCAGACATTTTACGAATTTAGCTGTGATTTAAATATATTTCTAATTTAGCTAGGGGTTTGAGTCTTCAGGTAACTCTACAAATATTGTTACTTATCGTTTTATGAAAAAAAAAAACATTAAAATAAAAAATAACAACAACAATTTATGTGGAGTTTTCATCCCGTACGTAGCACATGTGTCTGGCCAGATACTCCCATATTTTGTATGAAGAAAAATGCTCTCTATTTGCATTTTTTATTTTTCTTTGCGTTTGTTTACACAAATCAACTCAAACGGGATTTTATATGCACTTTGTATGGTTGTAGCTGTGAAAACCAAATGAACAAAACCGAATGAACAATATTCACATCAGCAAACAGTTCAGACACCACTAAATATAAGTTTCATTGATATAACATTTGCCCTTCATTTCATCTCATTTTCCTCGTTTTTCTTTTTTTTAAATAGAAAATATACATCTGCCTGGCGTGATAACAATAAGACAATGTAATAGTATCACTAAAATACCATGTTTTTCATATAAATGTATTGAAATACATAGTGTGTCATGCCAGATACATGTGCTACGTATGGACTATCGGAACATGTACATGACGGAGGGTTAAATTTGAGAGATGATAACTTATTAAAAAAAAATTAAATATTGATTTAAACTGAGATACTCTCTCGGCTATAGACCAACCTGCTTCTATACAGTGATAGAAAGCAAGTATTTTACATGGCAAAATATATTGCAAGTATTTCATTGCGTGCCCACAGACTATATCATGATTTCTGGGGCGTGACCCCCGTCATCAGTAGTCTACATGGCAGGCTTTTCAAAAAAGCCTTTGATTGATGATTCGATAACCAAACTCTCAAAGCCTATCACGGGGCGACTCACACGAGCAAATGAGAATTGCACCCAAAGACTCACTTTTTGGCTATCGATCAAACAATCAAACAGACCGAAATAATAACGGGCAACCGACAAAATTAAATATTTTTATAATTGCTAACATTATCATATATCTTGTTTACGACTTATTTGTTTTGAGTAATTATTATTTTTCCAAGACCCACAAAGATTATTTTGACCCTACCTTATATCCTCACGCATGCATAAATTGTCACACAGAGATTTCGAATCTTTACAAAGTCTACCCAAGCCGTGGGACTGTGATGGTAGCAACACCACAAAAAAAAACTACTAAAAGCCACACAACTAAACAACAATGAGCATTGGAACCATACTGGAGCAAAGTTCCAACAAAGGACACCAAACGAAAACCTCATAAACCTGAAAAGATGTGTTCAATGTTGACTGTGACGATAGCGATAAGGATAAAGCTACGGAGTGGAAACAGCAACGACATTTTTGCTATAGCCCCCAAAATAGTACGGAAACGCATCCACACATGTCCCAAAGCGTCCGCTCCGCATCTTCCCAGTTAACAGTAAAGGAGACCGCAGCATATCCGCCATCTCTACCAATTTTACAGAGAAAAACATCGTAAAAAATTAAATTTTAACAATTTTATTTACGCATAAATTGAATTAATTACAAAGTATGTTAGAATTCTATATAATATTTTTAAATGTATCGACTAAAAATTATAAATTGGATCAAAAAAACTTAATTGACTCAATTAAAAAGGTAATTGCATCAACAAACGTTTTATTTAAACAATATTTCAATCAATGAAATAATTAATTTCAGCTATTAAACAATTAAATGAATCAAAAAAAATGTGTCGGATCAATTAAAAAATTATTCGAGTTAATTAAAATATTAATTGGATTAATGAAAATATTTATTAAATCATATAAAAATTATGAAAGCACTTAAAAATTATTCGGTGCAACATAATAATGAATTTAGGCAATAAATAATGAATTTAGGCATGAATCAATAAAATTTTTGTTATTTCAATTAAAATATTTCAATCAATTAAATAATTAATTGAACTTATTAAATCAATTGAAATATTAAACTATTTATCGAATCAATTATAATTGTAAAAATAGTAATTAAAAATTATAAAATGTATGGAAAATAGAATTGAATCTATTAAAGTTTTAATTAAAGGCATATGTAACTAACAATTTTTTTCTCTGTATTTCTGAGGATTGCGTGTATTTGCCAGTCCTTCCTTTTTCGCAAATTGTATATAATGTAGTGTTGTCTATTTATGTGTTGTTGTGTTGTGACGCTATACATACTAAAGTCATTTAAGTCAAATACACGCAAATTGCCACTGATGTCCAACTTAACAAATGCTCCTTGCAAACCAAACTCGGAGTTGTGTGGCAACAGTAAGCGGCAACAGTGGCAAACAATAGCAACAACAACAACAACTCTACCGCCAATGACATTGGCAACACACACGTGCATACGCAGTCAGGCGGACAGGACACGAGGACGACAGACATTGGGACAAATGTTGCAGCCCTAGACGCTGCTTCAACCAGCCAACCATTGGAATATATCAGTTGGCAATGTGGCAGCTACTCTATTACTAGAAAAGGGTGTCAAAACGACAAATATCAACTAAACATGCACATGCAACAAAATTCTCCCTCATATACGCTCCCATATAATACCTACAGATCGGTACAGTCAGTACGAGGTAACAGTGTCAAGTTGGAGATCCCATTAGATTATAATATTATCCAAATATAAAAACTTCAGAACGTCGTCAAAGCAAGTTTGATATTACTTTGTGAGGTAAGAATTGATACTGCTTTCTGATATAATCACTTTAATATGATGTCTGTTCCTTTACTTACTACAGTTTATAATTTTTACAACAACAACATTAACAAGTAAAAGCGTTAAGTTCGGCCATGCCGATTCTTATATACCCTCCACCATGGATCGCACGTGAATGATTACGGGTACTAATAAAATCATTATACCAAATTTCAGCCCAATTCTTTGAAATTTGAGGTTTTTGTGGCGTTAAGAAGTCAAATCTAGAGGGACCTTTGTATGGGGACTACCTTTGTATGACTACAGTTACTCGTGTGAAGGATGCCGCGTATAAATAAACCCCAGTTATCATCTTTCAGCCCGACCCGTTGACATTTGTGGTCTCTATGACGTTAAGAAGTCAAATCGGGAAGATGCCATATATGGGGGGTATTTCCAAAATTGGACCGATATTGCTCATGGATCGCACGTGAATGATTACGGGTACTAATAACATCATTATACCAAATTTCAGCCCAATTCTTTGAAATTTGAGGTTTTTGTGGCGTTAAGAAGCCAAATCTAGAGGGACCTTTGTATGGGGACAGCCTTTGTATGACTACAGTTGCTCGTGTGAAGGATATCGCGTATAAATAAACCCCAGTTATCAACTTTCAGCCCGACCCGTTGACATTTGTGGTCTCTATGACGTTAAGAAGTCAAATCGGAGAGATGCCATATATGGGGGCTATTTCCAAAATTGGACCGATATTGCCCATTTGCGATCCCAACATACCTACGATATATGAAGTATATGTACCAAATTTCAGCCACCTAGCTCAAGTATTATAGATTGTAGCGTGATTACAACAGACGGACGGACAGACGGACATGGCTAAATCTTCTTAGAATTTTACGACGATTAATAATATATATACTTTATGGGGACTCAGATCAATATTTATTGTGGAGGGTATAAAAAAATGGTAAGAACAAATTTTTTTTTTTGAAATAGTAAAATATGCTAGTTATAGGAACAGACATATGGCATACCACTATTATTCTGATGATATATTCCCTAAATGTGAAGAATTAATTTTAGACGAATTTGTATTAAGGAAACTGGCGGTTAAAATATTCGTATTTAAGCCATAAATACCATATTTTCTAAGCATTTTAACTGAATCTTTGCAATTTGTATTACATCAGGACAAGAATTCATCGCAGGAAATTTTTTTAAATAAGAGCATATTTTGTAATAGTAAACCTATAAATGTCGCTCCCAAAAATGCTTATTTAGGTCGTAAACACCATATTTTCTAAGAAAATTTTCTAAGAAAACTTTGCAGTTTTGCATTCTGTTTTGACCAGAATTCATCTCAATAAAATGTATACAAATCAAATTTTATTTTGTTGTAGTCCTCGTGTAGATGTACATAGCTCTCAAAAATGCTATAAAAATGCAGCGTTCCTTTTTTTGTAGACTATAACTTAAACAAAAACAGAATTTGCTCCATATCCAAAGATTCCAGTAATATAATTGAGTGCAGTCCATGGTGGAGGGTATATAAAATTCGCCATGGCCGAACTTAACGCTTTTACTCGTTTTTCCTATGTATTTGTAATTAAGGAGTAACTTAGAATTAAAATTTAATAGTATTACCTGCATTTTTGGAAACAACGATTTATTGATAAATAATTATTTTAGTTTTTATTCGTCGCTCCCCGATTTTAAATTATTCTTACCTGTAAAGAGACGAAAAGGAAAGTTGAAGAAAATTTATAAAGAACAAAAGTATATAAATAAAATATGGAAATGATTTTGTTTTATTGTAAAGTCAAAATATATAATTTATGATTTTTTTCGGATTTTTTTAAACAATTTATTTATGAATTCATTGATTCATGATTTTGTTGTATGTACTGTATTTTATAATTGATGATATTTTTGTGATTTTTATACCCTCACTTTAGTGTGACGAGGGTATATATCATTTGCTACGGAAAAAAGTGTAACACGTCGAAGGAGTGACCTAAGACCCCAAGTATGTTCGGAGGAAATCCGTTTTAGGTCATTTTAAGTCGAATGAGCAATGTCCGTCTGTCTGTCTGTCTGTCTGTCTGTCTGTCTGTCTGCCTGTCTGTCTGTCTGTCTGTGTGTCTGCTGGCTGGTGCGCACGATAACTCTCGAAAGGAGTAACCGATTGACCTCAAATTTGGTATGTGGTAATATTTATACCCTCACTTTAGTGTGACGAGGGTATATATCATTTGCTACGGAAAAAAGTGTAACACATCGAAGGAGTGATCTAAGACCCTAAGTATGTTCGGAGGAAATCCGTTTTGGGTCATTTTAAGTCGAATGAGCAATGTCCGACCGTCTGTCTGTCTGTCTGTCTGTCTGTCTGTGTGTCTGCTAGCTGGTGCGCACGATAACTCTCGAAAGGAGTAACCGATTGACTTCAAATTTGGTATGTGGTAATATTTTGATCTATCTCCGGATGAGTTCGAAGATGGGCCATATTGGTCTACTCCTTCTGGTACCTCCCACACAAAAGGTTAAAATTTAGTGAAATATTGATTCTTTAATAACTTCTATACTACTTACTCGAATCTTTTGAAATTCTGCACATAATATTAGTATATTAGTCGCTATTAACTCGAGAAAAATGGGTGAAGTTGGCATGCCCCTTTTGGTACCTCCCACACAAATGGACCATTTTGCATCAAAATTTAACTGCTTATAACTTTAACACAAGTGCATAAAAATGCTTGAAATTTTCTACAGTATAATGTTTTTGTAGCGCCTATAGTCCTGTAAAAAATGGGCATTATTGTACAGCCCCTTTTGGTACCTCCCACACAAATGGACCATTTCGTACCAAAAGTAAACGGCTTGTAACTTTAATACCAGTGCATACAAATACTTGAAATTTTGTACAGTGTAGTGCTGTTATAGTGCCTATAGTCCTGTAAAAAGTGGGCGTTATCACCCCGCCCCTTTTTGTACCTCCCACACAAAATGACCAAATCATACCAAAATTACATAGCTCGTAACTTTAATATACCAGTGCACATAAACGCTTATAGTTCAGCACAATGCAATGTATTTTCCGAGAAATACGTGTTTTTGGAAAAACCCTTCTGGTACCTCCCACACAAATTGACAGATTTATTGGTGTAATGTTATATATTACATTACTCACAAAGTGAGGGTATACCTTAGTCGGTTTACCCGACTGAAACTTTCTTACTTGTTTTTTCTATCTCCGGCTAAGTTCGAAGATGGGCCATATTGGTCCACTCCTTCTAGTACCTCCCCCACAAAGGGTTAAAATGTTGTGAAATATTGATTCTTTAATAACTGCTATACTACTTATTCGAATCTTTTGAAATTCCACACATAGTATTAGCTTATTAGTCGTTATCAACTCGAGAAAAATGGGCGAAGTCGCCACGTCCCTTTTGGTACCTCCCACACAAATGCACCATTTTGCACCAAAAGTTAACAGCTTATAACATTAATAACAGTGTATAAAAATACTTGAAATTTTGTACAGTATTATGCTTTTATATTGCCTACAGTCCAGGGAAAACTGGGTGTTGTTGTCACGCCCCTTTTGGTACCTCCCACACAAAGGTACCTTTTTGCTCCAAAAGTTAACAGCTTATAACATTAAAACCAGTGTATAAAAATACTTGAAATTTTGTACAGTGTAATGTTTTTATAGTGTCTATAGCCCTGTGAAAAATGGGCGTTATTGCCACGCCCCTCTTTGTACCTCCCACACAAAATGCCCAAATCATACCACAATTTAATGTCTCATAACGTTTATACCAGTGCACATAAGTGCTTATAAGTCGGCACAGTGCAATGAATTTGAAGTATCTAATGTTCAGCAAAAAAAAGGTGTATTTGATAAACCCATTCTGGTACCTCCCACACAAATTGACAGAATAATTCGAGTAATATTCAATATTACATTACTCACAAAGTGAGGGTATACCTTAGTCGGTTTACCCGACTGAAACTTTCTTACTTGTTTTGAACAATTTATTTATGAATTCATTGTATTATTTTTATACCCTCCACCATAGGATGGAAATATTGATTTGGGACCCCATAAAGTATATATATCCTTCATCGTCGTGATCAAGGATATATATAGCCATGTCCGTCTGTCTGCTGAAATCACCCGAAAAATCCGTAAAGATAGAGCTAGGATGATCAAATTTTGTAGAAATACTTCTTATTTGGGATTGCAAATGGGCCATGTAGAGGTTGCTCCAAAATATGGGTTTTGAGCCAAAGATACCGCCATTTTAAGGCAATTTTGCTTAAACGTGACAAGAATTTATAACATTAAAAATTTTAGAATACGGTTTATATTTTGTTATAGTCACCCTATAGAGGTCGCTCCAAAATACGCTTATTTAAGCAATTAATAACACATTTTTAAGCATTTAAGGAGAATTTATCATAGTAAAAATTTTTTGAATCAGTTCATATTTTGTTATAGTCTGCCTTTAGATGTCGCTCCCAAAAAGCATGTTTACGCCGTAAGCACCACATTTTCTAAGCAATTTAGCTGAAACTTTGCAGTCTGTATTCTATTTTGGCAAGAATTAATCTCAATAAAATTTATATAAATTAGTTTACATTTTATTGTGGTCCCCGTGTAGAGGTTGCTACCAAATGGGCTTTATTTAAGTCATAAAAACCACATTTATCAGATGAAGAGTTTGGCTAAAGAATTTGAGCCCTGAAAGTTGACTAAAAATTGCAGCGTTCGCTTATTTTATAATTTGCTTAAACAGAAAGGATCGTTCCATGATTTGCTCCATATCCAAAGATTTTTCCAGTAGTAGAAATGAATGCAATCCATGGTGGTGCTTATAACGGGGTTTCCAATAGTGATGATATGATTTTATGATTTTGTCATGATCTGTCTTTTGTTTTTCATTGTATTCAGTAGTGTTTACAATTTCATCATAGAGATATATACGCAAGAACAACGTTTACAAATTATTCAGTTTTATTAAAATGAAACGCTCAAGCAGACCAAATGGGCTTTATTTAAGCCATAAATACCACATTTATCAGATGAAGAGTTTGGCTAAATAATTTGAGCCCTGAAAGTTGGCTAAAAATTGCAGCGTTCGCTTATTTTATAATTTGCTTAAACAGAATGGATCGTTCCATGATTTGCTCCATATCCAAAGATTTTTCCAGTAGTAGAAATGAATGCTATCCATGGTGGTGCTTTTAACGGGGTTTCCAATAGGGATGATATGATTTTATTATTTTGTCATGATCTGTCTTTTGTTTTTCATTGTAATCAGTAGTGTTTACAATTTCATCATGGAGAGATATACGCAAAAACAACGTTTACAAATTATTTAGTTTCATTAAAATGAAACGCTCAAGCAGACATTATTGAGTTAAATGACCAAAACTAGTGTTTATATACCGATTTAGTTTTAATGAAACTTTAATAACTCCGTCAATTGCAAACGGATTTTTAAGAGACAGGTTGCATTTTTTCCTTATAAAAAATACTATATATGCAAATTAATTAATCGTACGTTTATCTCGCAATATAATTGTTAAAAACATTGCCTAAACCTGAAAATGACGGACAACAATTAAAAAAAAATGTGTTTGTAGGACAAATAAACCTATATTCCTACAGCTTCAAATAAACAAAATATACATCGCTCGAAAGGTCTAATTCTCTTTTTTCAAAATTCTTTTAGAGATTGAATTGATTTAATTAAAAAAGTTATAGGTGTTCATGAAAGAAAATCGGGTTTTTACCCGTAAATCCGGATTTTGGGGGTGTCCGTCAAATTTCGTAGAACAAACGTTGTCCTACTCGCCAAGACCATGAAAAATAGTATCGCGGTTTTTGGTTTTTGGACTGTCGCACTATGTTACCTTAACCTTTGAGACGATCTTACCGAAGGTTTGCCTTCATTTATGAAAGGAATCTGGGAATATCTTCCTCTATAGAAGTCCTCTTCTGTGGAAGACTTGCAGAAATATATGTATTCATGGAAGGCTTGAGAGAAGGTCTTCTTTTGTGGAAGACTTGAAGAAATATATTTATTCATGGAAGGCTTGAGAGAAGGTATTTTCAGAAAACTTTAAAAAACCAAATTTTTAAATGTTGTAAGACCCAATTTGCACAATGCGACTTGTCCCTGCGACACGGGGCTTGCGACACGAGTTTGTAGACAAACAGCGTAGAGAAGCTTCCGGGGTAGAAAAAGTTGCTCGAAATCACTCCTTTCAAGAGTGACTGCATATGAAAATCATATTCAATAAAATAAATGTGAGTGAATGAATAAAAAACATAAATTTGTCCCCTGAAACAAAGGCTCACCGTCTGAACGAGCATGAATTTACGCAGGGATTTCACAAGATAATTCAATCGTGTGAAATCCGATCTTACAGATCGGACTGTATTCTTCCTCACACATGACCATACTTAAGTTGTGCGAGAATTCGTTTGTATTCTTCGGCGAAAACATTTGCGAAACGCGAAAGTGTTGTGTGTAGTTTATGCTTCACTTCAGTTTGAAATGCATTTTCATTTGCAAAATGGAACTTACAATGCATCGCCCTCACTCATCCTTCTCCTTCCATTCTCCTCCCACTCCGCCAGTAAACTATGCACTTGTGTTGATTGTCTGAATGGCAAAAGCAGCCACTGTAAGCCACAAACATTAACATAGTTACATTGATAGACATACAGACACACACACAAGCAGCCAAATATATACTTACAAAGATATGCATTTATATCTAAAATAGTGTATGTGTGATAGAGTGTGGGAGTGAGTGTTGTTATCGTTTGTTCATACGAATGTGATGGTTACTATAACCGAGTATTGTTATTTAGGATAACAAGGAGTAACACACACAGTCATTCGCTCACATTAGAATCATACCCAGTAAGCAAAATGGATTTTAGGACATTGTCGTCAATGATACAATAATGATATGTACTGCAGGATCTTTGTCGCTTAAATTTTTATAAAAATTTTAATAAGTGAAAGCTTAATTCACGGCCCCTTCAAGAACAATTCCTCAGTTTTTCATACATCGCCATCTCTTAACGACTAGTTCAGTGACAAAATCGTGTATCAACTCTCATATTGTTTCAGTATTGTCAGCGAATAATAATGACAGAATCATGCACAGTTTTCAGTTCGAAAGTTCTGAGTTCGAGGAGAGAGCAATACACTTCCAAAACAAAGCAAAGTAAATTAATTCATCAAAGTGGTCAATCAGAATTAGAAAAGACAATTGATGACTATTGGATTTGTGACATTTGATATTACCACAATTGTCCATCAATTTATTGTCTATGATTTTGATGGGAAACATTGTCGTTCATCGCCATTACGGCGACAATTGTTTAAAATTTTCATCAACATTTCGAAGAGACAATGAACGAATATAAGTTTTTGATACGAGTATTAAGCATTACCATGATCCTGATAAAAGATAAATTTTTATTATTTTCTTAAATATCTGACATGATAATTTGTCCACCAATTTATCGTTGATGACTGTCTGGGCGACATTGTCGCTCATAGTACGATTTACTGCCAAAGTTGTGAGAAAATGTCATGTATTTTCACTTTCCCTTCCCTTTGGCTGTCCCCAGCTGTCATCAACGATTTATAGTGGTCATGTACCCTTCATCAGGAATTCCTTAAAGCCATGGCCAACCAGGTAAGGGAGACACGCATGCTCCCAAACCATGACAGACACTGAACACGCATGTGAAGGTGTCGCTCGGCCATGCTGGCCATGTGTATACGAGTATTTGTGTATATGCAAGAGTATGGGTGCTTATGCAAGCTAGTTGGTGAATGCCAGTCAATGTGCAACTTAAGTTGCATGTGACGTTGCAAGTGTTTCTTATCGTTAGAAGTCACTCATGTATATCTTTTTCGTCGGTTGTTTTGATGGCGTCAGCGGCGTCGAAGGACGAAGACTCGTTACTTGTGGTTCCATGGTTTGGGCTGGGCTGCGCTCTATGCAGTAGTAGTAGTAGTATGGGAATAGTGGTGGCCCTGTGGAGGTGTGTGGTTATCGTGGTTCGTGTGGCCAATGCATGTGACATGAATGAGAGCGAGTGTGCCACAGAGCACATCACAGATAGTTAGATCCAACAAAGATGATTCCTGCAAGACTTAATGTTAGACAAACAATACATCCTTGTGCCACCTAAACGAAAAGGACACAATCGCCCGGCTACACATTCACGCACACACACCTACACAGATACATATTGCACAATGACTTTGTGTGCGTGTGGTTACTCAATTTATTTTAGTTTGGCGAAACTGCACTTTTTCCTCCAAAAGAAAGAAACCCGTTGCATGGAAATTCACTGAAATTGTTATAATGTCAAAAAGTTTGAAACCCTGCGTTGCAATCATATGCCCCAAAATGGATGAAGTTTTCAGTTAAACCACACAGCGGGAATATTGGAAAGAGTTAATTGCTATCTTTTCTTAGGGAGAGAATTTTGTCTATATATAAAGAACAAATTTTCGTTTGTAGTACAAAAAAATCAGTTTTTTCGCATTTAAAGCCATGACAAAATCACACATGGCTCGAGATGGGAAAATGCATGAATGGCGGTGGGTTCTTTTTAGACAAAGTCTTTAGTATGTCTGTTTGTTAGGATTTGCAGCAAAAATGCGTCATGGTCTTTTTGATGTAACATTTCATTTTGTTTTGTATGTAGAGGTATTATGTTAATAAAACTATGCAACAAAATTTTTGTCGAGGGGTTGCGTATAACACTTTCTGGTGTAATATGGAGTCCTAAACACAAAAAAAATATTTACAAATTTTTATGTTAATTTTTTTAAACAATTTTTCTTTGAAATTTTTTTTTAAAATTCCAGTTTTCTTGGAAGGTGCCTTTAATATTTTGACCATATTTTTTGAAGTATATGATCGAAAATGTCGGGATAAATTTAAGGAAATTAATAAAGAACTACAAATATAAGAAAAGACACCTTCATGTGGAGACAGAAGTTTGTTAACCGTAGTTAAAACAATTTGAAAATTTAGATTTTTTTAAAAATTCATTTTTAGCTGGCGCGATAAAACATAATGAATAGAAAACCAGTAAGGAAAGGCTAAAGTCGGGCGGTGCCGACTATATAATACCCTACAACACTCTCGTAATATTGAATAACTCTGATATATAAATTTTGTAATTCATGTATAAATTGTTTACATAAATTTACTTTTGGGACATTTTATACTTAAGTAATACCCTGTACCACAGTGTGGTGTAGGGTATAAAAACAATTGGATCTAAAGAGCCAAATCGGATGAAACATATATATGGGAGCTATAGCTAAATCTTTACCGATTTTCTTCAAATTCGGTAGTGTTGGTTCATGGATCAATAAACTCTACCATTCTAAATTTCAAAACGATTGGATGTAAAATACAGCTTCTATAGAACTAAAGGGCCAAATCGGACGAAACATATATATGGGAGCTATAGCTAAATCTTAACCGATTTACTTCAAATTAGGTAGTGTTGGTTCATGGATCAAGAAACTCTACCATTCTAAATTTCAAAATGATTGGATGTAAAATACAGCTTCTTCAGGACTAAAGAGCCAAATCGGATGAAACATATATATGGGAGCTATAGCTAAATCTTTACCGATTTTCTTCAAATTCGGTAGTGTTGGTTCATGGATCAAGAAACTCTACCATTCTAAAATTCAAAACGATTGGATGTAAAATACAGCTTTTATAGGACTAAAGGGCCAAAACGGACGAAACATATATATGGGAGCTATAGCTAAATCTTAACCGATTTTCTTCAAATTCGGCAATGTTGGTTCATGGATCAAGAAACTCTACCATTCTAAATTTCAAAATGATTGGATGTAAAATACAGCTTCTATAGAACTAAAGGGCCAAATCGGACGAAACATATATATGGGAGCTATAGCTAAATCTTAACTGATTTTCTTCAAATTCGGTAGTGTTGGTTCATGGATCAAGAAACTCTACCATTCTAAATTTCAAAATGATTGGATGTAAAATACAGCTTCTTCAGGACTAAAGAGCCAAATCGGATGAAACATATATATGGGAGCTAAAGCTAAATCTTTACCGATTTTCTTCAAATTCGATAGTGTTGGTTCATGGATCAAGAAACCCTACCATTCTAAATTTGAAAACGATTGGATGTAAAATACAGCTTTTATAGGACTAAAGGGCCAAATCGGACGAAACATATATATGGGAGCTATAGCTAAATCTTAACCGATTTTCTTCAAATTCGGCAATGTTGGTTCATGGATCAAGAAACTCTACCATTCTAAATTTCAAAACGATTGGATGTAAAATACAGCTTTTATAGGACTAAAGGGCCAAATCGGAAGAAACATATATATGGGAGCTATAGCTAAATATTAACCGATTTTCTTCAAATTCGGCAATGTTTGTTCATGGATCAAGAAACTCTACCATTCTAATTTTCAAAACGATCGGATGTAAAATACAGCTTCTATAGGACTAAAGGGCCAAATCGGACGAAACATATATATGGGAGCTATAGCTAAATCTTAACCGATTTTCTTCAAATTCGGCAATGTTGGTTCATGGATCAAGAAACTTTACCATTCTAAATTTCAAAATGATTGGATGTAAAATACAGCTTCTATAGAACTAAAGGGCCAAATCGGACGAAACATATATATGGGAGCTATAGCTAAATCTTAACCGATTTTCTTCAAATTCGGTAGTGTTGGTTCATGGATCAAGAAACTCTACCATTCTAAATTTCAAAACGATTGGATGTAAAATACAGCTTTTATAGGACTAATGGGCCAAATCGGACGAAACATATACAGGGTCTCCCATATTCGACGGACCCATCTGGCAACGCCATAACTTTTGACAGAGATGTCAGATCGCTTAATGACATACCGCGTTTGAAGCGTCAGTCCAAGCAGATTTTTACCATGGAACAATACACGCCACGCGAGCGCTCTGAAATAGTTAAAATTTACATTCAACAGAAGAAGTCAAGTCAACGTGCTTTTAAAATATTAAAAAATGTGAGAAGTGCGCCTTCTAAGAACACCATTAAGCGTTTATACGAAAAATTTTCGACTGGTGAGGCTCTTTCTAATCCGAAGAGGCCAAATAAAAGTCGACCAAGGCGATCGGCCGAGAATATCGCTGCCGTACGAGCCAGTGTTGAGAGGTCCCCAAGAACATCCCAAAAACGCCGTTCTCAGCAGTTGGGCATGGCTCGGTCCACTTTACAACGGATTATTCGCGTTGATTTGCATTTGTTCCCGTACAAAATTCAATTGACGCAAAGATTGTTGCCTGCGGACAAGCCTCGTCGATTGGAATGGGCCCAACGAGTCCGTGGGTCCGTCGAATATGGGCAACCCTGTATATGGGAGCTATAGCTAAATATTAACCGATTTTCTTCAAATTCGGCAATGTTGGTTCATGGATCAAGAAACTCTACCATTCTAATTTTCAAAACGATCGGATGTAAAATACAGCTTCTATAGGAGCGAAAGATATATATAGGAACGAAAGATATATATAGGAGCTATATCTAAATCTGAACCGATTTCAACCAAATTCAATAGCGATCTTAACAGCAGCGAAATACTCTAAACTGCAAAATTTCAGAACGATCGGAGTGAAATTGCGACCTGTAGTCGACGAACAACTTTACATGGACACACGGACGGACGGACTGACATCGTTAATCGACTCAGCTAGTGATTCTGAGTCGATCGGTATACTTTAAGGTGGGTCTAGCTGTGTTATTTTCAGGTGTTACAAACATCTGCCGTGAAACAAACTTATAATACCCTGTACCACAGTGTGGTGTAGGGTATAACAATTCAAAGCCAAATCGTTTGTCCCATATTTTGAAAGCTAGCCTAACGAAGAAAACAATGTCTATTTGAAAAAAATCTATGTATAAATGTAGAAATTATAGTATTTTCCGTAGAAATACGAAAATTCAACAAAATTCGGTTCTTATACCCGAATACATACATTGTGAATACATATCCAAATCGTTTGTTCCATATTTTGAAAGAAAAGAAGAAAAGAATCCCTATTTGAAGAAAATCTATGGATAAATGTCGAAATTATAGCACTTTTGGTAGATTAGTTAATTTATAATTCTTGGATAAATGGTACTTATATCATTTAAATCTGATATTCCATTCAAAACACTTCAAAAAGGCTAAATTCACACAAAAACATGTTGTATGTGACCAACTTGGGCACACTATAAAACGTAAACCATTATGATTTTGGAAAATCGGTAAAAGGTGATAAGTCTGCTTGGTCCTCTAGTATACGAGTGTAAAATTTCATTGAAATCTATGTAAATCCATAAATATTCGGAGTGAGTCGGTTTCCTTTGGAATTACCCATATAGCTGATGCTGACAACCAAAAAAGTAACATATCGATGGAGTGACCCAAGAGACCCCAAAAATATTTGGCCGAAATCCGTTTTGGGCCTTTTTAAGTCATTTTTGCAATATCCTTCAGCCTGTCCGTCTGTCTGTCTTGTTAGTGCTCACGATAACTTTCGACAGGATTAACCGATTGACTTCGAATTTGGAATGTGTACATTTTTTTCTATATCAGTCTAAAGTCAAAAATGGAATATGTTGGTCCACTCCTTCGTGTACCTCCCACACAAAGAGTCAAAATTTAGTGAAATATTAATTATACTATAACTTATATACTACTACCCAAAATCATTCACAATTCCACACATAGAATTTGTTTATTAAACGCTGTCATCTTGAGAAAAATGGGCGAAGTTGCCGCGTCCCTTGTGGTACGAGTACCTCCTATACACATTGACCATTTTGCACAAAAATTTAACGGCTTATACTTTGATTCCAGTTAATAGAAATACTTGCAATTTTGTGAAGAGTAATGCTTTTATGGTACCTACACCGTGCAAAATTTCCGTTATTGAAATGCCCCTTTTGGTACATCCCATACAAATGGACCATTTTGCACAAAAACTATAACTTGGATTCCTGCACATACAAACACTTGAAATTTTGTGGAGTGTTCAACTTTAATAGTACATATAGTCCCGTAAAAAATGGACGAAGTTACAAATGGACCATTTTGCACAAAAAGTTAACGGGTTAAAACTTTGATGCTAGTCCATACAAATACTTAAAATGTTGTAGAGTGTAAAGTTTTTATAGTACCCATAGCATATTAAAATCAGTAAGGAAAGACAGAAAGTCGGGCGAGGCCGAGTATATAATACACTACACCTCCCTAACAATGCGATAATAATTTGGAATAATTGGTAAATGGGTAGGAACATATTATCTAATTCTGAACCGATAATCGTTAAATAAAGCAATATTAGTTTCTAAATTGAGAAACATCTTTCTGGAAAATCAGGAGGAATTTATATATGGTGGTTATATATAAATCTGAACCGATTTTCCCTGAATACTCATTCATGTAAAAAGACCACTTTCTGTCGAATTTCGTGCTGATCGGATATAAAAATCAGTATCTACAGCGCTTACATGTCAATTTTGGGGGTAACATATATGTATATGGGGGCTATATCTAAATCTGATACCAAATCAGGAGGAAAAACTTTATTTTATATCCGATCAGTATGAAATACGGCAGAAAGAGGTTTCTTATTATAAGAATGAACACTGTTAAATTTGGAAAAAATCGGTTCAGATTTAGATATAGCCCCATATAGGATGGGGGGTATATCCATTTTCTCACTCCCTTTGTAACACTTCTAAATATTGATCTGAGACCCCATAAAGTATGTATATTCTTAATCGTCTTAAAATTCTAAGACGATTTAGCAATGTCCGTCCGTCTGTTGTAATCACGCTACAATCTATAATACTTGAGGTAGGCGGCTGAAATTTGGTGAAGATACTTCTTATAGCTGCAGGTAACTAGGGATTGAAAATGGGCGATATCGGTCCATATTTAGATATAGCTCCCATATATAGCATCTAACTTGTTGTGATTCCTACTGTTCTCATCTACTATATTTTTGTTTGTTTAGGTTTGAGTTATTTTGTGAGGTCACATGCTATCCATGGTGGAGGGTACATAAGATTCGGCATGGCCGATCTTAACGCTTTTATCTGCTTTCTTTCAATTTTTTTTTTAAAAAAATGGTCTATATGTACTCTACCGATGCTGTAAATTTTGTAGTGGGACCCACTTTGGTTCAGAAGTTACCTTTAAATTACTGAAAATCTTCACCAATTTACAAAGAAAAAATATTTGAAAAAAAACCAACGAACAAAATATAATTGAAAACACATACAAAAATGTATACCCTACACCACACTGTGGTCCAGGGTACTATGAGTTTGTGCATTTGTTTGTAACACCCAGAAGGAGAAGAGATAGACCCATCGTTTATTATAACGATCGACTTGAAATCACTTCGTGAGTCGATCTAATATGTATCGTTGTAATCAAAGTGCAGGTCCGATTGTGATGAAATTTAGCACAGGCTCTTTTTTGGTCCAAGGACGATCCCTATTGAAATCGTTCAAAATCGGTTCAAATTCAGATATAACTCCATATATATGTTACACCCGATTTGATAAGTAAGCGCTGTAAAACTGTATTACATATCAGATTAGTACTAAATTTGGCAGAGAGAGTTCTCCTATTACACGAATAAACTCTGCCAAATTCGGCGAAAATCGGTTCAGATCTAGATATAGTCCCCATATATATGTTACACCCGATTTGACATGTAAGCGCTGTAGAAACCGTATTTTGTATCCGATCAGAACGAAATTCGGCAGAGATAATTTTCTTATTAGAAGAATGAACACTACCAAATTCGGGGAAAATCCTTTCAGGTTTTGATATAGCCCCCATATATATGTTTCACCCGATTTGACATGTAAGCGCTCTAGAAACAGTATTTTATATCCGATCAGTACGAAATTTGGCAGAGAGAGAGTTTGCTTATTACGTGTATGAACACTGCCAAATTCTTATCTCAATGCCCATTTTTGCATTGTTAGGGAGGTGTAGGGTATTATATAGTCGGCCCCGCCCGACTTTCTGTCTTTCCTTACTGGGTTTTCTTTGTAATTGGGTGAATATTTTAAGTAATTATAATGTAACTTCTGAACCAATGTTGGTTCCACTCCAAAATTTACAGCATCGGTAGAGTACATATGGACCATTTTTATACCCTCACTTTAGTGATACGAGGGTATATATCATTTGCATCGAAGTAGTGACCTAAGACCCCAAGTATGTTCGGCGGATATTCGTTTTGGGTAATTTTAAGTCGAATGAGCAATGTCCGCCCGTCCGTCTGTCTGTCGGTTGGCTGGTGCGCACGATAACTCTCGAAAGGAGTAACCGATTGACTTCAAATTTGGTATGCGGTAATATTTTTATCTATCTCCGGATGAGTTCGAAGATGGGCCATAATGGTATACTCCTTCTGGTACCTCCCACACAAAGGGTTAAAATTTAGTGAAATATTGATGCTTTAATAACTTCTATACTACTTTTTCGAATCTTCTGAAATTCTACACATAATATTAGTATATTAGTCGCTATTACCTCGAGAAAAATGGATGAAGTTGGCATGCCCCTTTTGGTGCCTTCCACACAAATGGACCATTTTGCATCAAAATTGTACTGCTTATAACTTTAATACAAGTGCACATTAAATAATATCGATTATTATCATAATGTTTTGTATTTTTTGTACTTTCGTCTAGTATTTTCTGTAGAGTCAACGTTATTGTGGAATCTTCATAGTCTGTTCCCACCTCGCGTAAATGAAGAAGGCAGTACGAGTTTACTAAATAAATGCATACGAGTACAATACGCTTTTTCTCATTTCAGTATTATAAATATTCTTAAATATAAATAAATGTTGATATATAATATTGGAAAATAATACAGGAATTTTGAAAATTGTTGTATTTGAGTTTTTAAAAATGTTTGTTAAATTAAAAATTTTGTTTTTTCTGTGTAGACATTACAATTATCAAGGATATCTATCTTCTATATATATAAAGAAGAATGTGTGTTTGTTGGTGTGTTTGTACCTATAGGCGTCTAAACGGCTGGACCGAAATTTTCACAGAATGTACATGTGTGGGGGGTGGTGAAAATAGGGTACCTGAATATATATTAAGTAGTCGTGGACCCGCCCATATGGGTCCAATTTTGATATTTATTGAGAAAATTTTTTAGCTAGAGTGCTGACATTTTCTGTGTATGCATTTAGTGGCAGATTATGTGAATTTTCCAAAAATGGGCGGCATCGGACCAATGGGTTTGGTACCGTCCATATAAGCCTATTTGAGATATCTTGCACAATTTGTTAGCGAGAGTGCTGTAATTTTGTGTATTTGTATCTGGTGGTAGTTTTCGTGATTGGTCCAAAAATGGACGGAAACGGACCAATGGGCGTGGCACCGCCCATATAATCAAATTTTCGAATTTACTTATCTTGCTCAATTTGTTAGCGAGAGTGCTGTAACTTTGTGCGTTAGTATCTGGTGGAAGTCTACGTGATTGGTCCAAAAATGAGGAAGATCGGAATAAGGGGTGTGGCCCCACCCATATAAGCCAAATCTTGAAATTAAGATATCTTGCAAAATTTTTTATCGAGAGTGCTGTAATTTTGTGCATATGTATCTGGTGGTAGTCTACGCTATTGGACCAAAACTGGGCGAAATCGGATCAATGGGCGTGGCTCAGCCCATGTAAGCAACATTTTGAAATTGAGGTATCTTGCACAATCTATTTGCGAGAGTGCTGTTATTTTGTGTATATGTGTCTGGTGGAAGGCTGTGTGATTAGTCTAAAAATGGGCGGGATCCGGCCAATTGGCCAAAGCCGCCCATATAAGCCAATTATGAAATTGAGATATCTTGCACATATTGTTAGCCATTGTACTGTGATTCCGTTTATGTATCTACGTGATTTGTCCAAAAATGGGCGGGATCAGACCAATGGGCCAAAGCCAAATTTTTAAATTGAGATATCTTCACAATATCTTAGCGAGAGTGCTCTTATTTTAAGGAGATATTTTTGGTGGCAGTATTCGCGATTTGTTCAAAAATGAACGGGATCGGAAATCTAAATCTGGGGCAACGAAGTGGACCGGGTCCAGCTATATATACATATAAATGGATGTGTGTATGTTACGTATGGACCCCAAAACGACTGGATCGGTTTTGATGAAATCTTTAGGGAATTTTCAGATAAGCTTAGAGGGTGACATAGGCTTTATAAGTTCCTGATTGAGGGGGCGTGGGTCCGCTCATATAAGCCAATTTATTTAAGTGATTCCTTCTATCCGTACCTACGAATAGATTAACGAGATTCCTACTGTCCCTATTTACATGAGCCATGATGCTGGCTGATGTTACCTTCATATACATTATGCCCATTTCTTGGTTATCTACACTAAGTCCTTGACATCATCAGGCATACCCACACACTGACATAACAGGACGTAGTCGGAAGGTTTGGCATTAGATGTGAGTGAGTGAGTGCGTGCATGTGAGTGAAGGTAATTAATGACCGTAACGCATATATGATGACACTCTTAACCGCACAAGTTGGACAAATGATTGTGGTTAATTTCCACTCCAACAACAGCAGCAGCAAAAATGCTATAAGAAAATGGATAAGGAATTGAATCCGAACAGAAAATATTGTAATGACCAAAGACACAAAAGAAAGGACATGATCTAAGGACCACTTATGTCACAGAAAAGCATTCCAGGAATTAAACCACATTTTGGAAAATCAGAGTCATAATATGGAAAATGGATGTTGGTTTTTCAATCGGGAAACAAAGAAAATATTTTCATATTAAAATTATTTAATTAGTCTAATGTTTACCTACTTTTTGCTTTAATTTATAATTGCTACCTTAAAAGTCTTTTAATTGCCTTTAATAACTTAAATTTTAAATAATCCATTTATTGGGAAATGTTTTAATAAATTTAAGAATTTAATTCACAATACAATGTGTCGTTGCGTTCCTTTTGGCCCCAAACATCCTCAAGTACTTCCATAAATTATCAAGAATGTTGCATTAACAGCAACAATGAAACAATGCCTTAGAGGTTTCTATGAAATAACAATAATGTTGATTGGACAATTTATATGTTGGAGTAACAAATACATAGTATTGATGATAGGCACGAGGGAGGTATATTAGGGCTGGTCATAACACTCATCTCCTGTGCTTCAATAGACATATTTTGCAATAATTCCAAAATAAAACAACCGAAAAATTACAATTTAAATATTTGACTCTTTCGATTTCAATGAAATTTTACCCTCGTATACTAAAATACCATACAGACTTATTACCTTTACCATTTTATTTCCAATTTAGCCTTTTTGAAGTCTACATAGCTTTGGAACGGAATATCAGATTTGAATGATATAAGTACTATTTGAACGAATTTAACATCCTCTCACTAAAAATTATAAATTAAGTCACTTATTTTTGTCTATTAAGGACATCAAAGGACTAAAATGTCCTAAATCCTTGATTATCCTGAAAAGCATATCTTAATTTTTTTTATTTTTATTTTTAAAAATTACCCACATATTAAAAATTAATAAAGGAGGAGTAGGTTGACCTTTTTTTTGTAAACTCTATAACTTTTTTATTTGTGAATAAAACTAAATGGTGTTAAGGCAAAAGTTTCATGGTTTTAAGAAGTCTTTATCGTGATGAGAAATGGGCATCATATGGATGCAGGAAACGGGTAAAATGGAGCCATGGACAAACCAAGAACAACGGTATGCGGCTTGTTTCGATAGGATGCCAAATAACAGCGCTGCAAATAAATCTTATTTTATATATAAATAAAGGGTGATCCAAGTAGATATACTTTTTTCAATAGCCTTTTTTGACAGATCAGGTGTGAGTCGTGTCATGCTGTCATGTTATTTTTGTTAAGTATTGTTTGGCATTTCATCATGGGAAGACTTACGCCTGAACAACGTTTACAAATCGTTCAACTTTATTACGAAAATTCTCGTTCTGTGAGGAATATAATCAACATAATCGGGTCTTACGATCACGTGTGAATCGTGTCATGCTGTCATGTTATTTTTGTTATGTATTGTTTGGCATTTCATCATGGAAAGACTTACGCCTGAACAACGTTTACAAATCGTTCAACTTTATTACGAAAATTCACGTTCAGTGAGGAATGTGTTTCGTGCATTTCGCTCAACTTATGGTCAACATAATCGAGTCATCGAAAATTGGACTCAATGGAGGGATCATCTTAAACATAATCTTAAAAAAATGAATGCCAAAGAATGTTCTTTCAAAGTATAATAAGGTTAGGTTAGGTTAGGTTGAATAGAGGAGACGTTTAAACGTCTCATGTCCATGGACATACACTTAAGCCAGTGGTTCGGCCTGTTGTGCGCTCCTTATTTATGATCTTTTTATACCTCACGAGTTACAGAAAATCGGAACTAGACACGAATTTTCTCACTATCTTCCAGTCATATTCTCTGAGATGAGTCAAGTCTGGTAATATGTCGGACCCGAAATGTTGGGATCTTGCATGTGTGAAAGCCGGGCAGTGACACAGAAAATGTTCCATCGTTTCGATGTTTTCTCTGCATGCCCTGCATTCGTCGTTTCCTGCTAGTCCTATGCGATGAAGATGTGCTTGTAAGCTTGAGTGTCCCGTTAGAACATTCATCATCTTACTAATATCGATCTTGTTTAGTTTCAGAAGACTTCTTGTTTTCTTTTCATTTGGGACACCCCACAGTATCTTTGCAGTTGCTCCTACTGTTGCGCTATTCCACACAGTTTTATGAGCCAGCACTGCCCAGTGCTTCAACTCATTTTTCGTGGCTTCGAAAGGTTTCCAATTTTTCAAGTTTATTACTCGAAGTTCTCTGCCCTTTGAAGAAAAGTTGTTTGCCCGTTCATTTCCAATCACTCCGTTGTGTCCTGGTACCCAGCAAATACGCAATTGACCAATTAATCATTTATCGTTCTTTTACAGTCCAACACAGTTCTGGATTTGACCCTTTCCGATGTTATTGCTTGAATCGCCATTTGGCTATCTGTGAAGATTGTTGGCATAAATTATAATAAACATTTACCATTCAATTTGAATTTTCTGTGTTTTTTTCTTTAAAAAAGTATGGAACATCGAAATGGATCACCCTTTATATGGCCAAATAAGATATACGTGACAAATTGTATATCGATCAGACAATAATTGCTATTGAAAAAAGTATCTCTACTTAGATCACCCCATATATGTTACACCCGATTTGCATTTTATATACGATCAGTACAACATTCGGCAGAAACAGGTTTCTTATTACTTGAATAAACACTGCCAAATTTTGGAAAAATCGTTTCAGGTTTAGACATACCCCTCATATATATGTTCCTCCCGATATTATGACCAACATCTTTATCTCCTCCTTGCAATACCCCTTGATGAGGAGATGGAGATAAGTACTTTGTACGAAACCAATTATTCCAAATTACATATTATCGCAATGACCCTTTCATTGCCCCGCCCGACATTCTGTATTTCCATGCATTTTGTTTGATCATTAAACAACACTTGTTTCAGTATAAAGCACGAATATGGCTTCAGACATATTTTTCAAAGTAATTTTGTAAAATTAAATGATAACAAACATATTATTTGTATCCCCTCACTTTAGAGAGAAGGGTATATATCATTTGCTACAAGCCAAAAGTGTAACACATCGAAGGAGTGACCTAGGACCCCAAGTATGTTTGGCGGATATTCGATTTGGGTTTGGGTTTACCCATGCAAATTTTGAATGTATGCCACCAATCGCGGACCTTTTTTGGAGGACCAACTGGTAGTAGCTTCGGCTGCGTTGGTAGACGCATTGTATACACCCTGTGTTAAGAGTTCGGTAAGGCCATTGCGGCGGGTACGCACTTAAAGCACTCGACTCCTATGTCTGTCTTCTGGCAGGTGCGCACGATAACTCTCGAAGGGATTAACCGATTGACTTTAAATTTGGTATGCGGTAATATTTTTCTTTATCTCCGGCTAAGCTCGAAGATGGGCCATATTCGTCCAATCCTTCTAGTACCTCCCACACAATGGGTATACTTTAAGTGAAATATTAATTCGTTAATAACATCTTTGGTACTTACTCACATTTTCTGAAACTCCACACATAGAATTAATTTACTAGTCGCTAACACGTCAAGAAAAATGGGCGAAGTTGCCTGGCCCCTTTTGGTACCTCCCACACCAAAAGTTAACTGCTTATAGCATAAATACCTGTGCACACAAATACTTGGAATTTTGTACAGCGTAATGCTTTTACAGTACGTAGAGTCCGGAGAAAAGTGGGCATTATTGGCTCACCCATTTTGGTACCTCCCACACAAATGAACTATTTTGCACGAAAATTTAACAGCTTATAACTTTAATAACAGTACATACATGAATGTCATTAAATGTTATTTGAATTGATATTAATTTAATTAAAACAAAAAATAAATAAATTAACGAACATTTTTGTGGGACTCAGGGTGAGGGGATTCATAAGTCGGTTTACCAGACTGAACTTTCTTACTTGTTAAATTGTACAAACAAATTATATTTATAATCGCATTGTTTTAATGTTTTGAAATGCATTTGTACAATAATATAAATTAATTTGATATTTTAAGAAATTCGATGTTTTATTAAAATAGGCTGTATTTTAACAATTTGAGGCCGTTTTCGGTTCCATTAAATGTTATCAAATCAGGGCCAAATTGTATATACGTTAGTTTTAGACAAAAGGAAAAATATCCGGCTGGCGTTCAGTGAAATAATAACATTTATTTGTTCCCTTACTGCTAAGAACACCTCTATAGGGTATATCCAGGATGTGGAAAAACTGAAAATTCACATTTATATTACATTTTGGGACTAACGCATTTTGGGACTAACGCATTGTTATGAACAGCTAATGTACAGGGTTGCCCATATTCGACGGACCCATCTGGCAACGCCATAACTTTTGACAGAGATGTCAGATCGCTTAATGACATACCGCGTTTGAAGCGTCAGTCCAAGCAGATTTTTACCATGGAACAATAAACGCCACGCGAGCGCTCTGAAATAGTTGAAATTTACATTCAACAGAAGAAGTCAATTGTGAAAAAACAAAAAACAAAATTATCATGTCCGATGAAGCCCATTTCACATTGAATGGGACCGTAAATAAGCAAAATTGCCGTATTTACGCCACTGAAAATCCTCAGGAGATTCAAGAATTGCCTCTTCATGACGAAAAAGTCACAGTTTGGTGCGGCGTTAGTGCGAAAACGGTCATTGGGCCGTTTTTCTTCCAAAACGAAAATGGCCATGCTGTTACCATCAACCAGGAGCGTTATCGCGACATGATGACCAATTTTGTGATGCCAATTATTCGTCGAAAGCGTATGAGGCAGTTCTGGTTTCAACAAGACGGCGCTCCACCGCACACAAGTCGCATAACAATCGATTTTCTGAAGAATTTGTTTCCGGGCCGTTTGATGTCGAAAAGTGGTGATTTGGACTGGCCACCGCGTTTGCCCGATTTGACGCCGCCTGACTTCTTCTTGTGGGGATATTTTAAGTCAAAGGTTTACGTTAACAAGCCAAGGACCGTAGAAGAGCTCAAGGACAACATTCGTGAAGAAATAGCCGCTATTCCGGCCGAAATGTTGGCGAAAACGATGGAAAATGCTGCAAAAAGGGCACAATACGCCATCAACGCCAGAGGCGGCCATTTGAGAGATATCATATTTAAAAATTGATGTAAACAAATCTACTTGGAACAAATTAAATGATTAAGATTGCCAACCGCCAAATTTTTATTTTTTCTTTGATTTTTTTTAAAAAAACATGGGTCCGTCGAATATGGGCAACCCTGTATATCAAATATTTTTGGAGTAAGAGCGAGGAAATCCTTTATAAAGTACGAACTATATAATAACGTACTTTCGAATTTCCTATATTTGCATCAAAACGACCAGCTAAAAAAAACAAGAATAAATTTTTGCAATATGTACTTTTTGGAGACAAACCGAGCCCAGAAAATCCATACATACAAACGTAGTTCAAGTGACATAGAAATTAATCACATTTCCACCAACAAGTTTAGGAATTTAGGTTACTCCTACGATTTGTTTCATTGTTATTCAGTTGCATATAGTATACGAGTATACTCTCCTTCACTAAAGTAAGAATATAATACTGATATTAGCTTCAAGGGTATTTTTTCCCTTAAATTCAAAACAAATAACTTCCCGCCCTACCCTCATATCTTCAATTCAACGCCTAATGTATATTGAGAATAATTACACTGTGTTGTGGACGCATACAAACAACAAACGATTATATTGTTAAGATGCCAATACTTCTATTCATTGCTTCATAGCTCAATAACATGAACACGTTTTATGCATTTAAGTACACTTGTTCTTGACTATTTGTACGTATCCAGCTCTGAACCTCCCTTCCCCTTCTAGGCTGTTTGGCAAGAACTTTGTGAAATGCATGAAAATGTTGTCGTCCCCAGCCAATACTACTACTTCTACTACCACTGCTGATCATCAACTAGAATCGATTCATACCTTCAGTCTGTGGGATTGTCATGTTTATGGTAATGAAATTTATTGCAAAATATATTTTTGCATTTTTAATTCCATCAATTTTATTAACATTATGCAAATTTAATTATCAACACTTCACAACAATGTGGATGATGATGAGCCAGGGCAGCGGCGGCAAAAATAATACTAACAGCAACAAAGTCAGAATGATTATTATCCATGGATTTATTGATAATCATTCATGACATTAATATCTTCATTTGGTGCATTAAAATGCCTTAGTTCAACAACGATTGGTGCGCCATAGCAAAATTTCACTGGCAAAAATTGAACAAATTTAGATTTAGATTTGATTGTAAGCTCACACTGAAAAAAATTAGGAAATTTTAAAGTATTTGTGGAAAGACAGTCTTATCTTTAAAATAGGTGCACTTCATACATAAAATTAGTACAATTTTTAAATTATGTAAACATTTTAGTTTAATGGTTTTGCGTCACAATTATTTAAATACCTAACAAAAGAATATTCCGTACTTAAAGGGAGACCGTTTGTTTAATATATTATTAGTATTTTTAAGTTTAAGCCCCTTTGTCGCCAAATTATTTTCCACGACTAAAATAAGGGACAATTTCTTGAACGTTAAGTAAATTGTCTTAACTTTATGGACATAAGTACATTCCATATTAAAAACGAGGACAATTTCTTTAATATGAAGTAAATTGTCTTAACTTTAAGTATGAATTATAAAAATGTTTATGATTAGGTTGTCCATAGCTCCTAACCATTTAAACTGGGTGATAATTCATATACATATATGTTTTTTTCCATACTTAAAATTAAGACTATTACTTTTGCATTGGGTAAATTGCTTACATTTAAAGCATAATTTTTTTTTTAAGATTACGACCTCTTTGGCACCAAATAAAGGGGTTTCCAATAAGAATGATATGATTTCTTTGAAAAAAAAAACACACACTTATTGTTAAGGAAATTCAAAAGTTTTTTATTTAATGTGAAGTATAATCGATACAATTAAGTTCTAAATAAAACGTCATTCAAATGGCCTCCACGACTTCTTCTGCAGGAACGAATTCGATGAACCCAATTTTCGAGCACTTTTTCCACTAAATCAAGTCGTATGTCATGAATGGCACTTTCAATATTGACTTGTAAAGCTTGAAGAGAGTTTGGTTTATTTCGAAAGAAAAGTTTGGTTTAAATCGCAACTTCTTGGAGGCCATTCAATTTCACAATTTCTTGAAATAATCGAATCTCCAAACTGTTATCGCAAACAATTCAATTCTTTCATTTGCTGTGTGGCACTTAGCCACAATCGGTCAATAGCCACAAAATAGACTTAGCATCATTTTCAAATGTGAAAGTGTACTTTTGCTCTATGTAGCTCCTTAACGGTACGTCGGATCGGGAATCGGTCAATGGCAAAAAGATAGCTCTTAACGAGAGCTATCGTTTGAAATATTCTTATTTTTAAGATTAGAATCCTAATTTTAATATTGGCACATACAATTAAGTGGGGATGGGGATTAATTAAGTATGGGTCCAGAAAAACCACAGCTCATCCATCATACATATTTCATTCTATTGTATATTTTGGGCCTGAAAACTTTTGGGGATGATTTTTCCATTTTCAATTTATTTTTGAATTTTTTTCTATGTCATAATAAAACCAGTAAGGAAAGGCAGAAAGTCGGGCGAGGCCGACTATATAATACCCTACACCTCCCTAACAATGCGATAAAGGTCATTGCGATAATAATTTGGAATAATTGGTAAGTAGGCAGGAACATATTATCTACTTCTGAGCCGATAATCGCTAAATTAAGCAATATTCGTTCCTAAATTGAGAAACATCTTTCCGGAAAATATTAATGATCGGAAGTAAAGTACAACTTCTATAGCGCTTTAATACCAAATCAGGAGGAACATATATATGGAGGTTATATATAAATCTGAACCGATTTTCCCTGAATACTCATTCATGTAAAAAGACCTCTTTCTCTAGAATTTCGTACTGATCGGATATAAAATACAGTTTCTACAGCATTTACATGTCAAATCGGGGGTAACATATATATGGGGGCTATATCTAAATCTGAACCGATTTTCTAAGAATTTGGCAGTATTCCTTCATGTAATAAGAAACCTCTTTCTGCCGAATTTCACACTGATCGGTTATAAAATAATTTTTTTACGGCGCTTACATGTGAAATCGGGGGTAACATATATATGGGGGCTATATCTATGTCTGAACCGATTTCTTCCAAATTTAACAGTGTTCATTCATATAATAGGAAACCTCTTTCTGACGAATTTCATACTAATCGGATATAAAATACAGTTTTTACAGCGCCTACATGTGAAATCGGGGGTAACATATATATGGGGGCTATATCCAAATCTGAACCGATTTTAACCAAATTAAATAGGGATCGTCCTTGGGCCAAAAAAAAGATATGTGTAAAGTTTCGTCAAGATCGGGCCATAATTGCGACCTGTACTTTGATTACAAGAATACATCTACAGACAGACGGACAGACAGACAGACGGACAGACAGACGGACATAGCTAAATCGACTCAGAAAAAGATTACAAGTCGATCGGTATAATAAACAATGGATCTATCTCTTCTCCTTTTGGGTGTTACAAACAAATGCACAAAGTCATAATACCCTGTACCACAGTGTGGTGTAGGGTATAAAAAATCATGCCATATTGGAAAATTTTGATTTTCAGTAGATTTCTTCGTACACAATACCTTTTAATAATGTATTTTTCTCATTGGGCAGCAATGCCAAAACATTTTAAATTATAAAGCTCAAAGACAAATAGAATATAAGAAGACATTCCTTCCTGTAGCGAGTAATTGTCAGTTACGAACGAATAGGAATTTGATTCCAACGAGTGAGGTTTTTCGCGGAATTTCAGACCGTTTTCCCCGAATTTTTTGTAATTGTCACAATTAAAAAATTAATATTAATCGATAAGTGCAAAACAAGTTCAATCAATGTTCGCGGAATACTGTTTTTTCGCGTGTGACAGTTCATTCCTATTCGTTCGTAACTGGTAGATTTTGACGTTTCGGCCTGAAGGAATGTCTTCTTATATTCTATTTGTCTTTGATAAAGCTTTCATTTTGTCACAGAAATTCCAGAATAGGTATTTAAAATTCCTATGATATGAACGAACCGTGGACACCTAGTATTTTGTGTAATTCGTGCCATGTAAATCTTACTCAATGGAGTAGTGGAAGCGGTAAGTACTTTACAATTAATGTATTACAATGTTTTGAGGAATAAAACGTTTTAATTTTAGACTTCACGTGGAATTTGGTATGCCAATGATTTGGAGACAACCATTCATTCACGATACGGACTGCTATTTTTGTCTAAGTTAATAGATTGGAGTAGGAACTGTCCAAGTATAGCTAACAGCCTAATAACGGAAACATCATCAAGTTCAACTGAGTACTCAACTCTGAGCGATTCAAGTTGGAGTCCGAAGTCATCGCTTTTAACTCAGTTTCAACTCATTGATCTAGTAAGGGATTTGGAACTGACGCAATTATAAGGCAGAACTACTTGCATCTGGGATGAAACAGTACAATATTTTGGCCCCATATGTTAACATATCATATTATAGAGTCCGTGATATACCTTACAAACAATTTTATACAACTGTGGATAACAGATGCTTTTGCAAGGACATTCCCGGATTGTTCGAGGAACTTAATCAAACATGCAATTCAAAGGAATGGCGGTTTCTTGTTGACAGCAGTAAAAAAAGTTTTATAGCAGTACTTTTACACAACGGAAATCAGAAACCGTCAATTCCCATTGCCCATGCTGTCAACACTAAGGAATCATACGAAACAATGGCTAAATTGATAAAATACATAAAATATGAACATGACTAGAAAATTTGTTGCGATTTAAAAGTATTTGGTATGTTATGCCTCTGGGATAGCCGATATTTTGCCACCACTGCATATTAAGCTGGGGCTCTTTAAAAATTTTGTAAAAGCCTTAAGCAAAGATGGCAATTCACTCTCATATTTAAAAAGTTTATTTAATAGTCTTTCTTTTCAAAAGATTGAAGAAGGCGTTACCAAGGGTACTGGGATGAAAAAATGATGGGAGATTATATTTGGTTCCTCATTAGAGAAACCGATTCCGAAATCTACAAACGTCAACAAAGAACTCACAATTACTTCTAATGAAACTCGTTCATGTAAATAAACTGAAATGTACATAATATAAATAAAAGTAATAAATAAAATCGCTAATTAAACAGAAATAAAAAAGATATTTTGAAATTCTCTTACCTCTACCAAAAGGGCTATAATTTCTACATTTATCCATTGATATTTTTCAAATAGACATTATCTTCTTCGCTAGGATGCAAACTTTTAAAAAATAAAATAAAATATTTTTTTAGATTTTTTTCTATTTTTTATGTTTTTTTTGTCCCAGGTTTTTTTTTTGTTTGGAAAAAATCGACATTTTCCAATTTGTTTAATGACTGTTACTAAACCACTGTTGTGAAAGAGATATTTCCAACATTGGTAGCCCACATTAATAGCTTCAATTTAACGCAAAAGTCGACCTGATCGGGCATATACTCCAAAAACTATAGTGCAAATACCGGCGGCCGGATGTTGGACCCCAAGAAAATGCACCCCAAATTGAAAATGAAAGTGCGCCCCAAATTTGGGGCCTATTTTCGTTACAAAAACTGATTTAGGAAATTACAACCCAACCAAGAAAACAGCATGAATAAACCCCAAAAAAACTAAGAAATTTTTTCTCCCTAAATCTGGGGCGTACGCATTAATACACGTATACAAACATATTTTTTAATTATAAATCTATTCCTGTGCGGTCTTTTTGCGTAGCCTCTCCTGTTTCTAAATTAATAGATAAAAAAAAGACCCAAAAAGCAGACAAGAAATGAAAGTAAACCCCAAAAAGCAGTCAAAAAATTAAATTAAGCCCAAAGTAAAATTGTTGTTGTTTGATATGTTATTTTTTGGGGCCCATATTCATAAAAATAGTGGGGTGTATTTTCCTGGGGCCCAATTTCATTCCGCCGCAAATACCTTCGACGATAATAGCATTTTTAATAAAAAAAATTTTTAAAAAATATTGATCCATAAAAAAATTTTTGGTTCTTATTTTATATAATAATATGCCACAATCTACACAAAAAAATAATTTCTAGGTCTTGGATACAAAAAAAATTTTTGTTGCGTAGTGTTATTGTTATGAATTCGAGTATAGCACCGTAAATATATACTCCTATAAGTACATTCAATACATACAATTAAAACCATTTCATTGATATTAAGGAAATGCTCTTAACTTATTTATTTTAAAGGTCTTTGACGTAAAAGCTTTATAAAATAAAGAAAATGTATTTAAATTAAAGACAATTTTTTTAAAATTAATCAAAATGTCTTTATTTTGATAATGAAATATCATTTCGTTTTCCAATGCTTAAATTTTAAAGATTCGCGGCCAAATAAATATTAGTCTTTAATATAAGTATTTTTCACACTAAAAATTTTTAGCGAATCTTTAAAATTGAAGCATTGGAAAACGAAATGATATTTCATTATCAAAATTATATATTATGTAAATTGTCTTAATTGTATGTATAGAGTGTACTTTTTTAAGATTAGATTGTTTGTGGGCCCGAATAATTAATGCTTGGTCCAGATTTTGAAATAATTATTTTCCGTACTTAAAATGAAGACAGCTTCTTTAACATTTAGTAAATGGTTCTCCTTTTAAGTATGAAATACACCTATTTTATAGATTAAGTGGTTCTTGACGATGAATCCCTATATAAAAAAAACCTTAAAACTAAGACAGTTTTTATATATCTTTCAGATTATATCTTTTTGGCCCCAAATACCTAAAATTAGAATAATTTTTCCCAGTGTTGTCACTCAATCACTTTCAAATATCATTATGTTCTCGGATGGATGTCAGTGTCACTCTTTATTTTGTCCATACATCCCATTTGGGGAACTAGTATCCCTGGTCTGGCACTGTTGTTATGTTACGTTGTTATTTGAATTTGATATTTTTATTATTTGTTATGTTAATCAATGGCATTTGTATTTGCAATCAGATTTTGTTTATTATTTTTCAATAACAACATTATCATATTGTTGTCGTCGTCGTCCTCGTCGTTGTTATTTTTGATATTGGGAATAAAATGCATTATAATAATAATGTGTTATTATTGTTGCAAACTATAATTCGAAATTGTGATTTATTTTTACTCTCAGTATATCAATTACGCATATGTGAACATATTATAATAAGGAAAATATATAGAAAAATATATGAGTACATGTGCACTAGGTTGTATTGAGCATAAAGCGGTTTAATATTTTATTAAGAATAACATAAATAAAGTATCTGTTGTGCAGAATTATCAAATTTACAATTGTTCTTGATCCGTACTTATTTTATTCCAGTCAGTTTTTACTACTGAAAGCAGACAGTTATCCCTTATACATTTAAACAATCGGTTAACAATACCTCATTAAAGCTTATATGCAAAATGGGGAGATACATTCTAATATATATTCAATATATATTCAATATATATTCAGTCAATAGTTGGAATTAAGCCGTCTACTCAGTCAAAAGTTATGCAAAAACAATAGACTCAATACTACAAAAACATTTTGACCGACTCTCCTTAAATACTATCCGTTTTATCATGGTATACTTTGTAACGATGGTATCAATATAAGAAGGAGAAATCAACCGATTTAGTACACATTTGGCAGAGTATGCAATTGATGTCTATCAAATGTTGGCCGCGGCTACGTCTCAGATGGTCCATCCGTTGAGTCCAATTTTCGATGACTCGTTCGAACTGGCGATTGACACGCGTGATGTTTTGCTCCAAGGCCTGAATCGAAGAGGGTTCGTCCGCATAAACTTTAGACTTTGCATATCCCCACAGGAAAAAGTCTAACGGTGTGATATCACACGATCTTGGTGGCCTATTGACCGGCCCAAAACGTGAAATTATCTGCTCACCGAAGTGTTCTCTCAATAAATCCATTGATTGATGCGATGTGTGGGAAGTGGCGCCGTCTTGTTGAAAGCAAATGTCGCCGAGATCACGAGCTTCAATAACAGGCATCAAATAGTCGGTTATAATGGCACGATATCGGTCGCCATTGACGGTTACGTTCTCACCGGCATCATTTTTGAAGAAATATGGACCGATGATTGATCAATGGCAAAAAGTTAGCTCTTAACGAGAGCTAAAATATTGCTCATGGATGTCAAGGTCGTGGGTCGACTGGAAAGTGTTTTTTTTTGGATTAAAGAAAAAAAATGGACTTAGCGCAATTGGCGAACGATTATTTTGATAATAGAACTGAATAATTTGTAAACGTTGTTCAGGCGTAATTCTTTCCATGATGAAATGCCAAACAATACTTAACAAAAATAACATGACAGCATAACACGACTCACACGTTATCTGTTAAAAAAGGCTGTTGAAAAAAGTATCTCTACTTAGATCACCCTATATTTATTCTGCAAAACTTAAATTAAATTAAAATTAATAACACTGTGCTCGAAATGGACACTTCAAAAATGTAACACAATGTAGACCCTGTAGATATACCTATTTCGACATTGCTGAATCCAGTGATGCTAGCTAGCCGCTTTTGTAGGTTAGCTCTTGTTTTCGAAAAAATATTTAGAAAAAATTAAATCAGGAACTAATATCAATAAATATTTCTGCTATGAGCAGAATAATACACAAATTATGTAATAACTCGAAATCTGACTATTTCTCCTAAAACGTTGGAATGGGACTCATAGTATTTTTTCGCGAGGAATATATTTCTCAAAGACACCAACTACAAATGTCACCGATTTGTATGACGTTTGACATATGATAAGATTTGATTGCAATGTTTTAGAGGTAAGGGGATGAAAAACGCGGGTGGTTGTTT
This sequence comes from Eudasyphora cyanicolor, assembly GCA_963930755.1. Classification (NCBI taxonomy): domain Eukaryota; kingdom Metazoa; phylum Arthropoda; class Insecta; order Diptera; family Muscidae; genus Eudasyphora; species Eudasyphora cyanicolor. Next base: position 51,617,268 of record OZ005735.1, read on the forward strand.
TGAGAGAAATAATGCTCCAAGGGTTACCTTTATTTAGCTCTTTGGGCTGAAGCGTGTATTCCCAAGTCTTCCACTTCAAAATTACCTCCGATACAACTAACCTCTCTGATTTCCTTGCAAACTTTGTGGTAGAATATCGCGAAAACAAGAGCTAACCTAGATAAACAGTTAACTCCACTGGATTGTCGAATAGGAATATACTTTCTCTTACAATTTTTGGTCTAGCACAGTGTTACCAATCGGTACATACGCGCCTCTGTTATTAATAAAATGCTAGGATATGATTGGAGTAAAATGAAAAAAATTAATTTCCAAATGCAGAACAAAAAGTTATAACGCCATAAAATATTTAAAAACAGTAAGGAAAGCTAAAGTCGGGCGGAGTCGACTATACGACACCCTACACCACTTTGTTCGAGCAGAATTAGCAAACGTATTGTGATTCTAGTTAAACCTTAAATTTAAGCTAGCAACGTTCGAAACTAGTATCTTTTGAATAGAAAGAATTTTATTTTGTTTCTACTCTGCTATCCAAACCGCTAACATTGGCTGATATCCGGCAAGTACGCACATTATTTGAGCTGTTTAGATAAAATTCGTAACGACTTGGTACAGAATTCTGTACATCTCGTCGAAGGGAAGTTTTTTTTATTGTTACGGAAGTACTGAACTGACGGAGGGATTATTTGCTTATTTATGATTTTTTACCATAATTGTCGTTTGTTACGACACGGTACGATGACTGAACGCTTTCACGACCAAAAATTGGTGTCACACGGTGTAATTTTTCGAAACTTTTATTTTTTTATATCGCCTTTTTAAAGATGTAAAATACTACTTCTATAGCGCACAGATGGCAAATCAAATGTAAATATATGCGGGAGCAATATCTTAATCTGAACAAATTTTCTTCAAATTTAATACCGTTCGTCCTTGATGCGAAAAACTTCGGAGTTATATCCAATTACAAGTATTTAGGTCTACAGCTCACTCACAGGTACTTCAATTTACTGGCCAAATATAGAGGCTTTAGTACACTGTTCAATCACAAGGTCTTAGTGCCATTATAGAGCCTGCGGTCTACCCTTCAAACAGTATACTTGGAACTACTGTTCAATAACATAGACTTCAGTCACAAATACTTCTGTCTACTATTTAATCACAGAGATTTTGATCTACTGTTCAATAACAGATACATCGATCTTTTATGGTAAAAAAACATAGACATCGGTTTAGTGTTCGTAAACCGATACTTTCGACTTCTGCCAACTGTTTAATCACTAAGACTTTGATATATTGTTCAATCGCAGATATTTCGTCTACTGTTCAATCACAGAGATTTCGGTCTATTATTCATTAAAAGAGAATTGGGTCTACTATTCAATAACACATACATCGGTTTAGTGTTCAATCACAGATGCTTTCGTCTACTGTTCAGTCATAAAAACTTTGGTATACTGTTCAGATATTTCGGTTTACTGTTCAAACATTGAGACTCAGTTCACTGTTCAATCACAAGGTCTTAGGTTTACAGTACAATCATGGAGACGGAGATTTCGGTCTACTGTTCAATCAAAGAATCTTCGGTCTACTGTTCAATAACAAGGACTTCGGTCTACTTTTTTACAACAGAGACTTCGGTTTAGTATTCAATCACAGATACTTCCGTCTACGGTTCAATCACAGTGACAGTGGTCTCCCATTCAATCTTAGATGAGTTCAAACACACGATTTTAGGTCTACAGTGCAATGATAGAGACGGAGATTTCGGTCTATTGTTTAATCAGAGAAACGTCGGTCTTATGTACGATAACAGAGACTACGATTTACTGTTCAATCACAGATGTTTCCGACTATTGTCTACTGTTCAACCTTAGATAATGCGGTTTATTGTTCTACTGTTCGTTCATAGATACTTCGGTATACTGTTCAGTAACAGAGACATCGGTCTACAATTCTATAAGAGAGAATCCGTTTTACTATTCAATAACACTTCGGTGTATTATTCAATCACAGATACTTCCGCCTACTGTTCGATCACAGAAACTTCGGTATACTGTTCAATCACAAAGATTTCAGTTCAAACACGGAGACTTCGGATTAGTGTTCAAACACATATACTTTCGGCTACTGCTCAATCACAGAGACTTTGGTCTAATGTTCAATCACAGATATTTCGGTCTACTGCTTAATCGCATATACATGTATCTACTGTATAATCACAGAGAGTTCGGTCTAACGTTCAATCACAGAGATTTGGGTCTAGTGTATAATAGGCATGTTTTCGTTACAAGCTAGCACTTTTAGTTTAGAACTTTGCAACGAAAACAACTGACTTCCACTAACTGGCACATAAGCAATAAGTGGCGGATTTTCACTATCTGGTAGCAATGGTGTCATGAGTTGGGAAGAAAGACCAGTGCGAAACAGACAAAAAATTCGTGAAAAGTATTTATAAAACATATATTTACTATTCTATGTTCAATTGTTTACACTCTTTTTGCAAATTTCCCATTTTTGTTCTTCTTCTTCCCGTTAATTCACAGTAATTGATAACAATCTCTCAAAAAAATGGGATGCCGTATTGCCCAATCTGGCAACATCATACTCGATTAAGATAGGAACACAAGCACCAAACTTCATCGGGAACTAATAGTGCTTAAAAGTGCTTAGCTCCCCATACAAATTAAGCACATATGGTGTAACGAAAACACACCTAATACTTCAGTCAGTAGTTCAATAGCAGAGACTTCAGTCTACTATTCAATAACACAGTCTTAGGATTAGTGTTCAATTACAGAGACTTTGGTCTGCTGGTCACATGTTTCCGTTAAAAGGTTAATACCGGTCTAGTATTAAATTACAGATACTTCGTTCTACGGTTCAGTAACAGAGACTTCGGTTTACTATTCAATAATAAAGCCTTCTGTATACTGTTCACCAAATGAGAAATAATTGAATTTTATTATGGTAAGAAAAATGTACAAATGATTTTTTTCGTAATGTTTGTGCGGCCTTATGGAGAGCCTGCTGATATTTCTACCCTACACCACACTGTGGTACAGGGTATTATGACTTTGTGCATTTTTATACCCTACACCACACTGTGGTACAGGGTATTATAACTTTGTGCATTTGTTTGTAACACCCAAAAGAAGAAGAAATAGACCCATCGTTTATTATACCGATCAACTTAAAATCACTTTATGAGTTGATTTAGCTATGTCCGTCTGTCTGTCTGTGCATGTATTCTTGTAATCAAAGTAAAGTTCGAAATTATGGTGCGATCTCGACGAAACTTTACATATATCTTTTTTTGGGCCAAGGACGATCCCTATTGAATTTGGTTAAAATCGGTTCAGATTTAGATATAGCCCCCATATATATGTTACCCCCGATTTGAAATGTAAGCGCTGTAAAAACTGTATTTTATATCCGATCAGTATGAAATTCGACAGAAAGGGGTTTCCTAGTATATGAATGAACACTTTAAAATTTGGTTGAAATCGGTTCAGATTTAGATATAGTCCCCATATATACGTTACCCCCGATTTGACATGTAAGCGCTGTAAAAATGTTATTTTGTATCCGATCAGTGCGAAATTCGGCTAAAAGAGGTTTCTTTCTACATGAAGGAATACTGCCAAATTCGGAGAAAATCGGTTCAGATTTAGATATAGCACCCATATATATGTTACTCCCGATTTGACATGTAAACGATGTAGAGACTTTATTTTATATCCGATCAGGACGAAATTCGACAGAAAGAGTTCTTTTTACATGAATGAGTATTCAGGGAAAATCGGTTTAGATTTATATAGAACCTCCAAATATATGTTGCTCCTGATTTGGTATCAAAGCGCAATAGGAATTGTACTTTACTTCAGATCATTAAAATTTTCCAGAAAGATGTTTCTCAATTTAGGAACGAATATTGCTTAATTTCGCGATTATCGGTTCAGAATTAGACAATATGTTTGTACCCATTTACCAATTATTCCAAATTATTATCGCAATGACCCTTATCGCATTGTTAGGAAGTTGTAGGGTATTATATAGTCGGCCCCGCCCGACTTTCAGCCTTTCCTTACTGCTTTTAGTTGGACTATTATTTGCGAAACAAATATTTATTTGCATTAGAAAGTAAAGTGTGGAATATATAGCTTGCCTTAATTTAAAGGCAAGCTATATATTCCACAGTAATTCAACATTAATTTCTTGTCAGAAATTTTAAATGTTCGTAAAATTATTTTATAGTTGAAATGGTTGTTATGCGATAAAAACTAATGACGACTTATAATAAATGGAAGCCAAAAATTTGTATTTTAAAATAAAAGCTTTTGCTCGAAATCAATAAAAAATTAAAAGTAAATTTCGAAAGTCTGTAACGCTTTGAAAAGTTTTTTAACCAAAATGTATTTGGAGAAATTTCTAAACAAGAAAACGGAGAAAAATTATTTGCAAATATATATTGTTGTAACATATAAATATATGCGTCCCAAATGAATTGTATTAATTTTCAAATACATAAAAAGGGCCTAACAACAAATTATTTGTTTTTTCTTGCTTGAAAATTCCTATTTCACTTTATTTTCACAAAAAAATATAAATTTTGTTTGTGTGAATATATTATGTGTAAGTATTATCGTGAAAACCTCGATTTTCTGACGATAACGTTTTTTTACTTTTTTGCTTCTCCTGTACAATTTTCAAATATGATGATACTTCCTTTCTCGTTTCTGATTACGATATGTACATAAAAAGAAGTAGTAGAAATTGTAGATGTTTCATTGACAAAAATGTTGCGCGTAAACAATTACTGAAGGTTTTCCTGCACACATTTTTATAAGAAGCCATAAGATATAACTTTTAGTACAATACATATTGCTTGAAATCGTCATGTAAATATGCACAATTTGTTCTGATTGGTTTTTATCTTTCATTTATATTTTCCATCAAATAACTTAAAAACTGGTGATTGAATAGAAATTATGGGATGAATGAATGTATCCACATACAATACTTTTGTTTTGTGACAGTCTGCATACGACTGTGTATATTGTATGAGTTTCTTCGGTGTGTTATGACCACTTTTTCCACAACATCACAAAAATTGCCTTAAAACTTGATATTTGCTTCCACGCTTAATTTCCTACAGAGTAATTCTACGTCATATGTAGAAGTGACTCTCGTTATATTCCTTAATGGAATTAGTTCTAATGACAAATACTTAACTTTAACTACGTGTGGAATAGTAATTAAGCGCTTCTGGTGTTGGTTGTTTTTGTGCTCTTTTTGTTTCTTGGGTCAGTGTTGTGCTGTTTTTGCGTTTTTTCCATAAACGTCCAATTAACTGCAATTAATTGTCGCTTTATACAAATCAATTAAGTTAACGTTTTGTAATAAAACACATACAATAGGAACACATCAACTAACTTGACCAAATTACTGGGGAAAACATGCATGTAGTATTTTAAGATATAAACTGAAGGAAATTACATCGGGATACATTTTTTTATTTTTAACATTTATACATCTGTATTCTTATTGACAGGAGTCACGAGGAGAAAAATGTTTGGAAACGTCTACAAAAGAAGCTTAAATGTCCGTCTGTCCATATCAATGACTGCAGCTAAATGTAAATATAAGAGTCTATGACTTGGTAGATCAACGCCAGTAAATATGAAGGTTGCCCAATTCATGATATTAACTTCACGCGCACAGTAACAGAGCATTCATAAGAGAGGTGTTCCCTTCTGAAGTCTTCTAACCATAGGAACTTCCTGCCACACATACGACGACATACATTTACAATTTTATATTACTCATTTATAAGTCTCAAAAGGCCCCAGAAACACATTGACCTATTGAAAGTATTCGTTGCTGATCATTCGCAGTGAACGGACGTGTTTATCACATAGCGGATAGTTACCAGTACCTATTACGCAATAGCAAAAATCTGTACAAAGTCTGTAAGGCCTACATCGTAGTACCTATTACGGTCTAATACAGACAAAATTAAAATAAATTCTCTTGACGGGGATGCCTTCGTGTTCCGATGGAGCGCGGTTCCCCAATCGTCCGACTGTCCGTCCGTTGGTCTTGGCCAAAGCCGACCACACCAAAAATGGTGAAAATCTCCCCCAAGTACTCACAACAGGTGGTGCGGTGAGGGGAAAACGTCATGTCCGAACGTCAAAACGGAAGCACAATGAGCATCGTGTAGCGCTCAGAGTTTTGACGAAGTTGGAGGCTGTTGAGGTTTCGGCTCTTACCGAAAAACAAAAAGAGTCACTTACATGGGCTAAAGGCGTCATAGATGCTTCTAAGGCCAATGAGTCGGCTGAAAGAGCCACAAATTCAGCTGTGTTAACGGCTAATAAAGTAAAACGAATCAGATCACCTGATGAACCCCTGCCTTCGAAAAAGGCAAGAGGCCTTAATGTCACCATCAACAGGACACTCACCAAGCCCTTCAATGAAGTGGCGAAGGAGAGTCTAGTGATGGCTGTTATAGACAGAAGTAGTGAGGATGGATCCATCCTCAAGGACAAATGGAGTCATGTACAATCAGCCATTATGGCTCATTACCTCGATGTCCGTAGAGAACTGCCGGGCAAACCACCAATCTGCAACGATGCAGGATGGCATCAGGGGAGAGTAAAGCTCTTATATTTCGGTGATGCCAGATCAGTAGACCTTTATAAGGCTGCTCTGAGTCGAGCGGGTGAGGTGTGGCCGGGTGCCCAGTTGGATGTTGTCGAAAAAAACAACATCCCTAGTCACCCTAGAGCCATCACCTGGGTTACAGAAGAGCCCTCCAACCCGGCTGACATCTTAGAAATAATAAAAGATTCCAATCCTGGTCTGCCGGCCCATAATTGGAGAATCAGCAAAGTGGGTGAGGCGGATGGTAAAAAGCGGCAGGTCAATCTTATCCTAAACGCTGAATCCACCTCCCATATACAAAGTGCGAGTGCAACCCTACACGGGGGGAAATCGTCATTTTTGATATGTTTGAATTGGAAGAAAATATACTTGGAAACGATTTTTTTAAATATTATATATTTGTTAACAAATAAATATTATTTGAAAATCAAGAAAATTTGTTTGGATCCCATATATTAATATATTAGAACATAATTTATTTGCAAACTGTCTTTCACAAATAAAATATGTGTTTACACACAGACAACGTTATTGTTTAGGAAGTTTTTCAAATATATTTTATTTAAAAACTTTGCAGACTTATTCGAATTTTAGTTAGTTTTTCCTAGCTTTCGTGTTAAACTTTATAGCTAAAAATGTCTTTTAATTTATAAATATTCCAATTAATTTTTTTGTCAATCCATTAATGCAATTTATATTTACGAAAGATTATACGATTTAAGTTTTAATTAAACTTTACAAACATATAACATTTATAAAAAAATTGCTCCTTAAACATCTGAAAAACAGAAGTCTTGTCTTTAAATTAAGGCATTGATACATTGCCAAAATACATAAATACATATTAATCTTTGTTTCGGAAATACTAGGAAATTTTAGAATAGGAACATATCTTAGTTTAGAACAATATCCTCCCAAACATATAATATTTGTGTGTGTCAAATATTATATATTTGGAGTGTACCCTAAACATATGAATATTTCAAGCCGAATATGTTTGGGACAATATACTACAGAAGCGATTTTTTTTCAGCGTGTACAATATGGCTTCGAGACTATAGTCTTGAAGATATACAAGCAGGATATAGCTCCCACTGCAGAAGGTGAGTCGTAACAGAAGATCTGTAACGTCCTACTCTGAGGACGAAAGCTCTACTTCTGACACAGAGGGGCTGAGGGGAGTCTCCGGACTCTTTGACGCATCTGGCGGGGACATGCTTCTCGACGATACGGACGAAGAGTTCGATAACACCCTTGTCGGGGTGGATGTTAATCTGTCAATTACCAATGATGGTAAGAATTCTACAGATTAACCTCCATCACGCTAAAGCAGCCTCAGCGGCTCTATTGCTGCGCCTGTCCACAGGCGCAGTAGACATCGTCCTGATACAGGAGCCCTACGTAGTGGGAGGAAGGGTGTGTGGTATTAGGACACCCAACTTTAAACTGCTTGTGGCCAACTGTGAAGGCACTCCAAGAACCTGCATTTTGGCCAGGAAAGATCTAAGTATCTTTCTCCTGACTAATTTAAGTGGTAAAGACCAAACAGCTGCTAGCCTGGAGATCGGTAATCGCATATATTGGGTGGTCTCCAGCTACTTGCCTTATGAATCTGTAGTACCGACTGCTCTATTCAGGGAAGTAGTAGAAGAAGCAACGTCTGACGAGCTCGAGCTGATTATTGGCGCAGACACGAACGCTCATCATACTATCTGGGGTAGTACGGATATAAACAATAGGGGTGATTCGCTTCTTGACTTTATTCTAACTACCAATCTTAGTATTTGTAACATAGGTAATAAACCGACCTTCACAATTAAAGACAGACAAGAAGTACTCGACGTAACGTTTGCTACTGACCGGCTGTCAGACAAAATTATTGGGTGGAATGTACTGGACGACCACTCATTCTCAGATCACCATTATATTGAGTTCAAACTCGCGGAAAAAGCGCCTAAACCCGCCGTCCACAGAAATGTAAGGAAGACAAAGTGGCATCTGTATGAGAAGAATTTCCAGAAAGTCCTCAACTCTAAACTTCCGTACGAACCGAATGACAAAGCCGGTCTGGATAATCTGGTCGATCATATCACCATATCATTCAATAGATCCCTTGAAGAAGCCTGTCCAAAAACAAGGTACAAGGGTAAAACTAAACCCCAATGGTGGACTTCTGAGCTAACGGCTATGAAAAAGACCTGCAACAAGCTATTCAATAAGGCTACATCTACTGGGGTCGCTAATGATTGGGATGCCTATAAAGAGCAACTCAAGATCTATAAGAAGGAGCTTAGAAAGGCGCAAAGGCGCTCTTGGTATACCTTCTGTGGTGAAGTGGAAAAGGTCTCCGACGCCGCTAGGCTGAGGAAAATATTATCTGCTTCACCCTGTACAGTGGGATATTTACAGGATGAGGCAAATAACTGGACCAAAAACAGCGAGCAGTCGATCAATGTACTGCTAGACACACATTTCCCGGGGAACACTGTAACAGAACCCGAGGATCAGCAGGACCAACAAGAGTGCGAGTGGACTGCGAGCGTCGCTAGCTTCTTGACTGAGAGATCCAGAATAAGCTGGGCTATTAACAGCTTTGAGCCCTTCAAGTCACCTGGACCAGATGGCATCACTCCAGCAGAAATGCAGAAAATGTTAAAGTACATTATCCCCTGGCTGGAGAAAATTTATGTAGGCTGTATCAGGCTTTCATACGTCCCGAATCGATGGAGGGATACCAAAGTGGTATTCATACCTAAAGCGGGAAAGATATCACACACTAGGCCAAAAGACTTCAGACCAATTAGCCTATCCTCGTTCCTATTGAAAGGTCTGGAAAGACTTTTAGATCATTTCATTAGGGAAAACCTGGATACAAAACTCCTGTCGGGGAACCAACATGCTTACAACAAGGGCAAGTCTACTGAATCAGCCCTGCACGAACTCGTGAGCACTATCGAATCGTCCCTGCATTTCAAGGAATTCACCATGGTGGCATTTCTTGACATAGAAGGGGCTTTTAACAACATTCACTCCGATGCGGTAATTGCGGCACTCTCACATCTAAAAGTTAACACTAGTTTGATTAGACTAATTCAAAGTCTGCTCACCAGAAGACGCATAACAGCATGTCTAGGGTCCACAACTCTAACAAGGTATGTAAACAGAGGGACCCCGCAAGGAGGAGTACTGTCTCCACTAATTTGGAACCTAGCGGTGAATGAAATCCTGCTAGATCTAGAACGTTGTGGCTGCAAGGTCGTGGCATATGCGGACGACGTGGCAATCGCAGTGAGAGGCAAATTCGTAAACGTCCTCAGAGACATCCTACAGGTGGCTCTGAACAAGTTGGCTAGATGGGCCAGAAGCAGCAGTTTGGGCGTTAACCCCAACAAGACAGAATTGGTTCTCTTTACTAGGATGAATAATGTCCCACATGTGGACCCTCCACCTCGGATAAATGGAACAGATCTAGTCTTTTCTGAAAGTGCAAAATTGTTTAGGAATAATTCTAGATAGGAAAATGTTATTTAGACTTAACGTATTGGAACGTGTAAGGAAGGCCAACGTCGCCTTATATTCCTGCAAAAAGGCTGTAGGGTCGCGGTGGGGACTCTCTCCTAAAATCGTCCACTGGATATATATAGCAGTAGTTCGTCCAATACTGTTATACGGTATTGTGGTATGGTGGACGGCAACTGACAAACTAACCATTACCAACCTACTAACAAAGGTTCAGAGAACTGCCTGCCTGAGCATAAGCGGAGCCTTAAGGACTACAGCGACCGAGTCTCTACAAGCCCTACTCCATATACTGCCGATTAATATTGTGGCAAGAGAAGTTGCAACCAAAGCGGCAATAAGATTAAACTGCCTATCAATGTGGAGGTACAAGAACTATGGTCACATGAGGATATCAAAGTGTAGTGCTATGGTAACCGACCGAGTGGACTATATACCAACAGTGTACACCTTCGAGAGAAATTACATCACTATGATTCCCGCCAGAGATGAATGGGTCGGCAACAAGCTATTCAATAAGGCTAAATCTACTGGGGTCGCTAATGATTGGGATGCCTATAAAGAGCAACTCAAGATCTATAAGAAGGAGCTTAGAAAGGCGCAAAGGCGCTCTTGGTATACCTTCTGTGGTGAAGTGGAAAAGGTCTCCGACGCCGCTAGGCTGAGGAAAATATTATCTGCTTCACCCTGTACAGTGGGATATTTACAGGATGAGGCAAATAACTGGACCAAAACAGCGAGCAGTCGATCAATGTACTGCTAGACACACATTTCCCGGGGAACACTGTAACAGAACCCGAGGATCAGCAGGACCAACAAGAGTGCGAGTGGACTGCGAGCGTCGCTAGCTTCTTGACTGAGAGATCCAGAATAAGCTGGGCTATTAACAGCTTTGAGCCCTTCAAGTCACCTGGACCAGATGGCATCACTCCAGCAGAAATGCAGAAAATGTTAAAGTACATTATCCCCTGGCTGGAGAAAATTTATGTAGGCTGTATCAGGCTTTCATACGTCCCGAATCGATGGAGGGATACCAAAGTGGTATTCATACCTAAAGCGGGAAAGATATCACACACTAGGCCAAAAGACTTCAGACCAATTAGCCTATCCTCGTTCCTTTTGAAAGGTCTGGAAAGACTTTTAGATCATTTCATTAGGGAAAACCTGGATACAAAACTCCTGTCGGGGAACCAACATGCTTACAACAAGGGCAAGTCTACTGAATCAGCCCTGCACGAACTCGTGAGCACTATCGAATCGTCCCTGCATTTCAAGGAATTCACCATGGTGGCATTTCTTGACATAGAAGGGGCTTTTAACAACATTCACTCCGATGCGGTAATTGCGGCACTCTCACATCTAAAAGTTAACACTAGTTTGATTAGACTAATTCAAAGTCTGCTCACCAGAAGACGCATAACAGCATGTCTAGGGTCCACAACTCTAACAAGGTATGTAAACAGAGGGACCCCGCAAGGAGGAGTACTGTCTCCACTAATTTGGAACCTAGCGGTGAATGAAATCCTGCTAGATCTAGAACGTTGTGGCTGCAAGGTCGTGGCATATGCGGACGACGTGGCAATCGCAGTGAGAGGCAAATTCGTAAACGTCCTCAGAGACATCCTACAGGTGGCTCTGAACAAGTTGGCTAGATGGGCCAGAAGCAGCAGTTTGGGCGTTAACCCCAACAAGACAGAATTGGTTCTCTTTACTAGGATGAATAATGTCCCACATGTGGACCCTCCACCTCGGATAAATGGAACAGATCTAGTCTTTTCTGAAAGTGCAAAATTGTTTAGGAATAATTCTAGATAGGAAAATGTTATTTAGACTTAACGTATTGGAACGTGTAAGGAAGGCCAACGTCGCCTTATATTCCTGCAAAAAGGCTGTAGGGTCGCGGTGGGGACTCTCTCCTAAAATCGTCCACTGGATATATATAGCAGTAGTTCGTCCAATACTGTTATACGGTATTGTGGTATGGTGGACGGCAACTGACAAACTAACCATTACCAACCTACTAACAAAGGTTCAGAGAACTGCCTGCCTGAGCATAAGCGGAGCCTTAAGGACTACAGCGACCGAGTCTCTACAAGCCCTACTCCATATACTGCCGATTAATATTGTGGCAAGAGAAGGTGCAACCAAAGCGGCAATAAGATTAAACTGCCTATCAATGTGGAGGTACAAGAACTATGGTCACATGAGGATATCAAAGTGTAGTGCTATGGTAACCGACCGAGTGGACTATATACCAACAGTGTACACCTTCGAGAGAAATTACATCACTATGATTCCCGCCAGAGATGAATGGGTCGGCAGAATACCAGGTAATATAAACCATCTCCACTTTTACACGGATGGTTCGAAGCTTGATGAAAAGGTTGGCTTAGGAGTACACTGTGAAGAACTTAGTCTGGATATAGCTCACAGACTACCAGATACCTGCAGTGTCTATCAAGCCGAAATAATGGCAATATGGGAAGTCGCCAAGTGGCTGAGTCGCAACATAGTAACCTACAATGGCGTTGTCATTTACTCGGACAGCCAGGCTGCCATCAATTCTCTGGAGGCAACATCCCTAAATTCACAAACAGCCCTCGACTGCCGCAGATCTCTTAACGAGATGGCTGAGCAGTTTAATATACACCTCATATGGGTGCCTGGGCATAGGGATATCCCGGGGAACTGCAAAGCCGATGAACTTGCTAGGAAAGGGACGACATTACAAATTCTCGAAGAATTTGCATATATTGGTGCGCCACTATCCACGTGCAAGCTTTGGCTTAGGCAAGAGGCAATCAGGCAGTCCAACGATAGATGGACAGAAATCGGCACCTGCAGGGTAGCTAGACAAATCTGGCCAAGGTATGACCTGAGAAGGTCAAAATATCTCCTCGCACTAGAGAGGAAACGATTGTCTACGTTAGTACAGGTTCTGACGGGACACTGCTTGATCGGCGAACACGCCAAAAGATTGGGTATTGAGTCCAATGACTTCTGCCGAAGCTGTGGAGATGAGGAAGAAGTGGAGAGCATTGAGCACTTGCTTTGCGACTGTCCCGCTTTGAGTAAACGACGACTGGATATACTGGGGTCGGCCTTTTTAGGCAGCCTAACAGATCTTTCCAGTACTGATATTCGTACTATCGATAAATTTATATATCAAACAGGTTGGTTTCGATGAGGGGCATTTCAGCCCGTGGTAACACTAGGGACCTAAACTGGTCTATGTGAGCTTGTAAAAAAAATACGGCTGCCACCCTAACCTAACCTAAACCATTGAAAGTATATATTTTTGTCTTTTAGCCCAGTGGTCTTACAACAACTTCGTTGCACGCGATTGTCGTATTTCATGGAGTTAGGGATTTAACTCAAATGAATGGTGAACGTCACGCTGCCAACATTCCTTTGCGCAATTCATTAATTCACTTTATTTGTAGTAAAATGTAAGAAAATATATACGCATAGGTTTTCCATTGAATATTCAACTGCCTCCTTAGCAAAATCTATTTTACCTTTTGACATAAAATTAAAACCAGTAAGGAAAGGCTAAAGTCGGGCGGTGCCGACTATATAATAATGTGGTGTAGGGCATAAAAACGATTGAATCTAAAGGGCCAAATCGGACGAAACATATATATGGGAGCTATAGCTAAATCTTAACCGATTTTCTTCAAATTCGGCAATGTTGGTTCATGGATCAAGAAACTCTATCATTCTAAATTTCAAAACGATCGGATGTAAAATACAGCTTCTATAGGACTAAAGGGCCAAATCGGACGAAACAAATATATGGGAGCTATAGCTAAATCTTAACCGATTTTCTTCAAATTTGGCAATGTTGGTTCATGGATCAAGAAACTCAACCATTCTAAATTTCAAAACGATCGGATGTAAAATACAGCTTCTATAGGACTAAAGGACCAAATCGGACGAAAGATATATATGGGAGTTATATCTAAATCTGCACCGATTTTCTTAAAATTCGGCAATGTTGGTTTATGGATCAAAAAACTCTACCATTTTAAATTTCAAAACGATCGGATGTAAAATACAGCTTCTATAGGACTAAAGGGCCAAATCGGACGAAACATATATATGGGAGCTATAGCTAAATCTTAACCGGTTTTCTTCAAATTCGGCTCTGTTGGTTCATGGATCAAGAAACTCTACCATTCTAAATTTCAAAACGATCGGATGTAAAATACAGCTTCTATAGGACTAAAGGGCCAAATCGGACGAAACATATATATGGGAGCTATAGCTAAATCTTAACCGATTTTCTTCAAATTCAGCAATGTTGGTTCATGAATCAAGAAACTCTACCATTCTAAATTTCAAAACGATCGGATGTAAAATAAAGCTTCTATAGGACTAAAGGGCCAAATCGGTCGAAAGATATATATGGGAGCTATATCTAAATCTGAACCGATTTCAACCAAATTCAATAGCGATCTTAACAGCCGCGAAATACTCTAAACTGCAAAATTTCAGAACGATCGGTGTGAAATTGCGACCTGTAGTCGACGAACAACTTTACATGGACGGACGGACGGACGGACGGACGGACGGACATCGTTAAATCGACTCAGCTAGTGATTCTGAGTCGATCGGTATACTTTAAGGTGGGTCTAGCTGTGTTATTTTAAGGTGTTACAAACATCTGCCGTGAAACAAACTTATAATACCCTGTACCACAGTGTGGTGTAGGGTATAAAAATTGTTGTCCAGTTCTATTCAGCATTTAAAAAGTATTTTATTACTAGTATTGTGTTTTTTACAGGTAGGTGTTTCCTGTTACATTTAATTGGCTTTAATTGAGGGCCACTGGAGGTTTATTCCACACTCAGCCTTGCCTCTCCATTGCGGAAGATGAGAGTTTGGTGCTATAGTGATTATGTGAAAGGATGCAATGACAGGTTCGCTGAGAATTTAATTATAGACCATGGATTTACACGTGCTCTTTTTTATACCCTACACATAGGATTTTGTCACTTCGCTTGTAACATATTTAAATATTGAGCAGAGACCTCATAAAATATACACATATATTACATCGTGCGACACATATTTTGGTCATGAAAATCTATACATAATTCTGAAATAAAATAACTGAAAATGCTGGGTTTTTTTTATTTTCTACTCGACTTCGCGTTTAAAAGGACATGCAATTTCTAAGGGATATAATTATTCATTTGACACCCATATTGTCTTACTATGACTTTCAGAAAAATTACAAAAAAATGTTGAATAATTACACTATGCAACAAAAATTTTGTCCAAGGGATGTGGATAACAGTTTCTGGTGCAATTTGGTGCCACAAACACGAAAAAAATAAAAAAAAATTGTATGGTAAATTTTTTTTTAAAAAAAAATTGTATATTCCAGCTTTCATGGAAAGTACATTTAGTATTTGTACGTAGAATCTTTGGTTTAGTAACAGTCGTCAAAATTATGAGAAAAAAAATATTTTTTTTTAAAAAACACTTTTTCCTGGTACATAAAAAATTCATAAAAAATAGAAAAAAATCGATAAAATTGTTGTATCACCTTTTTAAAAAGCATGCTAAGGAGGAAAACATTGTCTATTTGAAAAAAAATCTATGGATAGATGTAAAAGTTATGAGCCATTTTGTAAATGCTGGGGAAATTCAAAAAAATCGTGTTTCATATTTTTGGTTTTTAAATGATGTTTTTGCTTATATTGAATTCGCCATATGTGAGAGAGGTATATACTCGTACATAAGAGACATTGCACTTGCATTTTATTTTATGAGGATTGATGTCAGACATTATAAAATTATAGAGAGGACGAGGTTTTATGGCCGTTCGTAACCCTCCATAAAACATTATATGCAATGTGAGAGTTATATTGGATGATATCCGCTCAGGTAGAGGGTCATTCAACAGTATTTGTGGTTTTTTACTTAGCTTTCCATTCAGTTACGCCATGAAAATATTGGGTTTCTACGTTCGAAGCAAACTATATGTCAGCTACAGGTACTGCAACTTATGAACCTTAAACCCGGAATTTATGAATGAAATTTCTTATGAATAAATTATTGTAATTCAGCGCCTTAAAGAGATAAGTCGATTTTCTGAAAAATATTACAAAGTTATGTTTCGAAGTATGAATAAAAGGAAAGGACTTTTCAATGTGTAAATGATCCCGACAATTTCTGCTACATTTGCGGAAAATATGTAATTAACAAACTCGACGTGCGTTTAGAAAAATAATAGAAGAAATATATGTGTAATATTTTGGTATACGAGTTAAAAATATGAACGAACCGTGGACACCTAGTATTTTGTGTAATTCGTGCCATGTAAATATTACTCGATGGAGTAGAGGAAGCATTCGGTAAGTACTTTACAATGAATGTATTACAATGTTTTGTGGAATAAATCGTTTTAATTTAGACATCACATGCAATTTGGAATGCCAATGATTTGGAGACAAACATTCATTTACGATATGGACTGATATTTTTGTCTAAGTTAATATTGGAGTAGGAAGTGTCCAATAGTAGCTAACAGCCTAATAAAGGAAACATCATCAAGTTCAACTGAGTACTCAACTCTGAGCGAATCAAGTTTGAGTCAGAAGTCATCGCTTTTAACTCAGTTTCAACTCATTGATCTAGTGAGAAATTTGGAACTGACCAAAGATAAGGCAGAACTACTTGCATCTCGGATGAAACAGTACAATATTTTGGCCCCAGATGTTAATATATCATATTACAGAGTCCGTGATATACCTTACAAACAATTTTATACAACTGTGGATAACATATGCTTTTGCAAGGACATTCCCGGATTGTTCGAGGAACTTAATCAAACATACAATTCAAAAGAATGGCGGTTATTTGTTGACAGCAGTAAAGAAAGTTTGAAAACAGTACTTTTGCACAACGGAAATCAGAAACGGTCGATTCCCATTGCTCATGCTGTCAACAATAAGGAATCTTACGAAACAATGGCTAAATTGATAAAACACATAAAATATTAACAACATAACTGGAAAATTTGTTGCGATTTAAAAGTAGTTAGTATGTTATGTGGAATGCAAGGCGGATATACAAAATACAGATATTTTTTATGCCTCTGTGATAGCCGTGATCGCGAAGATCATTATAGAAGAAACAAATGGCCAACAAGAAAACACATTTCATTGGGTGAAAACAACCTAAAATGCCAACACTGCATATTTAGCTGGGACTCTTTAAAAATTTTGTAAAAGCCTTAAGGGAGGGTGGCAATTCATTATCATATTTAAAAAGTTTATTTAAAAGCCTTTCTTTTCAAAAAATCGAAGAAGGCGTTTTTGATGGGCCTAAACTAAGGAAACTGATGAAAGATGTAAATTTCGCATCATATGTGACGTCGGATGAAATTGCAGCATGGAGGTCGTTTAAGCTTGTAGTTTCAAATTTCCTTGGATCCAATAAAAGCCCGCAATATGAAACTATGATTAATAATTTGTTAAAAAATTGGTAAGAAATATATTTTTCTATATTTATGTATATAACACATAAGTATGTATTTTTCTAACTTATTTTTCGCTTTATGTATTCCAACAGGTGTAAATATGTCCCTAAAAGTTAATTTCTTGCATTCTCATTTAAACTTTTTCCCCGAGAATCTTGGCGACGTAAGTGACGAACATGGGGAAAGGCTTCACCAAGAAATGAAGTCCACCGAGCGGCGTTACCAAGGGCACTGGGATGAAAGAATGATGGGAGATTATATTTGGTTCCTCATTAGAGAAACCGATTCCGAAATCTACAAACGTCAACAAAGAATACACAATTACTTCTAATAGATTTGTTCCTTTACTTTTTTAATAGTAAAACTAGCAAAAGAGAAATAATTCAAAATTCTCTCTGAGTAAACATATTTTGAAAAGGTACGGGAACGGAAATCTGGTAAAAATAGCAAGCACAGAAAAAATTCTTCTATTTGAAGTTTTTGTTATATTACTTTCAATGTATTTTGAAAGCTACTACTTTTACTCGGAAAAATTTGTCGAGTAAAAACTAGTAAAAAAGTAGTAAAAGAGAAAGGCATTTTGAAAATTCTCTCTTAAATTTGTCTACTATTTTTACTAGATTTTCGAGTAAAGGAACGCTTTTTGGAGTAAAACTGGTAAAAATGGTAAAACTAGTAACTTGTAGTAGGTAAAGGAACAAAGCTAATGAAACTTGTTCATGTAAATAAACTCAAATGTACATAATATAAATATAAGTAACAAATTAAATCGCTATTTATACAGAAATTAAAAAAAAGATTTTTTGAAATTCTCTTACCTCTACCAAAGGGGGCTATAATTTCTACTATGGATGGATCTATCTATGTATAAATGATTTAGCATTATTTTCTTCGCTAGGATGCAGACTTTTAAAAAATAAAAAAAAAATATTTTTTTCCCATTTTTTTATGTTCTTTTTCGTTCCAGGATTTTTTTTATTTTTTTTTTTTGAAAAAATCTACATTTTTGTCAATTTGTTTTATGATTGTTACAAAACCACTCTTTCTAAGTGAAAGAGATATTTCCGATAGTGGTAGCCGACATAGCTAGCTTCAATTTAAAGTATATGTCGACCTTATCGGGCACTCCAATCCAAAAATTATAGTGCAAACGCTAAGGGTACCTTCGACGATAATAGTATTTTTAATAAAAAATTTTGTAAAAAAAATTGTATCCATAAAAAAATGGTTGGTTTTGATTTTTTATAACACGGTGCCACAATCTATACAAAAAAATAAGTTTTAGGTCTGTGACACAAAACAAAATTTTTTTGTTGCATAGTGTTATATCCCTAAAAAATTGCATGTCCTTTTTAAACACAAATTTGACCAGAAAACAAAAAACTGAGTATACAGTTTTTTTTGTATCTAGTCAGATTTCAGAATTATATAGACATTTTTATGACCATTAATTTTTGTTCAATTTTAAAATTTAAGACGAATTAGCGATGTCCGCTTGTCTGTCCGTCCGTCTGTTAACACTTTTAAATATTAATCAGAGGCCGCATAAAATATTTATATTATTAATTGTTGTAAAATGTTAAGACGAGTCCGCCAGTCTGTCCGTTCGCATGTTGTAATCACGCTATAATCTATAATACTTGAATTAGATAGCAGCAATATGTTGAAATGGGTATGTCTGAAAATGGGCAATATCGGTTCATTTTTGATATAGCCCCCATATAAGGCATCGGTCCGATTTGACTTCTTAACGCCACAGAGACAACATACATTTCAACAATTCGGCCTGAATATTGGTAGCATAAGTACCACCACACAAACAACGGTTCCCATAAAAAGGTCAATCTGGACTAGACTAATTTAAAAGCAGTAAGGAAATGCAGAAAGTCGGGCGGGACGACTATATGATACCCTTCACCTCCCTAATAAAGGGGCATTGCGATGATAAATTGGAATAATTGGTTTCATTTCAGTTAACAAAGTACTTAGGTCCAACTCCTGATCTAATTTCTTATTCCAATAGGAAGAGGATACCCGTATATTGATCATAATAAACTAGATCGCTTTGATACCAAATCGGGTGTAACATATATACGGAGGCTATATCTAAATCTGAACCGATTTTCCTCAAATTTATTACTGTCTCTAAGTGTATCAAAAGACTTTTCTCTGTCAATTTTTATGCAGATCGGGTAAAAAATGTTGCTTATACTATGTATATATGCCAAATCGGAGGTACATATGGCAGCTATGTATAAATCTGAACCGATTTTACCCAAATAGGGTTCGTCCTTGGGCCGAAAGAAGGGTATGTGCAAAGTTTCGTTGAGATCAGATAATAATTCCGACCTGTACTTTGCACTTAATGTACAGACATCAAGCTTGTGCAGGAAGGGCGTGGCGTAGAATTGTCCATTTGTTATTTATGTTATAACTAACAGGTGTGCCCTAAAGGCTTTTTATATATTCCTTTGTACAGGTTTTCCAACAAGAGGTGTTATTTTGAATCACCCGTTATTTCGGTAGCTGTCACTTTTGAAGCTTTTATTATTTGACATTTGACAAGTAGAAACTACGCCATTACTAAAAGTGGAACGATATAAGATTCAACAACGCATTGAAATTATTAAAATTCGCTAAAAAATTGTGAAAATCTTGCAGTCACAGTTCGCAAATCTAAAGGATTTTTGGGTCGTCGTGAAGCACCTTGTCGGACCGCAATACAGAAATTGGTGGAAAAATTCGAGCGGTTGAGACAAGTTAGTGATGTGAAGAATAAAACCCGCGCACGTCCCTCAATAACATCTGAGAATATTGCTGCCGTAGCTTAAAGTGTTGAAGAAAACCCAGGTTTGTCCATTCCTCGTCGTTCTTTGGAATTGGGCATTCCACACACGTCATTACACCGTATTTTGCATAAAGACTTGGGTCTTAAGGCTTATAAAGTTCAGTTAACACAAGAACTCAAGTGGGCCGATCATCAACAACGTCGTGTCTTTGCTGATTGGGTCCTTGAAATGCATGAAAATGATCCGGAATTCCATCGAAAAATCGTCTTGATTGATGATGCCCATTTCCACCTCGGTGGCTACGTCAACAAGCAAAATTGTCGCATCTGGGGCTCGGAAAACCCAAGAGTTATTGTTGAGAAGCCTCTCCATCTCCAACGTGTGACTGTTTGGTGCGGTTTATGGTCCGGCGGGGTCATTTGACCTTACTTTTTCGAAAATGAGGTTGGATCAACAGTTACGGTGAATGGATTGCGTTATCGAGAGATGATTAATGATTTTTATGGTCGGAGTTGGATGGTATTGATCTGGACAACGTTTACTTTCAACAAGACGGCGGTACGTGCTACACAAGCATCGAAACCATTAGGTTAGGGTGGCAGCCGTATTTTTTATACAAGCTCACATAGACCAGTTTAGGTCCCTAGTGTGAAACCAATGAAACCATTGCTCTGTTACGGGAAAAGTTTCCGGACCGTGTTATCTTTCGAAGAGGTGATCACAATTGGCCACCGAGATCTTGTGATTTAACACCTTGCGACTTCTTCCTTTGGGGCCACGTGAAAGATAAGGTCTACGCCAACAGCCAAGCGTCGATTCAAGACCTCAAAGTTAGAATTCGTGAGGCTATCGAGGACATAGGGCAGCCACTTTGCGATTTGGTCATGGAAAATTTCATGTAAGCGTGGTCGTGGTGGCCATTTGGCGGATGTTGTTTCTCATTATTAACGGCATAACTTCCTCTTTATTATGAAATAAACATCCGATCATTTATCTCAAAAAATGGCATTTTTCTTTGTATACCAAAATAACACCTCTTGTTGGAAAAATCCTTTATTTATGCCACAGAAAATGGATTTGGGACCAGTGTGCTATGGTGGAGTGTATATAAATGACATATACAATTTTAAATTTGTATCGGCTGTAAAAAAGGACTGATCATTTTTCAAATTTCTTGTTTTATTGGAAATCTTTAATGGCAACTTCGATTTCATGTTTCAACGTTTCAATTGCCTTTGGATGCTTTGCATAACATTTATCCTTAATGGCTCCCCAAAGAAAATAATCCAAAAGGCTCAAATCACAAGTAAATGACCCGCCCTTTATAATAAAGTGTTTATGGTATTCTTCTAAAATATTTGTGACAATATTATCACAAATATTTCCCAAAAATGTATGTATAATAGGGCGGGTTGATTTTTTTCTTTCAAATCGTATAGCAAAAACGTAAACTACATAAAATTCTAAGAAAATTCTCCGAAGAAACCATGTACCTAAAATAAAATCCTAATCCGCGCCTCCCGACTTGAAAATTTATATGCCCGCCTTTGCCACAAAAAAATAAATGCTAGAAAAAAAAGCTTTTTCCAAAAAAAAAATCGAATTTTCTGAATAAAATTGTTTAGTAAGGTAGTTTTTTTTGCACTTTATATTTTTTATACACCAAACATTTTTTTTTCATTAAAAAAAAATTTCCTTCATAATTTAATAAAAAAGATTGGAAATACAAAAAAAAATATTGCACTCAAAATTGTTTTTAGTATTTATAAAATAACCTTCTTTAGTTTCGATAAACAATTATTATTTTATAATGCAAATAAGAACGTGAAACGTGTTCTAAATATTTTTTTATAGAACGCAAATCAGAGGAGATGCAAATTAGGGTTTAACTGCTTTTTTGATAATTGAATATTTTGATTAGTCTCAAGACAAAACCTGTATTGCATAAACTATAATAAAACAAGTAAGAAAGTTTCAGTCGGGTAAACCGACCAAGGTATACCTCACTTTGTGAGTACTGTAATATGAAATACACGAATTTATCTGTCAATTTGTATATGAGATACCAGAGGGGGATTAACAAATACTCCTACTTTTCGCTAAACAGTATACTTCAAATATATTGCACTGTATCGAATTGTAAGCGTTTATTTGCACTGGTATATTACAGTTATGATCTATTTAATTTTGGTATGATTTGGCCATTTTGTGTGGGAGATACCAAAAGGGGCGTGGCAACTTCGCCCATTTTTCACTGGATTGTAGGTACTATGAAGCCATTACACTGCACAAAATTTCAAGTCTTTTTGTGCATAGGTATTAAAGTTATAAGCTGTTAAATTTTGGAGCAAAATTGTCCATTTGTGTGGAAGGTACCAAAAAAGGCGCGGTAACTTCGCCCATTTTTCTTGAGGTGATAGTGACTAGTAAAATAATATTATGTGTAGAATTTCAGACGATTCAAATAAGTAGTAACGAAGTTATTAAATAATCAATAATTCACTTAATATTAACACTTTGTGGGGAAGGTACTAGAAGGAGAGGACCAATATGGCCCATCTTCGAACTTAGCCAGAGATAGAAAAAAATATTACCACACACCAAATTTGAAGTCAATCGCTTGCTCCTTTCGAGAGTCATCGTGCGCACCAGCTAGCATAAAGACAGACAGACGGACGGACATTGCTCGTTCGACTAAAAACGACCTAAAACGGATATCCGCCAAACATACTTAGGATCTTATGTCACTCCTTCGATGTGTTACACTTTTGGCCCGTAGCAAATGATATATACCCTCGTATCACTAAAGTGAGGGTATAATAAAACATAATATATTTAAAAAAAAATGAAAATAATTTTAGCGAAAGAAGAGGAAAAACATTTTCAAGTCGAGAGGCGCGGATTAGGTTTTGATTTTAGACCCATGGTTTCTTCGGAGAATTTTCTTAGAATTTAATGTAGATTACGTTTTTGCTATACGATTTTTAATTTTTTTTTCATCCACACAAATCAACCCGCCGTAATGTATAAGCATTCGTTGCATCGAAGAATATCTGTCGAACATAAACATTTTCCAAAGCATCTGGGCAGCTGTTGATATTCGTACACATAGTATGAGTTACAAGAATTTTTATTACATGTTGACCATACGCTATGATGAGCGCTGGAATAATGTGGGAAAAAGTTAAGTGAATATGCTCTCCCTTGGATTATAAAATTTTAAAAATTATATTCAGTCAAAAATTGGTGTTTATCCATCAACCCAATCAAAAGTTATGAGCTAAACTATAGAGGTCAATAGATTTGGGTCGTAAAGGAATTCCATACAAATTTAAAAATTTCGTAAAACTTTCATCTCCTCTCCTGAAAAACTACTACTTTGGAATGGAGATATCGATATATTGTCAGCGGCGGGATGTGAAGACTAAACGAAATCCAGAAGCGTTAAAATGTATGTATTGAAAGCATTTTTCTTGTAGTAACTTAAGGGGGAGAAACCTTCAATTTTCATTTCATAAATATTTTCAAAATTTAAAATTGTAATGTAATATATAGTTTTAAATAATTTTATGAAAATTTCATTAGTTGAAAATATTACATCCGAGGTATATTCCTGGCAATATATTAAAGATTTAATAAAAAACTCCTGCTAAGCTCTTTTATCGAGTCTTTTCTCGCAAAAAACAACCCTCATTTCCACTGCAAAAAGGTCAACATGGTACAATATAATTTTTCCACGAGCTTTAGATCGCACACAGGAAACAAAGCGAAAAAGCCTTTGCGAAAAAACACACTACTCCTAAACATTGTTAGGGTCTTTTCTAAAACAATATGAGGGAAAGCGCATAAAAATAGGTGTAGAAGTTCTTCACACCTTTTGATTATTCATGCCAAGATTTTCATTTAAAGCCTCAGATTTTTTGCACCTTTTTCTGAGTTCTTTTATATTATAGCTGAAACCTCATCGCTGATAAATGCAGCAAAACAAAGTCATCAAAAACAAGTGCACCCTGGGAACTGGTAGGGGGCTAAAAACAAATCAACTGCAATGCGAGGCTGGCATGCCATGTGTGATGAAAATATCGCGTATACAAAAAAATGACAAATATGTTTACACACACCGGAGCTGTCGAGGGACAGCAGAAAAAAGGCTGACAACAGAGGCAGTTTAACAATATCATTATTTTGCTGCATAAACACAATGGGACAGGGCCAGCAAAAAAAAATGTTCTGCTCACTGGCATTGGTAGGGGTCCTCAACTACTCATCAACTCCCAGGCGGGTGATCGGCGAGAGAGGGGGAAAACACAACAAACAAAGGGTTCATGTTGTTGGGTGATGTATTTATCATTTTTTTCTCACGTCTTTTTAAAGTATGCAAAAACGATTTTCGCACATTTCTTTACACGAAATAAATTGAAAAAATCAACACTTGGGAAGGTATGTTTAACCCTTTAAGAGAATTGAAGAGAATTGGCTAAAATTTACGAAAGAAATATTGACCTTAAAATTACACTTTGAGGAAGTCACATTATCCAGGAGAACTGAATATTTTTTTAAGACGGTTTTAGTGTTCTTACTTTGAAGAAAAGGAGCTTTCTGAGTTTGAGACTATATATAAGTGATACTATAGGCCACAAGTAGCAAAACGATTGTCCCCTTTACAGGAATTTTACAGTTTCAATGATACATATTTATACCCTCACTTTAGTGTGACGAGGGTATATATCATTTGCTACGGAAAAAAGTGTAACACATCGAAGGAGTGATCTAAGACCCTAAGTATGTTCGGAGGAAATCCGTTTTGGGTCATTTTAAGTCGAATGAGCAATGTCCGTCCGTCTGTCTGTCTGTCTGTCCGTCTGTCTGTCTGTCTGTCTGTCTGTCTGTCTGTGTGTCTGCTGGCTGGTGCGCACGATAACTCTCGAAAGGAGTAACCGATTGACTTCAAATTTGGTATGTGGTAATATTTTTTTCTATCTCCGGCTAAGTTCGAAGATGGGCCATATTGGTCCACTCCTTCTAGTACCTCCCCCACAAATGGTTAAAATGTTGTGAAATATTGATTCTTCAATAACTACTATACTACTTATTCGAATCTTCTGAAATTCCACACATAGTATTAGTTTGTTAGTCGCTATTAACTCGAGAAAAATGGGTGAAGTTGCCACGTCCCTTTAGGTACCTCCCACACAAATGCACCGTTTTGCACCAAAAATTAACAGCTTATAACATTAATAACGGTGTATAAAAATACTTGAAATTTTGCACAGTGTTATGCTTTTATATTGCCTACAGTCCAGAGAAAAATGGGCGTTGTTGCCACGCCCCTTTTGGTACCTCCCACACAAAGGTACCATTTTGCACCAAAAGTTAACAGCTTATAACATTAATACAAGTGTATAATAATACTTGAAATTTTGTACAGTGTAATGTTTTTATAGTGCCTATAGTCCTGTGAAAAATGGGCGTTATCGCCACGCCCCTTTTTGTACCTCCCACACTAAATTGCCAAATCATACCACAATTTAATATCTCGTAACGTTTATACCAGTGCACATAAACGCTTATAATTCGGCGCAGTGCAATGAATTTAAAGTATCTACTGTTCAGCGAAAAATAGGTGTATTTGTTAAAAACATTCTGGTACCTCCCACACAAATTGACAGAATAATTCGTGTAATATTCAATATTACATTACTCACAAAGTGAGGGTATGCCTTAGTCGGTTTACCCGACTGAAACTTTCTTACTTGTTTTAAATGATTTTCTCTATACCCCATAGCACAAACAATATGTATATCAAATGAAAGAGAAGAATTCCAACTATTTATTAAATTTCCGAAAAAAATTTTAAGACGAATTACGAAATTGTATACAATTATTTTATTTTTTTTTTATTTCGTGATCATTTATCATGTTTATCAGAGAACTTTATACAATATTTAAGAATATCAACTTTGTGACTCACTACTATTCACTACAAATATTTTTATCCCCTCACCTTAGAGAGGAGGGTATGTATCATTTGCTACGGACCATAAGTGTAACACATCGAAGGAGCAACCTAAGACTCTAAGTATGTTCGGCGGATATCCGTTTTGGGTCATTTTAAGTCGAATGAGCAATGTCCGTCCGTCCGTCTGTCTGCTGGCTGGTGCGAACGATAACTCTCGAAAGGAGTATCCGATTGACTTCAAATTTGGAATGTGGTTATATTTTCTTCTATCTCCGGATAAGTTCGAAGATGGGTCATATTGGTCCGCTCCTTCTAGTACCTCCCCCACATAGGGTTAACATTTAGTGAAATATTGATTATTTAATAACTTCTATACTACTTATTTGAATCCTCTGAATTTCTACACATAGTATTAGTTTATTAGTGACTATTACCTCGAGAAAAATGGGCGAAGTTGCCACGCCCCTTTTGGTACCTCCCACACAAATGTGCAATTTTGAACCAAAATTTAATAGCTTATAACTTTATCACCTGTGCCTTAAAGACTTGACATTTTGTTCAGTGTAATGGTTTAATAGTTCCTACAATACAGTAAAAAATGGGCAAATAGACCATTTTCTACCAAAAAGCTTATAACTTTAATACCAGTGCACACAAATACTTGAAATGTTGTACAGTGTAATGCTTTTATAGTACCTAGAGTCCAAAATAAGTGCTTTCAAATATAAGTTAATGACAAGCATGCCAATTTTAATACGAATGCATAGTTCGAAAACACGGAAAAAATTAAAACTAAAATTCGAAAAATTCAGCAAAGTTCCAAAAATCTTTGTTTAATAAAATATATTTGGAAATATTCATAAACAATAATTTAATTTGTATTTAAACACATATTTTATTTGAGAAAATTAGTTCGCAAATATATTTAATTCTAATATATTAACACATGGGATCCAAATACA
Source organism: Eudasyphora cyanicolor (assembly GCA_963930755.1). Taxonomy (NCBI): domain Eukaryota; kingdom Metazoa; phylum Arthropoda; class Insecta; order Diptera; family Muscidae; genus Eudasyphora; species Eudasyphora cyanicolor. Next base: position 51,644,658 of record OZ005735.1, read on the forward strand.
TTTTTTTAATTTCCAAATATAATTTATTTGCTCAGAAATATATAATATTTAAAAATTTGTGTTCCAAGTATACTTTCTTTCGATTCAAATATTTCAAAAAAGGCGATTTTGCCCCTTGTATATGTTAAACCCGACATATAAGCGCTGTATAAACCGTATTTTATATCAGATCAGTTCGAAATTTGGCAGAGAGAGTTCTCTTATTCCATGAATAAAAACTATCAAATTCGGGGAAAATCCTTTCAGATTTAGATATAGCCCCCATATATATGTTTCACCCGATTTGATATGTAAGCGCTGTAGAAACCGTATTTTATATCCGATCAGTACGAAACTAGGCAGAGAGAGTTTTCTTATAACATTAATGAAATCTACCAAATTCGGGGAAATTCAGTTCAGATCTAGATATATCCCCCATATATATGTTTCACCTGATTTGGCATGCAAGCGCTGTAGAAACCGTATTTTATATCCGATCAGTACGAAATTCTGCAGAGAGAGTTTTCTTATTACATGTATGAAGAATGCCAAATTATTATCGCAAGGTCCCGCCCGACTTTCTGTCATTCCTTACTAGTTATATATTCTATTTGTGAAAAAATCACTTTCCTTTCCTGGTACGGCTATTAAGAGCAGCAATCACTCCAAATTTCAATTTTCTACAATTCAAGTTTCTACTTATAACAATATGGCTTGGGTGACGGTACCAATTTAATGCTAACTGTACAAAATGAAAAATAAAGTGAAAATTTTGTAGTTGTTCTTCCCCCAAACGATTAAATACATCCTTAACAAGTAAATTTCATGATATGGGAAGACTGAAAATATGAACATATTCACATATATCCGGATATTTGCCAGAATATACACACAAATTGCATATATTATACGTGTGTGTTTTGTAAAATATATGCGCTTCAAATTTGTTGCTTTTACCGGAAATTTGTTTCCCCCGACAATTCATTCGGAAAAAACTTATGAAAGAAAAACATGCCTTGGAGAGGGTTTATGAAGGAACCTGATGAATATGCTTGACACCTTGAGTGTCATTTAATGTGCTTGTGACATTTCCATTATGTCGCTTAAGACGAATAAAAAACTGTTAAATTTTGATACACGGTTTTTAAAGAAAATATTTAACATTGTATATATACACAATTCATAAATATTCTCAATAATTTAAAAATAATGGGTTGGAGATAATTACACTTTTGGCAACATTTGGCGGTGGATAATTGCTTTGTCAAATGTTAGTCTTCGATGAGTATGTTAAAGACTTACAAATATGTGAAGTAACATTGAATTATTTTTGGGAATTTTCCCAATACAGAAGAAGTAAATAGAAAATTACAAAAATCTAGTTCTGCATTAACATTGATTTAAAAACAACTCAAAAAGGTCACAATTTCAAATTTTTTGTTCGGGGCCACATTCATTAACGAACCAACAGCAGAATTATAGGGGCTATACTTCAGTCCTTGCTGATCAGTCGTAGTGAACGGACGTGTTTATCGCAGAGCGGATAGTTGGGACCTATTACGCAATCCCAAAAAATCTGTACAAAGTCGGGAAAGCCTACATCGCAGTAGCTATTACGGGCTAATACAGACAAAAATAAATAAAATCGCTTGACGGGGATGCCTTCATGTTCCGATGGAGCGGGGTTCCCCAATCGTCCGACTGTCACCCTGTCGGTCTTGGCCAAAGCCGACCACACTAATAATGGTGAACATTTCACCCTCAGATAGCGGATAGCGCTCAGAGTTTTGAAGAAGTTGGAGGCTGTTGAGGTTTCGGTTTTTACCCAAAAACAACTAGTAAGGAAAGACAGAAAGTCGGGCGCGGCCGACTATATAATACCCTATACCTCCCTTACAATGCGAAAATCGGCATTGCGATAAGAATTTGGCATTCTTCATACATGTAATAAGAAAACTCTCTCTGCCGAATTTCGTACTGATCGGATATAAAATACGGTTTCTACAGCGCTTGCATGCCAAATCAGGTGAAACATATATATGGGGGATATATCTAGATCTGAACTGAATTTCCCCGAATTTGGTTTCTACAGCGCTTACATGTCAAATAAGGTAAAACTTATAACTATATGGGGGCTATATCTAAATCTGAAAGGATTTTCCCCGAATTTTGTAGTGTTCATTCATGTAATTTTCATGTAACATTCTCTCTGCCGAATTTAGTACTGATCGGATATCAAATACGGTTTCTACAGCGCTTACTTGTAAAATTGGGTGTACCATATATATGGGGGTTATATCTAAATCTGAACGGATTTTGGCCGATTTCAATAGGGATCGTACTTGGGCCAAAAAAGAGCACTGTGCTAAATTTCATCACAATCGGACCAAAAATACGACCTGCCCTTTTATTACAACGATATATCTACAGACGGACGGACAGACGGCGAATAAGGTCAAGAGAATCAGATCACCTGATGAAACCCTGCCTTGGAAAAAGGCAAGAGGCCCTAATGTCACCATCAACAGGACACTCACCAAGCCCTTCAATGAGTGGCGAAGGAGAGTCTAGTGATGATTCTTGTAGACAGAAGTAGTGAGGATGGATCCATCCTGAAGGACAAATGAAGCTTTTTGCAAACATCCATTATTGCTCATTACCTCTATGTCCGTAGAGAAATGCCGGGCAAACCACCAATCTACCACCGATGCTGGATGGCATCAGAGGAAAGTGAAGCTCTTATATATCGGTGATGACAGATCAGTAGGATTGTATAAGTCTGTTCTGAGTCGAGCGGGTGAGGTGTGGCCGGGCGCCCAGGTGGATGTTGTCGAAAGAAACAACATCCCTAGTCACACTAGGACATCACCTGGGTTACAGAAGAGCCTTCCAACTCGGCTGACATGTTAGAAATAATAATAGATTCCAATCCTGGGCTGCCGACCCATAATTGGGGAACATGCGGGTTAATTTGATCCTTAACGCTGAATCCACCACCCATAAACAATGTGCAAGTGCAACCCTGCAGTATGGTTTCGAGACTATATTCTTGAAGGTATACATGCAGGATGTAGCTTCCACTGCGGAAGGCGAGTTGTTCACCGTGGTTGATACATGGCTTTCTGGAAGTGCGGACTTAACCACGCCCATTATTTCTGGCGACTCCAGCGCTCTAAGAGATCTGTATAGCCCTTCACTGAGGACGAAAGCACTACTTCGGACACTGAGGGTCTGAGGATAGTCGCCGGACTCTTTGGCGCAACTGGCGGGGACATGCTCCTCGATGATACGGACGAAAAGTTCGATAAAACCTTAGTCGGGATGGATGTTAATCCTTCAATTACAGGAGCCATACATAGTAGGAGGGAGGGTGTGCGGTATCAGAAAACCCTAATTTAAACTGCATGTGGCCAACTGTGAAGGCTCTCCAAGAACCAGTTTTTTGATCAGGAAATTATGTTTCTCATGACTAATTTAAGTGGTAAAGACCAAACAGCTGCTAGTCTGGAGATCGGTATTCGCATATATTGGGTGGTCTCCAGTTACTTCCCTTTTGAAACTGTAGTAACGACAGCTCTCTTCAGGGAAGTAGTAGAAGAAGCAACGTCTAACGAGCTCGAGCTGATTATTGGCGCAGACACGAATGCTCCTCATACTATCTGGGGTAGTACGGATTTAAACAATAGGCGTGATTCGCTTCCTGACTTTATTCTAACTACCAACCTAACTATTTGTAACATAGGCAATAAACCGACCTTTATTATTAGGTGGAATGTACGGGACGACCAATCATTCTCAGATCACCATTATATTGAGTTCAAACTCGCTTAAAAAGTGCCTGAACCTGCCGTCCACAGAAATGTGAGGAAGACAAAGTGGCACCTGTATGAGAAGAATTTCAAAAAAGTCCTCAACTTTAAACTTTTTAATGAACCGAATTACAAAGCCGGGGCATTTCTCCTAAAATCGTCCATTGGATATACGAGTATATAGCAGTTGATCGTCTAATACTGTTATACGGCATAGTGGTATGGTGGACGGCAACTGTCAAACTAACCATCACTAACCTTCTACCTAGGTTCAGAGAACTGAATGCCTGTACATAAGCGGAGCTTTAAGGACTACAGCGACTGAGTCTCTGCAAGCCCTACTTCAAATACTGCCGATTAATACTGTGGCGAGAGAAGTTGCAACCAGAGCAGCACTAAGATTAAACTGCCTATCAATGTGGAGGTACAAGAACTACGGTCACATGAGGAGACCAAAGTGTAGTGCTATGGTAACCGACCGAGTGGACTATATACAAACGGTGTACACCTTCGAGAGGAACTACATCACTATGATACCAGCCAGAGATGAATGGGTTGGCAGAATACCAGGTAATAAAAACCATCTCCACTTCTATGCGGATGGTTCTAAGCTTGATGAAAAGGTTGGCTTAGGAGTACACTGTGCAGAGCTTAGTTTGGATATATCTCACAGACTACCAGATATCTGCAGTGTCTATCAAGCCGAAATACTGCCAATATGGGAATTCGCCAAGTGGCTAAGTCGCAACATAGCAAACCAACAATGGCGTTGTCATTTACTCGGACTGCCTGTAAATGACGGCCTCAATTCTCTGGAGGCCACATCCCTAAATTCACAAACAGCCCTTGACTGCCGCAGATCTCTTAATGATATGGCTGAACAGTTTAATATACACCTCATTTGGGTGCCTGGGCATAGGGATATCTCGGTGAACTGCATAGCCGACGAACTTGTTAGGAAAGGGTTGACATTACAAATACTCTATATATTTGCATATATTGGTGCGCCACTATCCACATGTAAGCTTTGGCTTAGGCAAGATACATTCAGGCAGTCCAACGAAAGATGTACAGAAATCGGCACCTGTAGGGTAGCTAGACAAATGTGGCCAAGGTATGACCTGAGAAAGTCAAAATATCTCTTCGCACTAGAGAGGAAGCTATTGTCTACGATAGTATTAGTTCTGACGGGACACTGATCGCCTGATCGGCGAACATGCCAGAAGATTGGGTATTGACTCCAACGACTTCTGCAGAAGCTATGCGACGGCCCCTCTACTATCGATAAATTTGTATATCAAACAGGTTGGTTTCGATGAGAAGAATTTTAGCCCGTGGTAACACTAGGGACCTAAACGGGTCTATGTGAGTTGATCTCTTTTAGAACCCGAAGGGTTAATTTGCTCTATAGCACACGGCCGTAAAGTCATCTACTCTGTAAGACGATCGCAGGGAAAATATATTCCACAGACCGTATAGTATGCGCCTCTTTAAAAGACTATCGTTGGGGTATTAAACTATATTGTAGACGATCCTAGGGTCAATCTATTTTATATCAAACAATAATAGGGATCCTCTACTGTATAGTAGGCACCGGTAGGGGTCATCTACTTAAAATCAGATGTTCGTAGTGGTCATCTACTATAGATTAGGTGACAGTATTGGTCATCTTCTCTATAGTAGACGTCCGTATGGGTCATCTACTATAAAGTTGACGACCGCAGGCGTCTAAAATCTATTGTACACGATCGTAGGGTTAATCTAGTACATAGCTTACGCTAATAGTTGCCATTTACTATATAGTAGTCGCCGGTAGGGGCATCTATTCTACAGTAGTCGCCGGTAGGGATCATCTATTCTATAGTATATGGTCGTATGAGTGCTCTGCTCTATAGTAGACAACCGGAGGGGTCATCCAATATATAGAAGACGATCTTAGTGGTCTTCTACTCTATATTAGACAACCGTCCGCGTCATCTGCTTTATACTAGACGTCCGTAAAGATTATCTTTTCTATATTAGACGTCCGTAGGGGTCATCTACTCTATACAAGACGATCGTAGTGGTCATCTACTCTATAGTAGATTACCAGAAGGGTCGTTTGCTTTATAGTAGACGACGGTAGGAGTCATTTACTCCATATTAGAAGTCTGATCTATAATCTGATCATCGACTCTATAGTAGGCGCCAGTAGGGGTCATCTACTCTATAGACAACGATCGTAATGTTCATCTAATTTATAGTAGATGACCGTATTGTCGTGTGCTCTTTACTACTTCATATTAGGGGACCTTATGCGTCATCTGCTCTATATTAGACGTCCGTAGGGTTCATCTACTCTATAGTTGGTCATATAATCTATAGTAGATGATCATATGGTTAATCTATTAAATAGCAGAGGAGGATTGTGGTGGTCATCTACTATATAGCAGATGGCCATATGTGTCGCTTGCTCTATAATAGAGTCAGGAGTCATCTACGATCTATAGGAGACGACAGAGGGGAGTCATCTACTCTATAGACAACGATCGTAGTGGTAATCCATCTACTCTATAGTAGATGACGGTAGGAGTAAAGTACTCTATAGTAGATGACGCACAATGGGAAAAAGGGGTAAATACGCGCGCATAGCAGTATTTTCTATCTCATGACTATACCATTAGAGATAAAGTCCTACGGTTTGGAGAAGAAATTGGTGTACCCAGATTTTATATTACTGTTATCATGTATCGCACAGTGGGGCTACAAAAGCCCCAAGAAAATGAGTCCATACACGCTGAAAAAAATCGCTTCTGTAGTATACTGTTCCAAACATATTCTGCATGAAGCATGCATATGTTTAGGGTACACTCCAAATATAAAATATTTGACATACACAAATATTATATGCTTGGAAGGATGTTGTTTTAAACAAAACTATGTTTTCATCCAAATATTTTTTATTTGGAAATAATATTTCCGAAACAATGATTAATTTGTATTTATTTATATTGGCAATGTGTCGATGCCTTAATTTAAAGGAAAATTTTCAGTTTTTTTAGAAATATATGGTTTAATTTGTTAGAAATTTTATATGTTTGTAAAATTCTATTAAAATTCAAATCGTATAATCGATTGATAATTGGACTATTATTAAATTAAAAATTAGTGCTGTTAAACAAAAGAAAATGCTGCTTACGATATGTTTAACAATAAAGTATAAAACGAAATCGAGGAAAAAATAAAATTAAAAATGTACAAAGTCAGCAAAGTTTTAAATTTTTTAAATATAATGTATTTGGATAAATTCTAAAACAATATCCTTGTTCGGTTATAAACACATATTTTATTTGTGACAGTTTGGTCGCAAATATATTTTATTGTAATATATTAATATATGCGTTCCAAACAACATTTCTTGATTTTCAAATAAAATATATCTGTTCAAAAATTTATAATATTTAAAAATTTTGGTTCCAAGTATATTGTCTTTGAATTCAAACATATCAAAAATTCCTCCGTGTATGTTTCGGGAAAATCGGTTCATAGATAAATGAAGCCCCCACACATATTTTCTTTATTTAAAGTAAAAAAAAGCACATATTTAAAGGACAAAAATCGGACATAATCGCAAAAAGTCGCAGATAAACTAAGTACCGTTGGATTCACCACTAAGTCACCTCTCTTCTCTATGTCATATCGTAGTGATCCCACATGATCCAAAAAAGTTATATTCCATTTACTGCGGATAATTTTTTTGAAAAACAAAAAAAAAATTGTATTTTTGCTTTGAAATATCTCTTCTTTTAAAGACGTTAATAAAATATAATTTTATTATATGTTACAAGTCCGGTCGCATTTCTCCAAGAAACGATAATTCTACAAGCATTTTAGTATATACATTTTATCATCGCAATTTTATTTGCATTTATTAGTAAACAAGTAAGAAAGTTTCAGTCGGGTAAACCGACTAAGGTATACCCTCACTTTGTGAGTAATGTAATATATAACATTACACCAATAAATCTGTCAATTTGTGTGGGAGGTACCAGAAGGGGTTTTCCAAATACACATATTTTTCGGTAAACAGTACATTCTTAAATACATTGCATTGTGCTGAACTATAAGCGTTTATGTGCACTGGTATATTAAAGTTACGAGCTATGTAATTTTGGTATGATTTGGTCATTTTGTGTGGGAGGTACAAAAAGGGGCGGGGTGATAACGCCCCTTTTTGGACCTTTTTACAGGACTATAGGCACTATAACAGCATTACACTGTACAAAATTTCAAGTATTTGTATGCACTGGTATTAAAGTTACAAGCCGTTTACTTTTGGTACGAAACGGTCCATTTGTGTGGGATGTACCAAAAGGGGCTGTACAATAATGCCCATTTTTTACCGGACTATAGGCGCTACAAAAACATTATACTGTAGAAAATTTCAAGCATTTTTATGCACTTATATTAACGTTATAAGCAGTTAAATTTTGATGCAAAATGGTCCATTTGTGTGGGAGGTACCAAAAGGGGCATGCCAACTTCACTCATTTTTCTCGAGTTAATAGCGACTAATATACTAATATTATGTGCAGAATTTCAAAAGATTCGAATAAGTAGTATAGAAGTTATTAAAGAATCAATATTTCACTAAATTTTAACCCTTTGTGTGGGAGGTACCAGAAGGAGTAGACCAATATGGCCCATCTTCGAACTCATCCGGAGATAGATCAAAATATTACCACATACCAAATTTGAAGTCAATCGGTTAATCCTTTCGAGAGTTATCGTGCGCACCAGCCAGCAGACACACAGACAGACAGACGGACAGGCAGACAGACAGACAGACAAACAGACAGACAGACAGACGGACGGACATTGCTCATTCGACTTAAAATGACCCAAAACGGATTTCCTCCGAACATACTTAGGGTCTTAGATCACTCCTTCGATGTGTTACACTTTTTTCCGTAGCAAATGATATATACCCTCGTCACACTAAAGTGAGGGTATAAAAAGACAAAATTTGAAACGTCATAACTCGGAATCGCCCACAGATATTTTCATAAAATTTTAAGGTATTTTCATTAAATGTTATCCACCATAAAACAACATTCCCAAAAAACTGATTTTTGAAAGTCGTTTTCATAGTCCTATGCGCGCATATTTCATCATATTTTCCCATCGTGTGACGATAGGATTCATGTACACTATTGTAGACGACCGTAGGGGGTCATATACTCAATAGTGGAAGATCGTAGATGTTATCTACATCCATAGATCGTCTAAAGAAGTGATTGAAATCCGAATCTTATGATCCGGAAGTTGTTCAAAATTGGACCACCAATGATTTTAACAACGGCTTGTCGCGTTGTAATGGCATTATTTTGCTGAACATTGGGTCCAGTGCTTAGAATGTAATGCAAATATTAATTTTTGGGTACTCTTGGGGTGTAGATATATCTGCTGAAAGAAGTAAAAAAAATATTTTAACCTTTCCTTTAAATTAATTTTTAATCATCAGCATAACATAACACCATAGCGCACACATCCACTCTATGGCGACCGTAGGGGGTCATATACTTAATAGTGGAAGATCCTATCCCATTTCATAACGCCACATCTATTTTTCACACAATCTTTGTCTCATTCTCTCTAGTCTACTTGGTAAGACTTTGTTTATGTTTTTCGAGTTTAGGCATTGATATATTATTTATAATCTTTGAGGATTATATAAAAAAAGTAAAAATGTTACCATGGCATTGTGCATTGGTATTTCATTTTAATTGAATAGAAAACAATTGTATAAAGTACACTTGAATACTATAACCAAATAGCCAAATACTCGCATGAATTGCAGGTTAATTTTTAAATTGCAATGTTATTGCTCTGGGACTGAATAATGCCTTCAAAAGCTATTAAATTGTCACCATTGACATTTTCCCATTTAATGAGGTATACATATTGGATTAAAAGAACTAAACTCCAATAGGTGGCCGCAATTTTAAGGTAAAATCTAGTAAAAAGAATAATTTGAAATTTTTTTCTCTATTACATTAAACATTTTTATATTCCCATTCGATTTAAAGCTCTAGCTACCAGGCTTCGTACATTGTCCTCGCTATCGTTTATCCTTGAAAATTGACAAAAAAAATGGAGTTTGGTCAAAATTACTTTAGTAATAACGTTTATCTATGTCGTCTGCCTGTAAGAGTGTATGTATGAGTGTAAATGACTGCTAGTGTTTGTCTTGTCCTTTTTTCTGCCATTGTGGAAATTTGTGTTGGTTACGTTTGTCTTGCTTGACATTGACAAATAATGAAAATTGTGACAAAAGGAATGCAATTCCAAAGCAGACCTCCAATAGAACGAGCTTAAAACATTGAGAACAAAGAAGCCTCGACCGCCAAGATGGGACCCATTCGAAGCAGAGGAAAAGCCACACGAACTAGTGAATGGGAAAAATATGACGAAGAGTCGTCTATTGTCAGAAACTGCCTGCAACATACCGCATGGACATACCTATGTATATTGTGTATATGTCGTACTCTTACATATATTACCAGCCACACGGTCATCACCTCACAGCCATGAGTTAATGCAAGAGCTATGCAGAATTATTTAGAATGTATCCCTGGACAGGATTATTGGATATGAGAAGTTCGGTTGATTACACTATGCAACAAAATGTTTGTCCAGATATGTGGATAACAGTTTCTGGTGCACTTAGGTGTCACAAACACGAAAAAAATATTTAAAAAATTTTTTTTGGTAAACGTTTTTTTTTAATTCCAACTTTCATGGAAAGTACATTCAGTATATGGACTAATTATGAGCCTGATTGAGCCGTGTTATTTCTCAAATTAAAGGGAAATATGCTGCAAATAATGCTTCGCGTAGAATCTTTGGTTTAGTAACAGTCGCCAAAAATATGAGAAAAAAAAATATTTTTTTTAAAAACACTTTTTCCTTGTAAAAAATCATAAAAAATAGAAAAAAAAGTCGAAAAAATTATTTTATCATATTTTTAAAAAGCCAGCATGCTAACGAAGAAATCACTGTCTATTTGAAATCTACGGATAGATGTAAAAGTTATGAGCCATTTTGTAAATGTTAGGGAAATTCAAAAAAATCTTCTTTCATAATTTTTCGTTTTTGCTTATATTGAATTCGCCATATGTGAGAGAGACATATAAGATACATTGCACTTGCATTTTATTTTATGAGGATTGATGTCAGACATTGTAAAATTATAGAGAGGACGAGGTTTCATGGCCGTTCGTAACCCTCCATAAACATGATATGCAACGTGAGAGCTATATTGGATGAAATCCGCTCGGGTATAGGGTCATTCAACAATATGTGTGGTTTTTTATTTATTAGGTTTCCATTCAATTGCGCCTTTTCGGGGCATAGACATCACAGTCGTATATACAGGTAGTAAAATTATATGTACGGAATACAAAGTAGTACGCGGCAGTCTTGAAAATATTGGGTATCTGCGTTCGAAGCAAACTACATGTCAGCAACAGGTACTGCAACTTATGAACCTTAAACCCGGAATTTATGAATAAAATTTCTTATTAATAAATCAGTGTAATTCAGCGCCTGAAAGAAATAAGTCGATTTTCTGAAAAATATTACAAAGTTTTTTTTCTCCGAAAAATTCAAGATCTACGTTGACAGTATGGCAGCTCTCAAGGCCTTGGGCTCTAGAACTATCAAATCACGCTGCACGATGGACTGCTTTCTATCCTTAACCCATATTCAGGCGCACGAAATCACGCTCTGCTGGGTGCCAGGACATAGCAAAATACAGGGCAACAAATTACCAGACGAATGTGCCAGGATAGGATCCGGCGCACGAAATGAAACCGCGACTCTGGACGTGCAAATTCCGTTCGTGGAACTTAAAAACCAAATCGACGAACGAGGAGCAGCACTCACCAGATCGAGGTGGGATATCGTACAAAACTGCAGGACTGCAAGAACCCTTTGGCCATCCATTGATGTGAAACGTATATGATATGCAATATGGCTGTACGCATGAAGCTTCCTTACGAAGACTTCTGTAGAAGCTGCTTGGATGAAGAAGAGGAGGAGTCAGTACAGCACCTGCTATGCTCATGCAAAGGACTGCAAGAGTACCGTTTGGCCTTTTTAGGGCACAGGCTCTTCGAAAACCTAGATGACCTAGCAGATGCACCGCTCAAACCCCTTCTCAATTTCATCAGAAAATCTTTCTGGTTTAGTAAAGCCACAAAGTCAAACGAAAACACGAGTCACTAGATCTTCTCTCCCTCTTCCTAAATCTTCTCTCCCTCTTCCTAGTCTGTCAACCTCCAACTATTTCTTCTATTTTTCTATTCTACTCACGGGAAACACAATGGACCGAATTGTCGGCCCGAGTGAACTCGTCAGTTGTATTCTGACGGGCGTCCCTTTCAACCTAACCTACCTCACCTATATTTCGAAGTATGAGTAAAAGGCAAAGAACTTTTCAATGTGTAAATTATCCCGACAATTTCTGCTACATCTGCGGAAAATATGTAATTAAAAAAACTTGCGTTTAGTAAAATAATAGAAGAAATATATTTGTAATATTTTGGTATACGAGTTAATAATATGAACGGACCGTGGACAATTAGTATTTTGTGTAATTCGTGCCATGTAAATCTTACTCGATGGACTAGTGGAAGAATGCGGTAAGAACATTACAATTAATGTATTACAATGTTTTGTGGAATAAAACGTTTTAATTTTTGACTTCACGTGCAATTTGGAATGCCAATGATTTGGAGACAACCATTCGTTCACGATACGGACTGTAATTTTTGTCTAAGTTAATAGATTGGAGTAGGAAGTGTCCAAGTATAGCTAACAGCCTAATTACGGAAACATCATCAAGTTCAACTGAGTACTCAACTCTGAGCGATTCAAGTTTGATCGCTTTTAACTCAGTTTCAACTCATTGATCTAGTGAGAGATTTGGAACTGACCAAAGATAAGGCAGAACTACTTGCATCTCGGATGAAACAGTACAGTATACCTTACAAACAATATGATATACCTTACAAACAATTTTATACAACTGTGGATAACATATGCTTTTGCAAGGACATTCCCGGATTGTTCGAGGAACTTATTCAAACATACAATGGTTTCAAGGAATGGCGGTTACTTGTTGACAGCAGTAAAGAAGGTTTGAAAGCAGTACTTTTACACAACGGAAATCAGAAACCGTCAATTCCCATTGCTCATGCTGTCAACACTAAGGAATCATACGAAACAATGGCTAAATTGATAAAATACATAAAATATGAACATGACAGGAAAATTTGTTGCGATTTAAAAGTAGTTGGTATGTTATGCCTCTGGGATAGCCGTGCTCGCGAAGATCATTACAGAAGAAAGAAATAGCCAACAAGAAAACACATTACATTGGGTGAAAACAACATAAAATTCACACCTCTCGTCCAAAAAGAAAACATTATTTTGCCCCCACTACATATTAAGCTGGAGCTCTTTAAAGTTTGTGTAGAAGCTTTAAGGAAAGATGGCAATTCACTCTCATATTTAAAAAGTTTATTTAAAAGTCTTTCTTTTCAAAAAATCGAAGAAGGCGTTTTTGATGGGCCTAAAATAAGGAAACTGATGAAAGATGTTAATTTCGCATCATATTTGACGTCGGATGAAATTGCAGCATGGAGGTCGTTTAAGCTTGTAGTTTCAAATTTCCTTGGATCCAATAAAAGCCCGCAATATGAAACTATGATTAATAATTTGTTAAAAAATTGGTAAGAAATATATTTTTCTATATTTATGTATATAACACATATGTATATATTCTTCTGACTTATTTTTCGCTTTATGTATTCCAACAGGTGTAAATATGTCCCTAAAAGTTAATTTCTTGCATTCTCATTTAAACTTTTTCCCCGAGAATCTTGGCGACGTAAGCGACGAACATGGGGAAAGGCTTCACCAAGAAATGAAGTCCACCGAGCGGCGTTACCAAGGGTACTGGGATGAAAGAATGATGGGAGATTATATTTGGTTCCTCATTAGAGAAACCGATTCCGAAATCTACAAACGTCAACAAAGAACTCACAATTACTTCTAATGAAATTTGTACATGTAAATAAACTCAAATGCACATAATATAAATAAAAGTAACAAATAAAATCGATATTTAAACAGAAATTTAAATTTTTTTTTTGAATTTGTCTTAGCTCTTCCAAAAAGGCCATATAGGCATTAGTTTCTTCGCTAGGATGCAGACTTTTAAAAATTGAATAACATATTTTTTCGATTTTTTATGTTTTTTTTCGTTCCAGGAAATTTTTAATTTTTTGGAAAAAAATCTACTTTTTCCAATTTGTTTAATGACTGTTACTAAACCACTGTTTTTAAGTGAAAGAGATATTTCCAACATTGGTAGCCCACATTAGCTTCAAGTAGGACACAAAAAACTTTTTGTTGCGTAGTGTTACCGGTCGCTAATTGTTATAATTTTAAAATAATTTAAGATATTCGTAAGGAGCTGGAGATATCATACTCGCATTGCAATATATTCTCTGTGCTAAATAGAAGAAGACCTCAGAGGTCGACTCAAGTATAGATGAGGGCCTCAGATATCGACTCAAGTATATATATAGACGAAGATCTCTCGGGTCAACTCTAGTAAGAGGAAGATCTCAGTGGTGGACCCTAGTATCGAGGAGGACCTATAGTATAGACGAAGACCGTAAAGGTCGTTTCTAGCACAGAGGAAGACCTCAGAGGTCGACTCTAGTATAGAGCCAGACCTAAGGTCTACTCTAGTACAGAGCAAGACCTTAGAAGTTGACTCTAATATTGAGCAAGACCTCAGAGGTCGACTCTAGTGTAGAGGAAGATCTCAGAGGTCGACTCTAGTATAGAGGATGACCTCAGAGGTCGACTCTAGTATAGAGGGAGACTTCAGAGGTCGACTCTAGTATAGAGGGAGACTTCAGAGGTCGACTCTAGTATAGAGGAAGAACTCAGAGGTTGACTCTACTATAGAGGTAGACCTCACAGGTCGACTCTAGTATAGAGGGAGACTTCAGAGGTCGACTCTAGTATAGAGGAAAATCTCAGAAGTCGACTCTGGTATAGAGGAAGAACTCAGAGGTCGACTCTAGTATAGAAGAAGACTTCTGAATTCGACCCTGGTATAGAGTAAGACCTCAGAGGTCGACTCTAGTAGGGAGGAAGACCTCAGAAGTCTAGTGTAGTATAAAGGAAGACCTCAGTTGTCGACTCTAGTATATAGGAAGACCTCAGTGGTCGACTTTAGTATAGGGGACGAACTCAGAGTTCGACTCTACTATAGGGGAAAGCCTCAGAAGTCGACTGTAGTACATATAGAGGAATAACTCAG
This sequence comes from Eudasyphora cyanicolor, assembly GCA_963930755.1. NCBI lineage: Eukaryota > Metazoa > Arthropoda > Insecta > Diptera > Muscidae > Eudasyphora > Eudasyphora cyanicolor. The sequence goes on from OZ005735.1 coordinate 51,659,829, forward strand.
TGGTCGATTGTAGTATAGAGGGTGAACTAAGTGGTCGAATCTAGTAGTGATGAAGATCTCAAAAGTCTAGTCTAGCATAGAGGAAGACCTCAGAGGTCGACTTTAGTATAGAGGAGTGTTCGACTCTTGTATGGAGGAAGACCTCAACGATTGACTTTAGTATATAATAAGACATACCCAATAGTTGGAGTATTCCGATGCCTTTTGTTTAAAATTCTACCCGAGATTACACACCCATTTCCCACCAAACATTGTGGCCGAATAGCTCTAGCACAAGTGCTGGCCTAAATTCTATTCAGGACACTACCACTGAATTCATGGTCGGAATAGGTTTAACCATATGGTCTCCTTTCAGTTCAATTTGCGAACTAGCGCATTGTAATTATCGGATCCTTCTGTATTAGTTACTATATTAAATGTATGTCTTAATTTTGCTCTTTTTGTGCGCACCTCTGTTTACGTCATTCATAGCAATGTACCGAAACCTGGTTCTGTATGAGTTCTGATGAATGCGCCAAAATGTGGAAGTGGATGAGAGAAGTGGGAACTCCTTCCATCGCTTTGCACCACCGGTGAGCATAACTCTGCGCCGATGTTATTTTAGCATTGTGCATGTGTCAAAATTGCTGCCACATTGTCCGCAAATTTGAAAAAAATGAGTTGAACCCACCGAACCATCAACAGCAAAGAACTTCGCTGAATGCCACATGGAGAAAAAAAACACTAGACAAATGCTCTTGCCATAATGTGCAGAAGAAGAAGAAGACGGTGACGACGACGAAAACAATGATGAAGAAGGGACTCTTCAGCTCAGGTGAACATGTCATTGCAAGACATGGTCTTAGCACAACAGAAGAAGACTTGTCGTGGCGAAGAAGCAGCAGCAGAATGAGATTAAGGACATCTACCGGTTGGCTCAACTTGAGTTAAACTACAGCTCACACCTGAACTCACACACCGCTAAACAAAAAGTACACTCGAGGTATTTGAATGTGACCAATCGTGCGTTGCAACTTGTGTTTGGCTTTTTGGTTGCACCTTAAGGCGGTAGTGGTGGTGCCCAGCAGATGGGTGGGTGGTCTTTACTCAATGAGGGTAAACAGCTAAACGTGTAAAATATGTTAAGTGCTACACAATTTCTAGCTGTCTTTCGCTTCATTTCTAGTTTTCTGTTTTCTTTTTCCTTTCTGGGCACTGTTCGTTGCCATTTGTTTTCTTTTTGCGTTGATAATCAAAATTATCAGAATTTGCCATAAAATACTAGAAAAATGCCATCTTCGCAACCCCTCTGCTGAACTTTGAGCTTCTCAAGGATGAGACTTTAGTGTCAATGAAATGTCCTGGAGGAGTGGGTTTCCAAATCGGTCGGTTTTTTGTCTGTGACAGCCTTGGTTTTGTTTGGCGCAAATGACGTGGCGTTAAATGCAAACTAAATGTACGGGAAATTTTCTATTTAGAAAAATATCATTTATTTAATGGAATGTAAATTTGCTGCTGTGGGATTTGTTTTTGTGACGGAATTTAATCTTTTTTCCAATTTTGTTGCTAAAAATATGTACGAAGTCTTTAGTTTGGACTGACAATGCTAGGGAGAAAACAAGGTCGTAAAATATTTGTAAATATTGACAGTTTTTTGGAGAGCAGGAGCATTTAGCCTTGTAAAATGCATATCAAATAAAAACATTGGTGCACTTAAGTCCCTGCAAGAACTAAATGATACGCACTGAAGCAACGCGGTCAGTAATAGCAATACAAAAAAACTTAAAAAGGTGATATTTATACTATTATACGGATTTAGAAGACGAAGCAATAAAATTGAGAAAGAATAACACATTTGGGTCAACACGCCTTCACATAATTGTTGTTTAGGGTAGGTTTATATTTAGGTTTAGAGCGGTAGCCAGTTTGTCAGGCTCACTTAGACACGGTGAAACCGCAGTGAAGTAATGTATTTTTCCTAGCCCCTTCCATTGAACCAATTCGAGTGTTTTAAAACGCTCAAGAGTACAGAGATGTTGACCCTCCAAAGAAGTTAGAGCCTAGGATAGCCTGCCGTCTGCTGAAGAGTGCAGGTCACATATATAGAAGGGTTCTTCATGATTTAGACTCCTCTTCAACACCGCAGCTTCTGCAAACGTAATTTCGTAAGCCCTTCAATTGTTGTTGTTTAGCAGTACATGTGTATTGTTGTCCATTAAGTATTGTTTCATTGGCCTTGTATTGGTTCTGCGGTATTGGTTTTCAGACCAAGGCAGGTGGCTACTTCCACTGGATGGAGATACCTGCTAACAAGTTGGGTATATTTGGCAGGGCAGTTGAACTGATGTAGTGTGTCGTGTGGTGTTCTACGTGTTGCCAATAATTCTTTTCAAATACGAATTAAGGCGACTATGCCAACCTGATCTTAGTCTTCTAGCAAGACATTCACTCCATAGTAATTAACGGCTTAAAGCTCTCTGATCTGTGGTTCTCTCTTGTAGAGTTGGAACTTGCGCTCTAGACCATGAAGATCTTTCCTGGGTATAATCTTTGTCTACTCATGTAAGTGGTCCACAGAGGATATGGGGAGGAATATCCACTGCGCCTCGTTCACATTTGATGACCACACTGGTGCTGCATGTGTAACCAACGCCCGACCTATCGCTTTGTAAGTGCTCAACAATGTTTCTTCGTCGGTTCCCCAACTTTCCAATTTCAAGGCTTCGTGCGCTATTACAGTTGTCAGGGACAAGTTGAGAACTTTAGTCAGTTACTCGACTCTCTCAGCATCAGCATAGATATTCCGTCGGGGCCAAGCGCTTTCTATGATCGTCGGGCTTATAACGAAAAATATAATCACGCTCGTATGCGAGTCCCAATGCATCTTCTGGCAAATTAGTTCATATTTCGGAAATTCGATGAGCAGGTATAAAGCGAGCGGCTGCTGCGTTGATGATGTCTCAGAATTTATTCTAAGCTATGTAGTTCAATGAAGCTGCGGTTGTTGAATTCTCTGAACCCATTCAAGTCAGCTTTCCTTTGATTCCGGAAAGTACGGCGTGTAGATATGACGAAATCTGCTGGTCTGTCAGTGTAGAGGTCTGTTGGGAGTTGGTCTGATCCCAATGAATTGACGGGCTGCCAGGTAACGTCATTTATCAGACCAGTCAATCCGATGGTGAGATCTGACGAGCTGCTACAGTCCCACATAATCTATAAGGGGGTGTCCTCATTCACTGTGCAAAACGTAGAACCATCTATTTGCTTAGCCAAAGCTATGCATCTCTGATCATTAGCTAGGAGAGCATGCCACAGCTCGTGAGGGGCACAAAAGTCTCGTAGGAACACGTGGTTAGCGCCCTACATTAAAGGATTCATGTCCAACATATCTCGCAGAGAACATCTACCATTTAGCGGAATATATACATATATACGTTATACTCGTACCGCACCCATACTTAACTGCTACCCATATACATTCAATGTAAGGGTCTCTAGAGTCAGGCTCAGTTGAGACAGGTCTGTATTGCAAAGAATGGTGTAACAGGCTAACAAGTCCACCCCCCCCACATTCACTACTGCTGCGATCCTTACGTAGCAGATTGTAACCTTGACAACTGTGCCAGCTGCACGTGTCGCTCAGCTTTGTTTCCTGGATCGGAGCGACCTTGATGTTTTTACGGATTTGTGAAGTCTACAATCTCGTTGATTTTGCCACGGAGGCCATTGCAATAAAATTGCAAAAATGATACATGGAATAAGCACTGCAAATTGTGGCGGCATTGATTGCTGCGTTACACTGCGGGATTAGCAACATATTCCGGTTCGCTATACTCACTGAGGTGGTTGAGACCAAAGCAACCTCTGAAGTGCACCCACTCCATACATCGGTTATACCTTACAGATGTTGAACAGTGATGTATACGGTTTCAGCAGACAGAGCAGAACCATGGTTTTGTTTGGGCACGGCACGAACCGGATGAATTCGGAGCAGATACTCAGAGATGTGCCACTACCAAGGCGAACAAATTGGCGAACATAAAACTCATAGAAGTTGCAGCCCATGCCCGAAGAATTGCTGCTTCGGGTTAATCCGGTACCTAGAATCGGCTGGCGTGTGATTGAAGGCCTTCCTACAGACTCCTTCAATGCCGTAAGAAAGTCACCCTTCATGACAAAGAGTATAAGTTAGACGTGCGGTATCGCTAACGATAGTAGGTTGTTGGTACCTTTGGAGTTTTGGCAGCGCCAAAACTGCATCAGGAATATATGCAGATATTGACTAGCGACCGCCAGTCATTTGTTGTCAAAAGTACACTATCTCTCAATAAGAACTCGAATGTCGCAAGAGGCATGTCTATATAAAGTTGTTCCTTGTCTTGCATGTTATATGTCCTGTGGGCCGGCACTGTTCAGCAATGTCGTTAGGACATATGCTACTGTCGGAACATTTACTTTTTTCAGGAAGACTGGTTTCGGGGATCTCATAACAGCCAGACTAAATAAAAACAAGTAAGAAAATTCAGTCGGGTAAACCGATTTATGAATCCCCTCACATTCAGTCCCAAAAAATATTAGTAAATTTATTTATTTTCTGTTTTAACTAAATTATTCTCAATTTAAATCGCATTTAATAACTTTAAAGTATGTACTGCTATTAAAGGTAAAAGCTGTTTACATTTGGTACAAAAAAGTCCATTTGTGTGGGAGGTACCAAAAGGGGCGTGCCAATAACGCCCATTTTCTCTGGACTCTTGGTACTATAAAAGCAGTACACTGTACACAATTTCAAGTATTAATATGCACTGGTATTAAAGTTATAAGCAGGAGATAGAAGAAAATATTACCACATATCAAATTTGAAATCAATCGGTTACTCCTTTCGAGAGTTATGGTGCGCACCAGCCAGCAGACAGACAGACATACAGACAGACGACGGACATTGATCATTCGACTTAAAATGACCCAAAACGGATATCATCCGAACATTCTTAGGTCTTAGGTCACTCATTCGATGTGCTATATTATGTGCAGAAGTTAACAAACCTTCCATGTCCTGTAATATGACCATTTCTTTCTGATCTATAAGGTGTAATCAACAAAGCCCTAGAATAACACTGCGACGTTTAGTTGTTCCCAAATCCTAATATTGTGGCATATTGTCTTGCTGTAAGAAGAATTGTATTTAGTGCCTCAGTTAGTGTCGTTTTAAGTGAATTTCGTGAATTTCTAAGTCAGAGCGGATGTTGTATATCGTCAGGATGTCTAATAGGAAAAGTAATTTATAAGGGCCTGTGTATAAACTAAAATCAATGTCAAATGTTTTTACCAACAACGATTTTGGACAAAATAATTAAAAACTCTCAGATTTCAGACGAACTAGCCAATTGGTTACGAGCCTATCGATCCAAAGGATAAGAATCGGGTCTTTTCAGTTTTTGAGACGATTTTTTTCTGATGGAAGAATTTTAGAATCAAGGACTTACATCTGAAAGAATATTAATATTCGGCTGTCTCAAAATATTGTCATGAATTGGATTGATTTTACTAGTAACAGGTTCTGAAGGAACAAAACATAAACTGCTGTTTATCATCATAATCCGGTGTGGCTACTACAGACTCTAGAAGAAAAATCGGAAATGTTATTTATATGGGGCTTGATTAGGAATGATGAGATATATTTTTGCCAGTGGTGGTTTATTTCAATCCTATGGAAAACTGTTATGGCGATTTCGTTTCTGGAAAAAGTTCAGCATTATCTCTGCCATATTCCCGAAAATTTCACCTTTCTAAGACATTTTTGAAATTTGGAAATTGAAATTAAATTATATTCGAGGGACTGCATTATTTTGACTTAAAAGGTCAACTATTTTCTAGTATTTGACGTTGATGGTGCAACATTTTTTCCAGAAACGAAATCGCAATTAGAAACACATGGATATTTCATATATTTTCCTCGTTCCTTACCCCATATTTTTCTTCTCCAAATGATATACATACAAATTCATTCTGTAGATAAATATAATTACATAGAATCCAACTATATTACACGTCCTTTGGCAGTGCTAAAGAATTGTCTACGTCTTTAATTAATATGTCCTACATAATGCAATTCTACACAATCATTTCTTAAGTCTTATGGATTGCATTTTCAAATGTAAATCTAAGTTTTTGATTATACAAAAAGCTGCCAAAGAAACGCCTTCTTTGGATTTCACAATCCAATACTTCTTTAGAATAATATAGAGAAGTATAGGGATAGAGAAGATGGACATACTCGTATTTGCATAACAATAGGTAACTCTGTGAACTATGGAAAGAAAATATTTCGAAATGCTTCAAGTGAACAATGACAATATTTTGTATAAAATTTACATTTCTCTGCATTTTGTGCATATACGAGTATATCCCTTGGACATAAGTCGATACAATTTAATATTGTTGCCAAAGTGTTAAAACCTCGATGTGTAAATCCCTCCACAAAAACAAATCCCAGTTGTCAATAAGGACTTTGGTACTGACTACGACAGTCAGCGTCATCACCATTGTCGTTGTGGTACACAGGAAGAAATTACATTTGACAAGTTTCAAATAAAACAAAAAAGTGATAAACATCAGCACAGCAAGCTCACTGTGACATGTATAAAGTCTCTCTAATGAGATCTCCACATAGGATTGATATACGTATCAGGGTATGAAATTACTTGGCTTTCAGAGTGCAGTGTCCGAGACCTAAATACTTTTTTTATACCCTACACCACACTGTGGTACAGGGTATTATAACTTTGTACATTTGTTTGTAACGCCCAAAAGGAGAAGAAATATACCCATCGTTTCTCATACCGATCGACTTAGAATCACTTTCTAAGTTGATTTAGCTATGTCCGTCTGTCTGTGCATATATTCTTGTAATCAAAGTACAGGTCGCAATTATGGTCCGATCTCGACGAAACTTTACACATATATTTTCTTTCGCCCAAGGGCGATATCTATTGAATTTGGTTAAAATCGGTTCAGATTTAGATATAGCCCCGATTTGACATTTAAGCGCTGTAAAAACTGTATTTTATATCCGATCAGTATGAAATTCGGCAGAAAGAGGTTTCTTATTATATGAATGAACACTGTTAATTTTGGAAGAATTCGGTTTAGATTTAGATATAGCCCCCATATATACGTTACCCCCGATTTGAGAAGTAAGCGCTGTAAAAATTTTATTTTATATCCGATCAGTGTGAAATTCGGCAAAAAGAGGTTTCTTTCTACATGAAGGAATACTGCCAAATTCGGAGAAAATCGGTTCCGATTTAGATATAGCCCCTTTATACATATATGTTACCCCTGATTTGACATGTTAGTGCTGTAGAAACTGTATTTTATATCCGAAATTGGACAGAAAGAGGTATTTTTACATGAATGAGTATTCATGGGAAATCGGTTCATATTTATATATAACCTCCATATATATGTTCCTCCTGATTTGGTATCAAAGCGCTATAGAAGTTGTACTTTACATCCAATCATCAAAATTTTCCAGAAATATGTTTCTCAATTTAGGAACGAATATTGCTTAATTTAGCGATTATCAGTTCAGAATTAGATAATATGTTCCTACCCATACCAATTCTTCCAAATTATTATCGCAATAACCCTTATTGCATTGTTAGGGAGGTGTAGGATATTATATAGTCGGCCCCGCCCGACTTTCCTTACTGGTTTATATATGAGGCACACTATTTTATGAAACCAAAACATACAAATGTTTATGGTAACGTTTTTTTTAATATTTTTTCTAATATTCCAATTTTCATGAAAGTTGCCTTTAGTATTTGGACCACAGTTTTTGAAGTATAAACTCGATAAAGCCGGGATAGATTTCAAATTAAAGGATATTATGCGAGCTGGAAATGCGGAATGGAAACAGAAGTTCAGTAACTATTGTTAAACAAATTATAACAAATAAGATTTTTTCTCAAAGCAAAAAATAGAAAAAATTTCAAAAATAATGTTTGTTCCATTTTTTGAAAGATAGCATCCTAACGAATGCCTATTACTGAAATTCTATGGATAAATGTAGTAATTATGACCCATATCTTCTTCTATATATATAAAAGAGAATGTGTGTTTGTTGGTTTGTTTGTTTGCACCGTATAGACGTCTAAACGGCTGGATCGATCTTCTTGAAATTTTCACAGAATGTACATGTGTAGGGGGTGGTGAAAATAAGGTACTTGAATTTTCGATATATCAAGTGGGCGTGGCCACGCCCATACAAGCCAACTTTTGAAATTGAGATATCTTGCACAATTTTTTTGCGAGAGTGCTGTAATTTTTTGTATATGTATCTGGTGGTAGTCTACTTGATTGGTCCAAAAATGGGCGGGATCGGACCAATGGGCGTGGCCCCGCCCATATAAGCCAAATTTTTAAATTTATATATCTAGCACAATTTTTTAGCGAGAGTGCTGTAATTTGTATCTGGTGATAATCTCCCTGATTGGTCCAAATTTGGGCGGAAACGAACTAATGGACGTGGCACCGCCGATATAAGGCAAATTTTGAAATTTAGATATTTTTTACAATATGTTAGAGAGAGTGTTGTAATTCTGTATCTGGTGGTAGTCCACGTTATTGGTCTAAATATGGGCGCGATCGGACCAAGGGGCGTGGCCCCGCCCATGTAAGCCAAATATTGAAATTGCGATATCTTACACAATTTGTTAAAGAGAGTGCTGAAATTTTGCGAATATGTATCTGGTAGCAGTCCGCGTAATTGGACGGGATCGGTCTAAAGGGCGTGGCTCCTCCCATATAAGTCAAATCTGGAAATTAAGATATCGTGCACAATTTGGTATAATTGCTCTAAATCTGAAATGAATACCTTATAACTTCCAGACTTCGTTCTTAGATCAAAAAACTGCACTTGTTCAGGTTTCATAAAGATCGGTTGGAAAATGTGGATTCTGTAACACTTGTAAAATCTATAGATGTGGATATAATATAAGAGTTATATGTTAATGTTAACCACTTTTTTTTTTAATTTTGTAGCGATTTTCCTATCTGTTACTTTTCATAATTCAAATTTGGGGATCCTATATGTCAAATGGAAAGGATAATATATATGAGGGATACATGTATGAACCGATTGATTTCGTGGGTCTTATAATTTCCGAAATGATCGCATAGAAAATACAGACGCCAAATCCTAAGGAATATATATGTATTAGGCCGGGTCGATTTGTGGGGAGCCAAAAAAAGTTGCCATTGCTCAGTGAATATCGTATTCTAGGGATCAAAATAAGATACTTTGCCGAAGGAACCATACCTCTAAAACGAATTCTGATGTCCCGGAATTTGGGTCGAACTTTTGAGTAGGGGCAAATTTTGAAAAATCCCACTTTGACCCATTTAGAGTGCTCCAATCGAGTCCAAATGTATGACCGACCCCCACTAACTTTGGAGGCCCGACCCACTCATGCCAGTGGCACACCCCCTGGAACCCCACTGGGGGTTCCATTCATTTGGACTCGATTGGAGCACTCTAAATGGGTCAAAGTGGGATTTTTTCCGGGACATCAGAATTCGTTTTAGAGGTATGGTTCCTTCGGCAAAGTTTCTTATTTTGATCCCTAGAATACGATTTTCACTGAGCACTTCACTGAGTGGGGGTCGGTCATACATTTGGACTCGATTGGAGCACTCTAAATGGGTCAAAGTGGGATTTTTTCCGGGACATCAGAATTCGTTTTAGAGGTATGGTTCCTTCGGCAAAGTTTTTTAATTTGATCCCTAGAATACGATTCTCACTGAGCAATGGGCGATTTTTAAATCGACCTGCCCTAATATGTATATATATATTTATTTTTCCTGTGTTTGTTTTTTGTTTTATTCGATCTGCTTTGATAGTACATATTTTGTTGTTGCACTTAGTTAGGCTCCAGATCGTTTCAGTATATGAAAACAACGTTGTTAAAAATTAAAGAAAAAGTATAGTGTCATATAGTGGGGGTGGTTGTAATGGTTGGATAGACAGATCTGTTTCGGGAGCCACCAAACTCTTATTGTCAATATTCTTATTTATTTATATAATGGTCGCACCATAAGTCGAGGGGACTTATATATTCGGTTTTCCAATAGGGATGATATGATTTTGAAGTGACGTTTCGGCCATTTGTAATATGTCATTTTTTTCATTGCATTCAGTAGTGTTTACAATTTCATTATGGAGAGATATACGCAAGAACAAATTATTCAGTTTTATTATCAAAAATCGTTCTCGAATTGCAACTTTTTGTGCGCTAGTCCATTTTTTAAAAAATAAAAAAAACACATTCCAGTCGACCTTCGACCTTGACACCCATGAGCAATATCTTAGCTCTCGTTTAGAGCTATCTTTTTGCTATTGACCGATTCCCGATCCGACGTACATGGAATGTGTACTTTCCGTACACATTTGAAAATGATGCTAAGTTAATTTTTAAATCTCAAAAAACACACTTTGCAAACGACCTACGACCTTGAGACCCATGAGCAATATTTTAGCTTTCATTAAGAGCTATATTGCCATTGCCATTGACCGATTGTGGCTACGTGCCACACAGTAAATGAAAGAATTGAATTGTTGCCAGAAAAGTTTGGAGATTCGATTATTTCAAGAAATTGTGATATTGAATGGCCTCCAAGAAGTTGTGATTTAATACCATTAGACTATTTCTTGTGGGGTTATTTGAAGTCAGTGGTCTTTCGAAATAAACCGGACTCTCTTCAAGCTTTACAAGTCAATATTGAACGTGCCATTCATGACATACGACTTGATTTAGTGGAAAAAGTGCTCGAAAATTCGGTTCATCGAATTCGTTCCTGCAGAAGAAGTCGTGGAGGCCATTTGAATGACGTTTTATTTAGAACTTAATTGTTTCGATTGTACTTTACATGAAATAAAATACTTTTAAATTTCCTTATCAATAAATGTGTTTTTTTTTAAATCATATCACTCTTATTGGAAAACACTGTACAAGGATACATCTACAGGCGAACGGACATGGTTGAATGGGTCAAGCGCTTCTGCTTTTGGGTGATCATAGAAATTCGATTCTAAAGTAAATAAATAGTTAACATTCGAAAAATTTTGTATTTAATGTTTAGTAGAGCCAAGTTATATTTAACAAAAAGTAGCTTAATTGTTTTTTCCACTATTTAATCTTCCACTTTCGTAGTGGATCACATATATCATTCCGGCCCTCTAAATTACTGTACCCTGGGTATAATTACCGTAGGAGTAGTTTAATAATGATTTACAAAATGTATTGAGGAAGTGAATACTGGAATATATTTTTGCGAAAGCGAATATTTCAAATTTGGTTTTTGCAAATGCAAATGTCCAAAATGAAGAGAAAATTTTAGTTAAATCCCTGATTACAGTTTTTAGGAATTGTAATTTTTAATTTTTCTAGTCGATCTCGAGTTATGTCACACAAAAGACCCCCAAACATGACAAACTCCCCTATATGATAATTCAAATCTATATATCTCGATTCCGAGACGTGACCCAGCAAAACCCCGGGACACGTATAAATTTTTTTTGGTCGATATAACTTTTCCCGGGAGTCAAAACAACCGCCGATTTTGGCTGTCGCACAGTGTAATACTTGAAAATATTTCTTCTTATTTGGCTCTGATATAATAAAGTAGTCTTGCTGATTTTAATTACAGCATTAAATTGGAAAATGTTTTCTCTGTGTACTGGTAGTCGTTAACGTCATTGACAGCAACATTGTCGACCCATCATCGACGATTGAATTGACGACTGAGGCTGTGTATAACCAAGCAGACGTATTTGTTGCCATATTTGCAGCCACATCCTTGTAAGGACAAGTGTCCAGGGATATATGTGTGTGGGGGGGGGGGGGGGGGGGAGAGAATAGTGCAAGCGGGTGTGAGATTTTGTAATGATTGTCTATTACAGGGCATATAGACGGACATCAATAAAGACAAATTAAACACTTGTGTTTTATCTTTTTGCACTCGTTTTATTGTAAAACATAACCTTTGTCGGACAGCAGCAGCATTGGCACTGAATGTTGACAAATCCTTATGATTTGTAAATGAAATTTGTTCTACGAAAGCATAATCCCCAAATAATGCTGTCTTTCAGAAGATGGTGTGCTTTGATGACGATGATTGAGAGACTTTGGACAAATAACAAAATATTGGAAATTTTGAATATTTAAAGCCTGTGAGATTATTTAATTTGCTATGAAATGGCTTTGTCATCTTCCCTTCACTTTTTTATATTCCCAAAATAGAGAGAAATGTGGATTAAGGTAGAACCTTTATATTATGTTTGAAATTGTGGTCGTTTTTGACACGAAAGTATTATAACATAAAAACAAGCTGCATCTGCAGGTTGACCTCATACGTTTCATATATTCCTATTTTGGAGCTTACAGCTTTTGGACTAGTTGCCTGTTGCAATGTGTAATATTTTGAAGCAACTGAATTCCTGCTACAATATCCATTGATTGTAATCAATCTAAGATACATTTTATATTATTTTTCTCCTGGCAGTCATTATTGCTGTTGATATCTCCGCCGTCGTATCATAGGGTCGCAGAGATTTTGCCCATGACACCATTCAATCAATTGAGTGATTTGAGTGAATTGCTTGGAGTGGTCTGTGAACAAAGTGCTACTGGATGTGGATTTCCACACGATGTTTGAGATTGAGAGAGTGTCAGAAAGTGAATTGAATTTGTTTATGCTTCCTGGGTCCGTCATCACTTGCTTATGCCTTTGGACTCACACATACACACACACTTATAAAAAAATTTACAGCAATAATCTCAGACTAATACAAACATAGATATATGTATGTAAAAATGAAAAATAAAACGGGTTATCAATTGACAACTTAATAGATAATTCAATTTCGAAGTAAATACAACCAGCTGGTATGCGTAATATCAGAATTTTTATCAAATAATTAATATCACATCCCAAATCGCGAACATAGATATACGTATGTAAAAATGAAAAATAAAACGGGTTATCAATTGACAACTTAATAGATAATTCAATTTCGAAGTAAATACAACCAGCTGGTATGCGTAATATCAGAATTTTTATCAAATAATTAATATCACATCCCAAATCGCGAATAAATATTGCCTTTTTAACTTTATATTCGTATGTAGAACATCAAAATCCTTCGAGATCGAGTCCGATATATGCTGGCTTGGATTCCATTTGACCAATGCAATATTGTAGGCCAACGTAAAAAATGCTACGTCGATTTTTTTCGAAATATGTTTTTTGCTTGTTCTGGTATATCTGGCTATAGAATGCCACCATTACAGTTTATTAATCGTGTTTCTGGTCCACATCTCAGTTTATAACACGAAAGAAATCATAAAAAATGAGTTGACTGGACATTTAAAATGTCCACAGCTTATGTCTCCCATTACGAAAAATCATATTGATGTAGAGAACAGAATGGGCGTCTTTTTCTATAGTTCAAGAATATAGAATCCCATCCGCGGAACACAATTAAAATCGCGAGAAAAACATAAGTAAATAAGTATGAAAATTAAATATTTGCAAACAATTATAAATGTACATTTTGTGCGTTTCTAAATAGCTGTCATATAAGCCACGGTTCATTCAAATCGGTCCACGTAGTCAGTTAAAATGTCAAACTTGACACCCTATATCTTCGCAACCAATCACGCTAGTAAGCTGTATTTTTGGCACATCTAATACCCTTAGTAAGGTTTTGACGCGATTGGATTAAAATTGAAAAAAAGTGGGCTTTTTGACGTGTTTTTCCCCCATATATACACGATGAAAAAAATCGCTTCTGTAGTATATTGTCCCAAATATATTCCGCTTGAAATTTATATATGTTTTGGGGTACACTCCAAATATATGATATTTGACACACACGAATATTAGATGTTTGAGAAATTCAGTTCGCAAATATATTTTGTTCTAATATATTAATATATCCGTACTCGTACCAAATAAAACTTATTGATTTTCTGAATGCAATATTTTCATATAACCTTCTGAAGCAGCAATTATTTCAGAGATCTTTGATAAATAATCTTTCTTAAATAATTTTGATGATTGCGATATTCGTGGCGAAAGTTCCGCTGCGAACGTTACAAAAAATGGAAGTAGGTTTGCATAGTTTTCAGAAAATGCGAAATGCATTAAAGGAAGAGGAATATAAAGGGTGGTTAAATTTTAAGGACCGATGTTGAATAAGGGTGTTTTGAATAAAACACAAATTATTTAGGAAATTATTGTCATTTCTTTATACCCTACACCACACTGTGGTACAGGGTATTATAAGTTTGTTTCACGGCAGATGTTTCTAACACCTGAAAATAACACAGCTAGACCCACCTTAAAGTATACCGATCGACTCAGAATCACTAGCTGAGTCGATTTAACGATGTCTGTCCGTCCGTCCGTCCGTCCGTCTGTCCATGTAAAGTTGTTCGTCGACTACAGGTCGCAATTTCACTCCGATCGTTCTGAAATTTTGCAGTTTAGAGTATTTCGCGGCTGTTAAGATCGCTATTGAATTTGAATTTTGAAATCGGTTCAGATTTAGATATAGCTCCCATATATATCTTTCGTCCGATTTGGCCCTTTAGTCCTATAGAAGCTGTATTTTACATCCGATCGTTTTGAAATTTAGAATGGTAGAGTTTCTTGATCCACGAACCAACATTGCCGAATTTGAAGAAAATCGGTTAAAATTTATCTATAGCTCCCATATATATGTTTCGTCCGATTTGGCCCTTTAGTCCTATAGAAGCTGTATTTTACATCCGATCGTTTTGAAATTTAGAATGGTAGAGTTTCCTGATCCACGAACCAACATTGCCGAATTTGAAGAAAATCGGATCAGATTTAGATATAGCTCCCATATATATCTTTCGTCCGATTTGGTCCTTTAGTCCTATATAAGCTGTATTTTACATCCGATCGTTTTGAAATTTAGAATGGTAGAGTTTCTTGATCCATGAACCAACATTGCCGAATTTGAAGAAAATCGGTTAAGATTTAGCTATAGCTCCCATATATATGTTTCGTCCGATTTGGCCCTTTAGTCCTATAGAAGCTGTATTTTACATCCGATCGTTTTGAAATTTAGAATGGTAGAGTTTCTTGATCCATGAACCAACATTGCCGAATTTGAAGAAAATCGGTTAAGATTTAGCTATAGCTCCCATATATATGTTTCGTCCGATTTGGCCCTTTAGTCCTATAGAAGCTGTATTTTACATATCAGAATCGATCTAATTTCTTTTTCTTATTATTAAAAAAAATGGTCACTATGTATTCTACCGATGGTGTACATTTTGCAGTGGGCACAACTTTGGTTCAGTAGTTACATAATAATAACTGAAAATCTTCACCAAATTACAAAGAAAAAATATTTGAAAAAAAATCAACAAATAAAATATAGTTGAGAACACATACCGATATTTTTGTAAGGAAAAAAAGTTAGATCGGTTCTGAGATATCACAATCAATATTTTTATTTCTATGCAAAATGACCGAAATAAACTGTTTTAGATAAAATAAGTATTTTTATGTAAAGTACATGGAAAAAGCTTCAAGAAATTAGATTTTCTATTTTTAATTTCTTGTGCTTTGTAACATTAAAATTTACTGCAAAAAACCATTACAGAGAAAAAAAAAATTTTTTAACTTTGACCTCGGTCCCTGCCTCCAATTTTAATTTAATTTTTTATAATAGTGTGTGTTATTACTCCCACGTACTAGGGCAACGTTTTCTGAGAATTTATCTAATTTTTGACTTGTGACACTTGAGAAAGAAATACCCATATTTGGATTCCTTATTGGTTCCTATAGGGAACATAGGGTCAGCATGAGGTCCAACCCATTAATACCAGTGCATACTAATACTTTAAATTTTGTGCAGTGCAATGTTTTTATAGTACTTACAGTACAGTACAAAGTGGGCGTTATTGCCACGCGCCTTCTGGTGCCTCTTACATAAATGGTAACAATTTTGTGAAATGTTGCCAAGTGAAGTCGAAGTCGACTTAGCATGTTTTTAGGAAGATTGCATTTTTAACTTCTAAATATTCCAGATTATATTCAGTCAAAATTTGGGTTTTATCCGACAACCCAATCAAAAGCTATTCACAAAACAGTACAGGTCATTCGATTTCCATTACAAAGGAATTCCACACAAATTTAAAAAAATCATAAAACTTTTATCGCATCTCCTGAAAAACGACCTGTTTGCACTTAGCAAAGTTTAGAATGGAGGTATCGATAAAAGTTTAAAATATTATTTTTTACGAAAATGGGTGATCCCAATATGACGTAAATTGCGTTTTAGGGCTCTTATTTAAGGAAACAAATTGCGTTTTAGGGCTCTTATTTAAGGAAACATATTTATTTCTTAATTTTTTAGTCAATATTCGCATTTTGAATCGAGGATCTGTTATTATTAGTATCTTCACCATTTGCAATAGTGAAGCTTTCTCTTGACGGCTTCAATCAAATAACCCTTTTCAGACACGCATACACCAGTATGCTAGCCCTCATATTGGCAATTTGTTAGCAGTTGTCTTTGTATGGACAGAAATGAAAAGAGTGAAGAAACAACTAAAAGTGATACGAAAAACAAGTAAATTTCGTTTGTGGTTTTGCTTAGAAAATTCTGCATTGATTTGTTATGATTGTATGGAGTGTTAAGGATGATTTGTATATATGTATATGTGTTCATGAAACATCGAGACTAGATGATGCATGCAACAAAGTGCTCTTCTGCTACAGTAGGAGGTATTGATGATGATGAGGACACTGCTGATGATGGAACTGGTCCTGTGGCTGTGACCCCCACCACACCTATGATGCTGTGGTGGTGACCGTAGCAACACATTGTCAAAAGAAAAGGTTTTGCTTCAATTTTGTGCAAAGATTTGATTGACTTTGCGGTTGAGTGAATGTTATTTAGAAGTAAACCACAAAACCCGACACACACTCGCATACTAGTATCCTCGAGGACACTTACAAATGTACATACACTCACACCTTGCCCAGAGACAGAGCTTAGTTTTATTAAAATGAAAACACATAGATATATTATATATGCAAGTGTGTGGGAGGGGTATCAACCCTTTCATTTATTTTTGTTATAACATCTCAAATCTCAAACTATGATTCTGTTTTAAGCAAATCGAAAAAGGGAGATATTTTTATTTTGCGGAAACTACACATAAATTGAAAGTAATTTATAGGATTTTGTCTAATACTTTATTGAATGGGAACGTTTTTCTATTAGAAAATTGGAATTTCCGTAATCAGACTGTAATCTCTTATTTGTTTTGATCTAAATTTTTTATACGTTTTATCGAACAACGTAATATTTGCTACTAATGTATTATTTATATTCAAATTTATTATAGAAACGTAAAATATAATTTGCTTACGAAATCCTCTTAAACTGTTATAAGTTTCATATTTACCTGAAATTAGAAGAGATAAATTTATTAATTGGATTTTAAATTTAAGAAATTTTAATGCAAAATAAAAATAGAATAGAAGCATATTTCTTTTCAAATATTCGGAATGTATTTTAAAATTACAATGTAAAAAGGAACTTTATTCATGAGTTAAGACTTTTCTGTGAAAATGAAAGCTTAGGAACGGGTGCTTTAAAACTTAGCAAAAAAACATTTTTGTATTTAAAACTGTGTAACACATATTTGCAAAAAAATTGCAGCAAATTTTTATACCCTGCAGGATGTTTGTAACATCTGGAAATATTAAACTGTTATACACTCATATCTTAAGTTATACATTCATATCCTATTTATGCTAGTACGGTTCTAATACCACCAATGATTGTATTTGACAACTTTCCACTAGTTATAATTGCTGTGTCATCGGCGCACTGTGGTTCAGAATTGAATGTTACTGGCCAAAAGTCAAGTTTTTTGTCATCGCCGATTTCTAAAATTTTAATGCCATTCAATAGCAAACATATTGAGACTAGGGTAGCCAAAAAATTAGATCAAAATATTTATTATTGTGGGTGTGTTGCGCTGCTGAAAACAAATATTTTATGTAATTTTGAAAAAACCTAATTTTTGTATATTTTTGTAGAAGGAAATTGTCATTTCCCTCAAACTATTATCGATAGAGGGTTATTTTTTTTTTGTTACGTGGGTTTCTCTAAATTTGGGTTTCTCTAAATGCGAATGTCAACGCACACGACAAGTCGAAAGAAAACGTAATCCTTTTCACACAAATTTGGGTTTCTATATTTCGAACGAACTGCCATCTGTACGAACGAATTGTCAAAACTTGCTGCTTTGTGTGTGACTCAAAGAAAAAATACATTTTATTGATTGTTGAATACTTCAAAAAGTGGAAACAAGTTCTGAAAACAAATACAAAGTAGATATGGATGTATTATAATTATATTAATATCTAATTAGCCAAATAAATAATCGAAAATATGTATATACATTTCATCATACACAAGTGAGCAGCAGCTCTGCATGTCGCTGATGCGCAATGCGACTGCCAGTTGCGCATGTGTATCGGTTTTCACCACCAAAACCAGAATTCACCCATGGCAACAATCTTTTGGTTATTTTTTGGGTGAACTTGTTTTAGTTGTGGCCATCGCTACACATACTGAACAGAGTTGGAAATATTTTGTTCGAGTCCACAAAAATGTATGCTTTTTTGACCGGAAGTTGCGAAATTGTTCATCTGGCAATTATATTATATTCCAATTCGTAAATTGGTTACGCTATAGACGTAAGGTCAGGCGAACGAACGAAGCTTAAAGAAACCAAATTCCTGACAAAAGTGAGTGACTGGGTTTCTTTCACTTAGGGTTTCTTCTTGGAGCTTATTTATTAGTGACTTTACGTCTTACGTCTAAATATTCCTGCCTGGAAGGACATTTCGGATCATCAGCTCAATGATTTACATGTTTCATGTTCTTTTGAACACAATTAAAACATTTACATACAACAGGCCCCGCTTTTGATGATTTGTTCATTTGACAATTTGCTTAATCGTGAGTTCCACCACAATTCAGACATATGGGCTCTCTATGACAGTTCGTTGATCCATGACCATACATGGTACATTTTGTACACTGTGAAATTATGAAATTATGAAATTTGACAGAAAATAGTTTATTGATCGAAGAAAGAACACTGCCAAATTTGGAGAAAATCGGGTATACCAGGTATGTTAAAATAATATTGCGAATTTTCTATTTTTCAAAAAGTATTTATTTATTCATGAATATCTATTTTGTCCTCTTCAAAGTAATTCCCCTTGGACTTCTGCCAAAAGTTTTTTCCAATCCTCGAAGCACTTCAAATAATCATTTTTGTGATCTTGTTCAGCTCCTCCCTGCAATCAAAGAAAACTGTTAGCAAAAAAAAAACGGGCGTCCGGCACGCTGTTCGTCCTTCGCATCTTCTCGGCCCTCTAAGAACATTTTGTATCACCGATAAACGTTGCTTTGGTCCAAGGTAGCTTCACCATATGCCACAGTCAACATTCGGAATGCGTCAGCGCACTTTATTTTGTTTTTCCCACAAAATTTGATGCAGAAAAAAATTTGATCCATTTTCTGAAATAGATAAAAATCGAAGACAACTTAAAACACAACCAAGCAACATTCAAAATGGCTCGTATATCGACCTCAAATGAAAAACATATGTATCTCACAATGTTTTGCATTGTGAAAGCGCAGCGAATTTAAAAGTAAGTGTTTGTATACTAACTTTATCGGTCCGTTTGCAACACCTCGAAATATTGATCTGATATCCAATAAAGAAAGTCGAGAACGGTTATAACAATATTCGAGGGACTATGCATTTTAGTTCGTTATAGACAAAGTGTGTTATATCTGGGGTGTATCAAATACGCTTAACATAAACAAAATTGTTTGGTTATTTTTGTAGAAATATTTATGTACTACTAGAGTCTTTTAAGACAGGGCATTCGAATATGAATTTAAAAACAACATATGCCTTCGAAAAATTGTTTGTTTAAATATGCAAAATCGGTGCTTTATTTACAATTGCTGAATTCTGTTAAGCCTAGAGTTCTTTCGCCGGGAACATGATCCCGGGAAAAAGTCATATTTTTCAATCCCGAAATATTTTCAATATCGAAATATGCACAAATATTATATTTTGATTTGTACCTAATTGCATAATAGGCTATGAATAAAATAAGACCAAGACGAAGAAAATACATGTACGAGTATAACTTAAAACCAGTAAGGAAAGGCAGAAAGTCTGGCGGGGCCGACTATATAATACCCTACACCTCCCTAACAATGCCAAAAGGTCATTGCGATAATAATTTGTAATAATTGGTGAATGGGTAGGAACATATTATCTAATTCTGAACCGATAATCTCTAAATTAAGCAATATTCGTACCTAAATTGATAAACATCTTTCTGGGAAAATTTTAATGGTCGGAAGTAAGGTACAACTTCTATAGCGCTTTGAAACCAAATCTGGAGGAACACATACATATATGGAGGTTATATATAAATCTGAACCGATTTTTTATATAAATCTGAACCGATTTCACGTAAAAAGACCTTTTTCTGTCGAATTTCGTACTGATCGGATATAAAATACAGTCTCCGTGCTTACATAGCAAATTGGGGGTAACATATATATGGGGGATATATCTAAATCTGAACCGATTTTCTCCGAATTTGGCAGTATTCCTTCATGTAGAAAGAAACCTCTTTTTGCCGAATTTCGCACTGATCGGATATAAAATAACATTTTACAGCGCTTACATGTCAAATCGGGGGTAACGTATATATGGGGGATAAATCTAAATCTGAACCGATTTCTTCCAAATTTAACAGTGTTCATTCGTATAATAAGAAACCTCTTTCTGCCGAATTTCATACTGATCGGATATAAAATAACATATTTACAGCGCTTACATGTCAAATCAGGGGTAACTTATATATTGGGGCTATATCTAAATCTGAACCGATTTCCTCCAAATGTAACAGTGTTCATTTATATAATAAGAAACCTCTTTCTGCCGAATTTCATTCTGATCGGATATAAAATACGGTTTCTACAGCGCTTACATGTAAAATCGGGTGAAACATATATATGGGGGCTATATCTAAATCTGAACGGATTTTGTCCGTATTTGGTAGTGTTCATTCACGTAACAAGAAAACTCTCTCTGACGAATTTCGTACAGATCGGATATAAATTACGGTTTCTATAGCGCTAACATGTCAAATCGGGTGAAACATATATATGGGGACTATATCTAAATCTGAACCGATTTTCCCCGAATTTAGCAGTGTTCATTCATGTAATAGGGGAACTCTCTCTGCCAAATTGCGTACTGATCTGATAAAAAATACAGTTTCTACAGCGCTTACATGTCAAATCGGGGGTAACATATATATGGGGGCTATATCTAAATCTGAACCGATTTTGACCAATTTCAATAGGGATCGTCCTTGGGCCAAAAAAGAGCACTGTGCTAAATTTCATCACAATCGGACCATAAATACGACCTGCACTTTGATTACAAGAATACATGGACAGACGGACGGACAGACGGACGGACAGACGGACATAGCTAAATCGACTTAAAAGTTGATTCTATGACGATCGGTATAATAAACTATGGTTCTATTTCTTCTCTTTTTGGGCGTTACAAACAAATGCACAAAGTCATAATACCCTGTACCACAGTGTGGTGTACGGTATAAAAATTAGATCGATTCTGAGATATCGCAATTAAATTGTTATTTCTGCAAAAAGTGACCGAAATAAACTGCTTTAGATAAATTTATTATTTTATATGTAAAGTAAGCGGAAAAATATTAATAAATGAACTTTGACCTCCCCCCTGCCTCAAATTTTCATAAAATTTGTTTATACCCTACACCACACTGTGGTACAGGGTATTATAACTTTGTGCATTTGTTTGTAACACCCAAAAGGAGAAGAAATAGACCCATCGTTTATTATACCGATCGACTTAGAATTACTTTCTGAGTTGATTTAGCTATGTCCGTCTGTCTGTCCGTCTGTCCGTCTGTCTGTCTGTGCATGTATTCTTGTAATCAAAGTACAGGTCGCAATTATGGTCCGATCTCGACGAAACTTTACACATATGTTTTATTTGGCCCAAGGACGATCCCTATTGAATTTGGTTAAAATCGGTTCAGATTTAGATATAGCCCCATATATATGTTACCCCAGATTTGACATTTAAGCGCTGTAAAAACTTTATTTTATATTCGATCAGTCTGAAATTCGGCAGAAAGAGGTTTCTTATCATATGAATGAACACTGTTAAATTTGGAATAAATCGGTTCAGATTTAGATATAGCCCCCATATATACGTTACCCCCGATTTGAAGTGTAAGCACTGTAAAAATGTTATTTTATATCCGATCAGTATGAAATTTGGCAGAAAGAGGTTTCTTGTTATATGAATGAACACTGTTAAATTTGGAAGAAATCGGTTCAGATTTAGATATAGCCCCCATATATACGTTATATATACGTTACCCCCGATTTGAAGTGTAAGCGCTGTAAACATTTTATTTTATATCCGATCAGTACGAAATTCGGCAGAAAGAGGTTTCCTATTATTTGAATGAACACTGTTAAATTTGGAAGAAATCGGTTCAGATTTAGATATAGCCCCCATATATACGTTACCCCCGATTTGAAGTGTAAGCGCTGTAAAAATGTTATTTTATATCCGATCAGTATGAAATTCGGCAGAAAGAGGTTTCCTATTATTTGAATGAACACTGTTAAATTTGGAAGAAATCGGTTCAGATTTAGATATAGCCTCATATAAACGTTACCCCCGATTTCACATGTAAGCGCTGTAAAAATTTTATTTTATATCCGATCAGTGCGAATTTCGGCAAAAAGAGGTTTCCTTCTACATGAAGAAATACTGCCAAATTCGCAGAAAATCGGTTCAGATTTAGATATAGCCCCATATATATGTTACCCCGATTCGACATGTAAGCGCTGTAGAGATTGTATATTATATCCGATCAGTACGAAATTCGACAGAAAGATGTCTTTTTACATGAATGAGTATTCAGGGAAAATCGGTTCAGATTTATATATAACATCCGTACATATGTTCCTCCTGATTTGGTATCAAAGCGCTATAGAAGTTGTACTTTACTTCCGATCATTAAAATTTTCCAGAAATATGTTTCTCAATTTAGGAACGAATATTGCTTAATTTAGCGATTATCGGTTCAGAATTAGATAATATGTTCCTACCCATTTACCAATTATTCCAAATTATTATCGCAGTGACCCTTATCGCATTATTAGTGAGGTGTAGGGTATTTTATAGTCGGCCCCGCCCGACTTTCTGCCTTTCCTTACTGGTTGATATTGGGAATAAAATGCATTATAATAATAATGTGTTATTATTGTTGCAAACCATAATTTGAAATTGTGATTTATTTTTACTCTCAGTATATCAATTACAAATATGTGAACATATTATAATAAGGAAAATATATAGAAAAATATATGAGTACATATGCACTAGGTTGTATTGAGCATAAAGCGTTTTATTATGTTATTAAGAACAACATAAATAAAGTATCTGTTGTGCAGAATTATCAAATATACAATTGTTTTTGATCTGTACTTATTTTATTCCAGTCAGTTTTTACTACTGAAAGTAGAGAGTTATCCCTTTTACATTTAAACAATCGGTCAAAAATACCTCATTAAAGCTTTTATGCAAAATCGGGAGATACATTCTAACTATTCTAATACATTCAGTCGATATTTGGTATTAAGCCGTCTACTCAGTCAAAAGTTATGCAAAAAACAATAGACATCAGACGATTTGCATTACAAAGGAATTCCCTACAAAATCAATACTACTAAAAGTGTTGACCGTCTCTCCTTAAATACTATCCGTTTTGGAACGATGGTGGTGATGATTGATGGGAGTTGAATGTTAAGATCTTTTTGAGCGTATTTATACCATACACCACACTGTGGTACAGGGTATTATAACTTTGTGCATTTGTTTATAACACCCAAAAGGAGAAGAAATAGACCCATCGTTTATTATACCGTTCGACTTTGCGAGTTGACTTAGCTACATATGTCCGTCTGTCTGTGCATGTATTCTTGTAACCAAAGTACAGGTCGCAATTATGGTCCGATCTCGACGAAACTTTACGCATATATTTTTTTTGTCCAAGGACGATCCCTATTGAATTTGGTTAAAATCGGTTCAGATTTAGATATAGCCCCCATATATACGTTACCCCGATTTGACATGTAAGCGCTGTAAAAACTTTGTTTTATATCCGATCAGTATTAAATTCGGCAGAAAGAGGTTTCTTATTATATAAATGAACAATGTTAAATTTGGAAGAAATCGGTTCAGATTTAGATATAGCCCCCATATATACGTTACCCCCGATTTGACACGTAAGCGCTGTAAAAACGTAATTTTATATCCGATCAGTATGAAATTCGGCAGTAAGAGGTTTCTTCTTATATGAATAAATACTGTTAAACTTGGAAGAAATCGGTTCAGATTTAGATATAGCCCCCATATATACGTTACCCCCGATTTGACATGTAAGCACTGTAAAAACTGTATTTTATATCCGAGCAGTATGAAATTCGACAGAAAGGTTTCCTGGTATATGAATGAACACTTTTAAATTTGGAAGAAAACGGTTCAGATTTATATAAAGCCCCCATATATATGTACGTTACCCCCGATTTGACATGTAAGCGCTGTAAAAATGTTATGTTATATCCGATCAGTACGAAATTCGACAGAAAGAGGTATTTGTACATGAATGGGTATCCAGGGAAAATCCGTTCAGATATATATAGCCTCCATATACGAGTATGTGTTCCTCCTGATTTGGTATCAAAGCGCTGTAGTAGTTGTACTTTACTTCCGATCATTGAAATTTCCCAGAAAGATGTTTCTCAATTTAGGAACGAATATTGCTTTATTTAGCGATTATCGGTTCAGAACTAGATAATATGTTCCTACTCATTTACAAATTAGTATCGCAATGACCCTTATCGCATTGTTAGGGAGGTGTAGGGTATTATATAGTCGGCCCCGCCCGACTTTCTGCCTTTCCTTACTGGTTTTATATTCGATCAGTCTGAAATTCGGCAGAAAGAGGTTTCTTATCATATGAATGAACACTGTTAAATTTGGAATAAATCGGTTCAGATTTAGATATAGCCCCCATATATACGTTACCCCCGATTTGAAGTGTAAGCACTGTAAAAATGTTATTTTATATCCGATCAGTATGAAATTTGGCAGAAAGAGGTTTCTTGTTATATGAATGAACACTGTTAAATTTGGAAGAAATCGGTTCAGATTTAGATATAGCCCCCATATATACGTTATATATACGTTACCCCCGATTTGAAGTGTAAGCGCTGTAAACATTTTATTTTATATCCGATCAGTACGAAATTCGGCTGAAAGAGGTTTCCTATTATTTGAATGAACACTGTTAAATTTGGAAGAAATCGGTTCAGATTTAGATATAGCCCCCATATATACGTTACCCCCGATTTGAAGTGTAAGCGCTGTAAAAATGTTATTTTATATCCGATCAGTATGAAATTCGGCAGAAAGAGGTTTCCTATTATTTGAATGAACACTGTTAAATTTGGAAGAAATCGGTTCAGATTTAGATATAGCCTCATATAAACGTTACCCCCGATTTCACATGTAAGCGCTGTAAAAATTTTATTTTATATCCGATCAGTGCGAATTTCGGCAAAAAGAGGTTTCCTTCTACATGAAGAAATACTGCCAAATTCGCAGAAAATCGGTTCAGATTTAGATATAGCCCCATATATATGTTACCCCGATTCGACATGTAAGCGCTGTAGAGATTGTATATTATATCCGATCAGTACGAAATTCGACAGAAAGATGTCTTTTTACATGAATGAGTATTCAGGGAAAATCGGTTCAGATTTATATATAACCTCCATATATATGTTCCTCCTGATTTGGTTTCAAAGCGCTATAGAAATTGTACTTTACTTCCGATAATTAAAATTTTCCAGAAAGATGTCTCAATTTAGGAACGAATATTGCTTAATTTAGCGATTATCGTTTCAGAATTGGATAATATGTTCCTACCCATTTACCAATTATTACAAATTATTATCGCAATGACCCTTATCGCATTGTTAGGGAGGTGTAGGGTATTATATAGTCGGCCCCGCCCGACTTTCTGCCTTTCCTTACTGGTTTATATACATAAAACACACATTTCGTAACTTCATTAGGCGGGATCCCGGAACGGTTAAAAAAATCTCGCTTTCGTGGAAATTAAAAAAGTCCATCATCTGTACAAATAAATATTTCTTTATTAAAGGCGTATGCACCTAACAGATTTTGAAATATAATAAAATCATTGTCACACCTTTTTTGGAGATATGCTTAAAAATAAGAATTTCGTGAAAATAAAGTCGAAAAAAGGCTTTTTATAATGATCATATGTTGTTAATGTTGACCTCATAGTTCAAGAATAACAAAATTTATCACAAGTATCCATTGAGTAATAGTTTAAGGCAACAAGTAAGAAAGTTCAGTCGGGTAAACCGACTTATGAATCCCATAATATATTAGTAATTTATTTTTTTTTTCGTTTTAATTAAATTATTATCCATTTAAATTGCATTTAATAACTTTAAAGTATGTACTGGTATTAAAGTTAAACGCTGTTTACTTTTGGTACAAAATGGTCCATTTGTGTCGGAGGTACCAAAAGGAGCGTGGCAATAATGCCCATTTTCACTGTATTGTAGATACTACCAAACCATTACACTGTACAACATTTCAAGTCTTTATATGCACTGGTTGTCAAAATTTTCCATTTGTGTGGAAGGTACCAAAAGGGGCGTGGCAACTTCGCTCATTTTCCTCGAAGTAATAGTGACTAATAAACTAATACTAAGTGTAGAATTTCGGAGGATACAAATAAGTAGTATAGAAGTTATTAAATAATCAATATTTCACTAAATGTTAACCCTTGGTGGGAGAGGTACTAGAAGGAGTGGACCAATATGGCCCATCTTCGAACTTAGCCGGAGATAGAAGAAAATATTACCACATACCAAATTTGAAGTCAATCGCTTACTCCTTTCGAGAGTAAACGATTGACTTCGTGCGCACCAGACAGACAGACAGACATACGGACATTCCTCATTCGATTAAAATGACGCAAAACGGATATCCGCCGAACATACTTAGGGTCTTAGGTCACTCCTTCGATCTGTTACACTTTTGGCTCGTAGCAAATGATATATACCCTCCTCTTTGCCTCTTGGGCACCAAGGTGTCAAATCTGTAGACAATATGAGGCCTACATCAACACATGGAGTTACATTTTTAAAATTGTCTGCAAAGATTTGTATAAACAATGATTTTTGCCTTGTGTTATAAAACTTACAATTTGTCTGTACTGAAAATGATCATTCTGTCCCAAATGCAATATGAAATATAAATTCCTAAATTGAGTTGGAAAATTTTGCCTCTTGGGCACCAAGGTGTCAAATCTGTAGACAATATGAGGCCTACATCAACACATGGAGTTACATTTTTAAAATTGTCTGCATCTTGTAAAGATTTCAGATTTTTTGTATAAGCAATGATTTTTGATGAGTTTGAAAATTTTAAACTGGCTTGCTGTCGGCGTCATCTTAAAAATAATTTGTTGTGCAGTTCGTTATAACCGTAACTAAAGTTTAATATGAAACCATAAATATTATTCGTTTATAAAAAAGGTTCGCTATAAGCAATTTTCGTTATAACATTTAAGATTAATATGAGAATCTGAATCAATATTGTAGGAGCAGAAAAATTGTTCTTTATAAATGAAAAGTTACTCGGCTGTATATAAGTTCTTGATCGTCGGAAAATTTTAAGACGGTTTAGCCATGGCCGCCTGGCTGTCTGTTAAAGTCACGCTGCAATTTTTAATAACAGAGGTACGGTGATCAAATTTGTCAGAAATACTTCTTATAGTGACAGGTCATTTGGGATTGAAATAAACCTTATCGGTTAATGTTTTGATATAGCTCCCTTATAAAGGTCGCTGCCAAATATGTTTTTTTTAATTCTTATTTTCTGATAAATTTAGCTGAAACCTTGCAGTTTGTATTATATTTTTACGAGAATTAAATTTCCCAAAATCAGCTTATACTTTGTTAAAGTCTCCATGTAGAGGTCTCTCTTTAATATTTTATGATATAAATACCATATCTTCCCGCCGATTTGTCTGAAATTTTGCACTTTGAGATTTGTTTCTAGTAAAATTATGCACATTGAAAATTAACAATATCGGCTTCCTTTTTAATTTCGTCCCCATGTAGTGGTCGCTCTGAAATATGTATAGTTAAGGCATAGAGGCGAAATTATATAAATAATTTGGATGCAATTATTAATTTTGAATAAATAACCTTATCAGTCCATGATTTACTTCCTTTTCCCTCTTCAAAGATATTTTCGGTTATAGAATTGGATGCAATCCATGGTGGATGGTGTACAATATTCGGCCCATCCGATACTACTGGTCTCACTTGTTAAATATATAGATATTTTATCAAAACCACAAACGTTGCATTAGGATATAGCAATATACTCATAATATTAAAAAATCATTTATGAATTAATCTTAAAACGGAAGTGTGCAAATTCGAATGTTCCGCGGGTTAGGCCACTTTTGCACCTAGATCATTACAAGATCTCGTTTAGAAAAGTTTTGGATTTATTAAATAAAATGCATCAGACATAACATAACCGCCCTTAAAATTTGTATAAATTTTTCCCCTTTTATTCCTCCCATTCCCTGTGCCATGGGTTCCTTTCATACCTTCATAATTTTGTCATTGCCACTGCCATCACCATAATTGTCTTGTTAGGTGTTTTCTTGGCAACATCATTAGTTAGCCAAAGTAATTAAAAACTTCTTTTTGGTGTGTCTCATTGCATGCAATATTTCTCGGAAAGTTGGCGAGTGGGGCAATAAAGTGAGACGAGGGGAGCGACGATAAAGTGTCATATTTTCCAAACCAACTGCAACGATGAACATCACATCAAGTGAAGGACAGACAAGTTTATCTTGTAATTTTCTCAGTTACACTCATAACTTGACATCAATCAAGAACGTATAAAAGAAATTGAAAAAAATTATGGTTCATTTTCCTCCCCCTCCAACCTAGAATCTTCTGGATTTTCAACAAAGGAAAAAATTGCGAGAAAAACTACGCGTGGAAAACAGAAGCAACAACTTACGCTAATTTATAATGACAACATTGTAATCAATTTTTTCTACGTTGTGCATAACTTTTTGCTACTGCAAAGAAGAACAACAGCTACAAACTAACACGAATAGCAACAATACCAATATTTGAAAAACGTCATATAAACCGGGAGAAGAAAAGACGGGGAACGTGCAACGATTAATAAAATAGGGGTGTTCACAACCAATACCCTTTCGAAATATAGAATAATATGATAAGTTTTCTTAGTGTAGGATATCGGCATAAATAAATAACAAACTGCAAATTTCAGAATTTCACACTTATTTGTTGTGCAAATTTTCTCGATATTAAAAATTAATATTTCTAATCTATGAAAAGGCAATTTCTGCTGCCTTTTTAATGCAGAAAAGATATCTGAAATTCCACTGTTTGATTCATATGATAAGAAGAACTTCAAAGAAAAATTATCTGGAACGTTGTTAAATTGTATTTATTGTCTACTAGCTGAGCCCGGTGCGCTTCGCTGCCCATGTCAAAATTCGCGCTGTAGAAACTGTATTTTATATCCGATCAGTACGAAATTCGGCAGAAAGAGGTTTGTTATTACATGAAGGAATACTGCCAAATTCGGAGAAAATCGGTTCAGATTTAGATATAGTCCCCATATATATGTTACCCTCAATTTGACATGTAAGCGCTGTAGAGACTGTGTTTTATATCCGATCAGTACGAAATTCGACAGAAACAGGTTTCTATTTTACATGAATGAGTATTCTAGGAAAATCGATTCAGTTTTATATATAACCTCCATATATATATTCCTCCAGATTTGGTTACAAAGCGCTATAGAAGTTGTACTTTACTTCCGATCATTACAAAGTTCTCCAGAAAGATTTTTCTCAATTTAGGAACGAATATTGCTTAATTTTGCGATTATCGGTTCAAAATACATTTACCAATTATTCCAAATTATTATCGCAATGACCCTTATCGCATTGTTAGGGAGGTGTAGGGTATTATATAGTCGGCCCCGCCCGACTTTCTGCCTTTCCTTACTGGTATTAGTAATAAATTCACTGAATGAAAAAATACCGAATTCAGTGGAAAGTCCAGAAAATAGAAATGTATACTTATAAAATTTCCAAATTCTTGTTTCATTGATATTGCATCACATTATCATATTGCTATTGTATTGGAGTGAGCAGCTGTAATTATCGCATACCGAGCATTTTTGTTCATGTATTTCCTATATAATACTTGCAAGATATATCAAAATATGGGCTGGGCCACGCCCATTGGTCCGATCCCGCCCATTTTCTGACCAATTACGTAGAATGCCACCAGATACATATACACAACATTGCAGCACTCCCGATAGCAAATTGTGCAAGATATAAAAATTTCAAAATTTGGTCGT
Source organism: Eudasyphora cyanicolor (assembly GCA_963930755.1). NCBI lineage: Eukaryota > Metazoa > Arthropoda > Insecta > Diptera > Muscidae > Eudasyphora > Eudasyphora cyanicolor. The sequence goes on from OZ005735.1 coordinate 51,690,578, forward strand.
TGTGGGCGGGGCCACGCCTATTGGTCCGAACCCGCCCATTTTTGGACCAATCACGTAGATCGCCAACGGATATATATACACAAAATTCCAGGTCTCTCGCTAACAAATTGTGCAAGATATCACATTTTTTTAATTTGGCTTATATGGGCGGTGCCACGCCCATTGGTTCGATCCCGCCCGTTTTTGGATCAATCACGTAGACTGTCACCGTTTACATATACACAAAATTCCAGCACTCTCGCTAACAAATTGTGCAAAATATCTCAATTTCAAAATTTGGCTTATATGGGCGGGGCCACGCCCATTGGTCCGGTCCCGCCCATTTTTTCACCAATTACGTAGAATGCCACCAGATACATATACGCAACATTGCAGCACTCCCGCTAGCAAATTGTGCAAGATATCAAAATTTTGTCTATGTGGGCGGGGCCACGCCCATTGGTCCGATCCCGCCCATTTTTGGACCAATCACGTAGACTGCCACAGTTTACATATACACAAAATTCCAGCACTCTCGCTAACAAATTGTGCAAAATATCTCAATTTCAAAATTTGGCTTATATGGGCGGGGCCACGCCCATTGGTCCGATTCCGCCCATTTTTGGAAAATTCACACAATCTGCCATTAAATGCATACAAACAAAATTTCAGCACTATACCTATAATAGGAGCAGAAATATCGGATTTTTAACCTGCGATTTGTATGGGAGGTACCACGCCCCTTTGTCCAATTAATTTTTTTTTTTCTATATAAACCATCTCGTGAAAATTTAGAATCGAATAAAAAAAAAATCATCCAAATCGCTCCAGCCGTTCTGACGTGATGCCATTACACAGATGGACCGTTTCATTTTTATATATATAGATGAATAACTAGAAATTACATATTTTCAATGTGAACTCATATGCCCTAAATCGCCTTTGAAATTATTTTCCCAGAGAATTTTCTTTTGCATTTTCATTTAGTTACTGAAGCAATAAAATACATCACATCTCGTGAATTCTCCTATTGTGTCCTGTCAAAAACTTTCTCCGCAGTTGGTGGGGTGATTGCCTTCGCTCTCCCCTGCCATATTCGCTTATTCTCTCGACTAATGTCTGACGTTGATTGTTGCTATTGCTTTCATTATAGTCGTCCTTCAAATGCACAGCCCAAACGAACACCTGATGCTTAAAAGTCATACATCATTGTTGTTTACTTTAGATTTTATGTATGTACCCTCGTTTTTATGCGTTTTATTTTGCAACAATAAAACATACATAGTCATAGTTATATAACAAAATATATTTAGTCAACATGAGTTTTAGATATATACAGTGGAACCGGAAAAATATTCATGGATTTTTTTTTAAATTATTGTAACTCCGACGATAATACAGATATATAAATTAGCCGACTATGTGATAACCTACACCATTGTATTGTAGTAGAGTAAGCACAAATATGTAATTGCCGCTTATGTTTTCTTAAGAATATATGTGAAGTTGAGAGATATATATTCTACGCTTTGTGGCAAATTTAATAATAATCAGATATATAAAAGGACTTCTATTATAGTGTTGCCAGAAATGACGATTTATTGTCATTTTGGCGATTTTCAGAACCAACCAATAGCACATGGCGATTTCAAGATTTTTGCCACGAAATAAATATTTTTATGATATGAAAAAATAAGGAAAACTTAAAAAAATTTCTTATATGAGTATTATGGATTTTTTATAATTCCTTCGAAATATAATTTGCGCTCCCATTTACATTTTTAAAATTAAAACCAGTAAGGAAAGGCAGAAAGTCGGGCGGGGCCGACTATATAATACCCTACACCTCCCTAACAATGCGACAAGGGTTATTGCGATAATAATTTGAAATAATTTGTAAATGGGTAAGAACATATATATGCGGATATATCTAATTCTGAACCGATAATCGCTAAATTAAGCAATATTCGTTCCTAAATTGAGAAACATCTTTCTGGAGAAATTTGTAATGATCGGAAGTAAAGTACAACTTCTATAGCGCTTTGTAACCAAATCAGGAGGAACATATATATGGAGCTTATATATAAATCTGAATCGATTTTCCCTGAATACTCATTCATGTAAAATAGAAACCTCTTTCTGTCGAATTTCGTACTGATCGGATATAAAATATAGTCTCTACAGCGCTTGAATGTCAAATCGGTGCTAACATATATATGGGGGCTATATCTAAATCTGAATAAAATACAGTTTCTACAGCTATTGAGTTTCAAATCGGGGGTAACATATATATGGGGGCTATATCTAAATCTGAACCGATTTTCTCCGAATTCGGCAGTATTCCTTCATGTAATAAGAAACCTCTTCCTGCCGAATTTCGTACTGATTGGATATAAACTACAGTTTCTACAGCGCTTACATTTCAAATCGGGTGCAACATATATATGTGGGCTATATATAAATCTGAACCGATTTCCCCCAAATTTTGTATTGTATCTAAGTGTATCACGAGACTACTCTCTGTCAATTTTTGTACAAATCGGTTACAAAATGTTGCTTATACAGTGCATATATGCCAAATCGGAGGTACATATATATGGGAGCTATATGTACATCTGAACCGATTTTAACCAAATTCAATAGGGATCGTCCTTGGGCCTAAAAAAAGATATGTGCAAAGTTTCGTTGAGATCGGACCATAATTGCGACCTGTACTTTGATTACAAGAATACATCTACAGACAGACGGACAGACAGACAGACAGACGGACAGACAGACGGACATAGCTAAATCGACTCAGAAAGTGATTACAAGTCGATCGGTCTAATAAAAAATGGGTCTATCTCTTCTCCGTTTGGGTGTTACAAACAAATGCACAAAGTCATAATACCCTGTACCACAGTGTGGTGTAGGTTATAATTAGATATATATATTACTAAAATGCCCAAATATTATCCATGATCATTGAAACAAACAAAATTGGTGGTACATTCGGTCGCATTCAATGACATAACAAGAAAAATCTCTGTAATTTTGTTAGGTTGCAGAATCGGTAGAGAAATATGCATTGGACATTTTTGCGTAATGCAAAGGCTATGTCAAAACTTCGACTTAGAAGGTCATTATTCCAAATTATCATTTTTTCATCCCAATCGGTAGAAATTTGTTTTTTTTTTCATTGGGACCAGGGAGTCAAATATGTCAAAATATGGACTAATGACATCACTTGCGCCTTGAAATGGTTCTGGATAAAATACATATTGCGGAAGTTTTTGGTTTCTAATACATGAAAAAGTCGAATCCAGAGGAATCTTTATATGAGGGGCTACATAAAACGGTGAAAATTGTTCGTGTAAATGGTTTTATGCATTCGGTTAAAATTTGTGGCTTCTATGACGTAAAAAAATCCTTTTATGCGGAATATGGACCATTTTCAATTCTATGAAACTGATATGTATAAGATATATTTCCACCAAATTTGATTATTATTGCGATTCAAGAAAAATTTGTTAATCCCAAACGAAAAATTAGACAAACGAATTTCGTTTGTGGTGTATGTTTGTCGATTTATGTTTATCCCAAAACCCAAAGAAACGTTTATAGCAAACGGTTAGTGTACTTATCGTAAATGATTTATATTTATTACAAACCCTGTAAAACTTTTGGTGCAAACGGGCATTGTGTTTGTCACAAGCAATGCCTGTTTATCCCAAACCCTGTAAAACGTTTGTTGCAAACGGTCATTTCGTTCGTCACAAGCAACGTCAGTTTAACAATAAATGAGAAAACGATTGTCGCAAAAGAATAATTTGATTGAATTATGATATTTAATATTTGTTATAAAATTATGTTTATAATCAAAAATGTCATAATTTTTAGAAAAATGTAACCGGGAGCTCCCCGACAAACACGTCTGCTATTTATGCTGCTATCTTTTAATCGAGTTGTAGACAAACTGTAAATAAGAAAACATGTAGTATAGTAGTAGGCCATTGTATGGATCAAAGCGAGATGGTATCTTACAACATATCAAACTTTTTAGTCAAAAGTGAATTTTACAGGTCAATACTATGACCCAAATGCTGACAATTCAAAAGTTTCCACGACCATGAATAGAATACTAAACTACATCAGAAAATAACATGAAAAACTTCGGGTTTAAATTTATTTCACAATTACCATTAGCGGCTTCAGTACCTAAACGTGTGATGATTGATTGTTAATGGTTTTAATTTGCTTATTCACAATTTAAGGCATGTGGAAAAATAACCAGTTAGTCGTTAACAAAATCAGTAGATGGTCTCAGTTTCTGTTAAAATCTATTGTTTTTGTTATTCCGGCTTTCCACAAAATATTCAATATTTTCATGCTGTGCTCGATCCATTGCTATTAACTATCTGGTTATTTTCCCACATGATTTCACTTCATTTACCGTTTACCTATAACATTAAATTGGAGTCCGCAGTATATTTGCGATATATCGCACCTCCGTTTATTAAGATTCTTTGGTTTAATCGATTCTTTGAATGAAATTAATTTGAGATCACTGATTAAAATATTTTTAATTTTGCCATACACGCGCACAAATACCGAACACCACAAGCGCCAGTACAAAACTAAAGGCCCACCAGATTGCAAATGTTATGAAATTGTATAACAGTGAGGTGGGAGGCAGGCAATGAAGCTGATCAGAATTATCGGCGACGGCGCATGGAAATATACCGATCGGAGGCGGCGGATGATCGGCTGAGCCGATCAAATTTCAGTAATCGGCTAAGCCGAAATAGTTCCATCAAACGATGGCGCTTTAAAATATTTACAACTAGATGAAAAATCTTAAAATTAACACAAAAATTTAAGAAAAGTTATTGAACATTTGAAGTATTGTCGCAAATCGGTTCAATAAATCTCTTTGTAGTGAAATAAAATTAATTGTGTATGACTAGACTTTGCTAAAATTTGTTCGGCCGCTCAAGAGCTATTGTAATTTCCTTAAAAACCAAAAACGCATTTTTCAATTTCAAATCCCATATTTTTTTGGATTTTTTTTTAAAGTAAATGACAGCGACTTCATTTAGAAACTTATACATTTTTACACAAAAATTACTTTATTAAAAATTCTGAATCTATTGTATCACTTAATAGTCTTTTTCTTAATTTTTATAGTTGCGCCGCGTCGGCTTCATAGCCTGGTTGGAGGGATGCAGGTAAATAAATTTACATCACCGTCTGTTAATAAAGCAACGCGGACAAACATGTATGCAACGTTTCTTTTTGTGTTTTCTACACACACATCTCCATCTTTTTGCAAAAACGTTGCAAGTAAAAGTAAATTACGAACATTTTGGAATGAAAGAATGTTCGTTTACAACAAGTGAAACTACGTTTACGATAAACATTTGCATTCACCGCAAATATTTCAACCGTTACGGTAGCGGTTGAGACAAAGAAAAATGTCTGCGATTAACGACGCCCAAGAGGTGTTATTTTGAATCACCCGGTATTTCTGTAGCTGTCACTTTTGAAGCTTTTATTATTTGACAAGTAGAAACTACGCCATTACTAAAAATGGAACGATACATGATTCAACAACGCATTGAAATTATTAAAATTCGAAAATCATCGAAAAATCATCTTGACTGTGAGTCCCATTTCCACCTCGATTGCTACGTCAACAAGCAATATTATCGCATCTGGGGCTCGGAAAACTCAAGAGTTATTGTTGAGAAGCCTCTCCATCCTCAACATGTGACTGTTTGGTGCGGTTTATGGTCCGGCGGTGTCATTGGACCTAACTTATTCGAAAATGAGGTTGGATCAACAGTTACGGTGAATGGATTGCGCTATCGAGAGATGATTAATGATTTTTTATGGTCGGAGTTGGATCTGGACAACGTTTACTTTCAACAAGACGGCGCTACGTGCCACACAAGCAACGAAACCATTGCCCTGTTACGGGAAAACTTTCCGGACCGTGTTATCTCTCGAAGAGGTGATCACAATTGGCCACCGAGATCTTGTGATTTAGCACCTTGTGACTTCTTCCTTTGGGGCCACGTGAAAGATAAGGTCTACGCCAACAGCCCAGCGTCGATTCAAGACCTCAAAGATATAACTCGTGAGGCTATCGAGGACATAGGGCAGCCACTTTGCGATTTGGTTATGGAAAATTTCATGAAAAGGATATGGTCCTGTAAGCGTGGTCGTGGTGGCCATTTGGCTGATGCTGTTTTTCATTATTAACGGCATACCTTCATATTTATTATGAAATAAACATCCGGTCATTTATCACAAAAAATTGCATTTTTTTCTTTGAATTCCAAAATAACACCTCTTGTTGGAAACCCCTAATTTGTTTGTTCTTTTTTTCAAATATTTTTTCGTGTACAGGATTCCGTTTATAAATAAAACCCAGTTTCTTATTTTCAGCCCGATTAGTTGACATTTGTTGCCTCTATGACGTTAAGAAGTCAAATAGAGGATATGCTATATATGGGGGTTATATCAAAAAATGGACCGATATTGCCCATATTACCTGCTATATGAAGTATCTATACCAAATTTCAGTCATCTAGTGATTACAACAGACGGACGGACAGACGGACATGGCCAAATCGTTTCCGAATTTTACGACGATTAAAAATATACTCGTATAATCTATGGGGTTTCACATCAATATTTAGAGGTGTTACAAACGGAGTGACAAAATTAATATAACCACCATCCTTTGGTGGTTGTTGTAACACCCAAAAGGTGATGAGATAGCTCCCTATTTTATTATACCGATTGGCTTAGAATCACTTTCTGGGTCCAATTAGTTATATCCGTCAGTCTGTCTGGTCGTCCATCTGTCCAAATAATCACATACAATTATTGTCTGATTGCAATAGGATTTGACATTACGAAGTTTAGCAGAAAGAAGATTCTTAACTCAAAAACGAACACTGCTAAATTTGAGGAAAATACCTTTTAAATCGGATTTAGTTGTAGCCCCCATACATATGTTGCTGTATTTTATATCCGATCAGTATGAAATTCGGTAGAAAGCTGCGAATACAGCTAATTTCGGGGGTTCAGATTTGGATATTGCCCCCATATGTATGTTACTTCCGATATAATATTTAAGCTCTATTGAAACTGTATTTAACGTACAATCTTTATACGTTAGTCGAAATCAACATTTATTTTCATCGTGGTAAAGTTCACTTAGATGCAACGTTTGGAAATCATTAAAAATTACTACCGAAATTCTAAATAGGTGGTCGCACTTTAAGAGCGTTTAGTCCAATTTTCGGCCGTAATAACCGATGAAGCTCATTTGTGGCTTGTCAATAAACAAAATATGCATTATTGGACAGCAACAAACCCACATATGCATCAAGAGACACAATGCCATCTGCAAAAAATTACTGTGTGCTTTTCATGCCGGAGGTGTGATTGGGCCGTATTTTTTCGTCGATGAAAACAATCGTCATGTTACCGACAATGGAGAGCGCTATCGTGCCATGTTAGAAAATTATTTTTGGTCATAATTGGATGAGCTTGACATCGCCGACATGTGGTTTCAACAAGGCGGTGCCACTAGCCACACAGCTCAGGTTACAATCGATTTACTGAAAGGAAAATTCGGTGAAGATGTTATCTCGAGAAATGGTCCGGTCGAATGACCACCTCGTTCATGCGATTTAATGCCATTGGATTTCTATTTATAAGCCCCCATCAAGTCATTGGTCTATGCGAACAACTTTAGACAAGCTCAGAGACAACATTCAACGCGAACTTGCCAACGATCCGGTCGAAATTAGTGCAAGAGTGGTGGAAAATTGGGTCCAAAGAATAAATCGCTGCAGACGGGCTCGTGGTGGTCATATAACCACAATCGAATTTCATTCTTAAAATGTAATATTTTCACTACCCCTGGAATAAATTTGAGCTCTATATTTTAAATATTCTGTGTTTTATTAATACATAAAATTGTAATGTCCTTAATGGAAAATCCTTTACAATATGACCGAAATAAGAGTTTTGATCCAAGTTGATGAAAATCTGTTTAGATTATGTATAGTCCTATCTATTTTCTTTTCATTTCGATTCTTGACCTTTCTATTTTTGCTTATTGATTCGTGCCATCTTGTGAAGCCTCAGTTGACATTTGAGCGAAGTAGTATACATTGAAATAAATAAAAATTTCGTTAATTGCTCCCACATAGATTGCTTGAACATCGTCCGTTCTTATTGGAAAATGCATTACTAGTATTTACCAATTTGGGATCTATTTTCTAGAAAAGCCGAAAATGTAAAGCCAATAAATAAATCAGCGTAATTTGAAGGAAATGGGCTACGAAGGTGATACTCGTATACATATAAATACAAAAACATGAAAAAGCCTAGGAGGTACTTGGCATAAAAGTGTAATGCATAGTAATTTGAAAGAAATTTACTCGAATTTTAAGAGATTCACATTTAGACAGATGTGATATTTTCTAGATAGCACATTTTCAAGCCATCCCTTTTATGTGAACGAAAACTTTTTGTCTCCACGGTACCCTATCATGTCCGTCCATCTAATGTATCAAGTGTTATTGCTTGTCGGCGGATAAAAAATAAAACCAAAACCGAAAATGCGACTAATGCATTTTGCGAACATAAAATGGAGTACTCGAAATTGTCTCACATGTAAACTATCTTTGACTGTGTAAACAACAACGGAGTTTTCTGATGGATAAGGGATGTGGGAGATGCGGAGTGCTGGATGGATGACAGCTTCAGGCAAACTCGACATGAGGCCACAACGAGTATTAAATGAAGGCAATGATAAAGCCATATTATGAAAAACATACTCAAAAATATGGAAAAGCTGAGGAGGTACTTGTAGGATAAGGTTCAAATAGAAGGAGGTCTGGGCATAAACTTGTAATGCATTTAAAGGAAAATTTAATGCATTAATCACTTTTGATGCTTAACAGTCAGGCGAGAAGCCCGAGCCACAGAAGAAGAAGAAAAAGCCGGCCAGAGCCATTTACAAACAACCGGTGAAACGAGATTCAGCAGTCATGCCAGGCAGGCAGTCATGTCTTCTTGCTGCCTCCGCTCGGAATGTTGACTGTTGATCGCAGGGGTCCCAAAGATGCCGGGGAATGTTTCGAGGCTTCGACGACGAGTGCAGTAATAACACCGACAGCACATACCATGGGGCCATGTCATCAACAGCATACCAAAGTAGCACTTTTTCCAAAGCTGGATATTGTTCTCCCATGGCCAATGTTATCCTATTGCTGTAGCTGTTGTTGCTGCTGGTATGAGTTGAAAACGTGCCTGGACTGCCATAGCGAATGAATCGATGGCTATATGGCTTTGGTGGTGGTGTGGCTTGGCTTGGCTGCTACCGTGGTGCTGGATGTTTTCATTATCCACACTCCAGCCAGGGCACGCTTTCCCACTCTGGGCGGCAGAGCGCGCCTGGATCACTCCATTCGCATGTGGGTGCTAACAGTACGTGGCGATGGAGGCGGCGATGGTGGTTATTGTTTGTGACCGCAGGGTGCATTTTTGTTACATGATAAAAATTGCAATTTCATTTTTACGCTACACCCCCAGCCATCACTTTACCAAGCACCCCATAGACCTCAGTCCTTTAATCTCATGTGTTGAGATATTAGATTGAACTGATGGATATTCTTTATTAATTTTTATGATCGTAAACTTTTTTTAGAAAATTAGTGATTGAAATCTATCTTTAAACATGACTTTGTTGTTAGAGATGGTGGATTGAATCTTTTGACTTATCCAAGTAGATGTCAAAAAGAATAACTACCGTAACTGACCCTTACATTTCAGACACATTAGTGACATTTGAAACCAATTAAATGTTTACTATTTACTCGTTGAACATCGGAAACTGGTCGCAACTGGTCCTCTAATAAGAATTAGATAACCTAAATAATTGTCATCTGAATTGTAGATAAGCCAACTGGCCACCTACTAAGGAGATGATAACCCAACAGATCGTCTACAAAGAAGTAGATAACTTAAGTGCCCGTCTACTAAGGATTTGATTAACCAACTAGTCGTCAACGAAAGAGAAAAAAATGTATCTGGTTATCTACTAAGGAGTACATAACCCAGCCAGTCGTCTACTCAGGTGTAGATAACCCAGCTGACCACATACTAAAGAGTAGATAAGCCAACATGTCGTCTGCTAAGAAGTAGACAGCCCGACTGGTCGTCAAAGAAGGAGTACGTAAACCAAATGTGTCTCAACTATGTAGTAGATTACTCAACTAGTCGTCTACCAATATGTAGATAACCCTACTGGTCAACCTAAGACGGAGTTGATAACCCAACTTGTTGTCTACTAAGAAGTAGATAATGAAAATGTTCCTTAACTAAGGAGTAGATAATCCAACTGGTCCTATATTAGAGATTGATAATCCAACCGGACATCTACTAAGGAGAAGATAAACCTACCGGTCCTATACTAAGGAAGAGATAACCTAACCGGTCCTCTATAAGGAGTTGATAATCCAACTGGCCGCCTAATAATGAGTAGTTGCCTACTAAGGTGTAGATACTCAAACTGACGGCCTACTAAGGATTAGATAACCCGACTGGTCGTCAACTAGTGAGTGGATAATGCGCAAATAAGTAGTAGATAACCCCACTGGTGGTTAACTTAGAAGAAAATGAGCCAAAGGGTCCTATACTAAGGAGTAGTTACACCAATTTTTTACTGAGTAGTTAATAACCCAACCTGTACTATACTAATGAGTAGATAGCCCTACCGGTCATCTACAAGGGAGTAGTTAACCGTATCGGTCCTCTACTACGGAGCTGATAACCCAACTGGTGGTCAACAAAGAAGAAGATAATCCAACTGGTCCCATATTATGGAGTAGATAAATCAATTGGTTTTATTCCAAGTAGTTAATAACCCAACATGTCCTATACTAAGGAGTATATAACCCAACCAGTCCTCTAGTAGGGAGGAGATAACCCAACCGGCCCTCTACTAAGGAGTTGATAACCCAACTGGCCTCCTAATAAGTTGTATATAACCCAACTATTTGTCTACTAAGGTGTAGATAATCAAACTGACCTGTCAGGGATTAGATAACCAAGATATTATATATTAACTAACTGGTCGTCAACAAATTAGTAGATAATCCAACTGGTCCTCATCTAAGAAGTAGATAACCCAACTGGTGGTCAACATAGAAGTAGATAAATCAACGGGTTATATAGTAAAGAGGAGATGCAACTATTATTTTTTAATTAAGTAGTAAATAACCCAACCGGTCCTCTATTAGAGATTAGATAGCCCTACCGATTCTTTACTAAGGAGTTGATAACCCAAATTGTCATCAACAAATGAGTAGATAATCCAACTGGTCCTCTACTACGGAGATGGTAAACCAACTGGTTTTAACGAAGAAGTAGATAATCCCACTGGTTCAATATTATTGAGTAGATAAATCAACTGGTTTTGTTCTAAGTAGTTAATAACCCAACCGATAACAGTCCTCTAGTAGGGAGTAGATAACCCAACCGGCCCTCTACTAAGGAGTTGATGACCCTACTGGCCTCCTAATAAGTTGTACATAACCCAACTATTTGTCTACTAAGGTGCAGATAATCAAACTGACCTGCCAAGGATTAGATAACCAAGATATTAGATATTAACCAATTGTTCGTCAACAAATTAGTAGATAATCCAACTGGTCCTCATCTAAGAAGTAGATAACCCAGCTGGTGGTCAACTTAGAAGTAGATAATCTCACTGACAGTATACTAAGGAATAGATAAACCAACTGCTGTTTTTAGTACATAACTCATCCTATCCTATACTAGGGAGTACATAATGTGCATTTAATCTTAATTGCTGATACCAATCAATCACTATGTGGTCAGATCAGTTATAGATCCAATTTAACCAGTACTCGAATCAATAGACTCAGGTAAAATGCCACTTAATTTCCCGTAGGTTAGTTTTTCATTTCATATCCTTTTGAAAAATATTATTTCGTTGTGAGATTCCCGGTAGGTGTGTTGGAAACATGAGTGCGGAGATCTCTAACCCTGCTTTTCCCTGCACGGTAAAATTTGAATATATATTTTACATTTTTATTATAACCCGCATAAATAATTTTTCGTCCCACCCTATTATATCTGTCCATTATGCATCATGTAGACAAAAATTCGCTCTCATAGACACATACACAGACTCTCAAATATTTCGGTTACACATGAAAGGATTTAATGATGTTTGATGTTACTTTCGGTGGGCCCAAGAAATGCTACTGCCGAAGTAATGAATGAGCAGAAAATATAATTTTTCGTTCATCCCGAATGTAATTAATGTTGGAAATCAACCAATGATCCACAATGTAGAAAGAGCATACTGCGCAATATGAACAGAGAAGAGAGGTGGGCGACATTCATCTTTTGGCCTCTGTGTATTGCAGTGCAAGAGCTTAAAGGATTATTATTGGGTAACATGAATGTGGCATGGGACGAATTTTTTAAAACGTGATTTACCTATGGAAGGATACAGTTCAAGGAGATCAAATTTCCATAGTAACTAATTTTTGACAAAGCTTAATAGAGGTGGTAAAAAAAATTAGTGGATATAGATGCGAACAGTTTTCAAAATGTTACTGTTTGTGTACGAAGTAGTGTGGAAAGCAGATAAATAAAATAAAACAACAAGGTTTAGTTTGTTCAATAGTATAATAATGGCAGAGCTTTGTTGCGTATATATCGGCAAAGAATACTACAGTGTAGTTTTTAGGGCAGCGACGCACAGGATTCGTAAAGATCCAAACGGCACGAGCGTTAAACAACAAGAATAGCGATTAGTAGGAGAGCCAAACCACAAGTGATTTTAAGGTGAAAGCCAATGATGGGTAGGGTAGGGATTTTAAACGAGAAGTAATTTTTGGAACCCGTAAGACGTTAGATATTTATTTATTTGAAAGTAGTTTCAAAAGATTGCCACTTTATATTGAGTAAATTCTTATATTCGGCACCTTTATGCAATCCCTGAAACGGGAAAATCGATGCCTGTTTCATCAGCAGCAATTACTTGTTTTACGCACCTTTCTATGCCATCATAGCCATCAATACTACGACTCGATTTTAGTAACGAAGTTGAGCCGCAACCTCATAAATTTCGTTTGGCGCATCAAAAATCACTTAAATAAACGATGAAATGCAATACGCAATAGCCTTCAGAAAGTACATACTGGGCTCGAAATGGCATCATAATTCACACCCCTGCCTACATCCCTTCCTCCTTTCTGTCCGCTACATACGCTAATATCGATTGGGGGGGTTGGTAATATTAAAACATGACATAAACATAAATGCAACAGAATTCCATCATAGTCATCATCGACCTCCACGTCCTCATCCCCTTCCCCCTCCACCACATCGCCCATCATAATCATTGTTGTTAGTAGCAACAGCAGAAACTCGAGCAGGAGTAACCTCATATGCCCAACTTCGGAAAGTATTCCGACTGTACCCCCCTCACAAGGACTGACGTTTATCATCATCAGCAGCAGCAGCAACAGCATTTGCAAGAAGAGCCTCATCATCGTTATTAATATTTGCAAGAGTTTTACGTGTAACTTCTTTGAAATTGATAAACTTTCGAACGCTGTATTGATATCACATTCTTCTCACTTGGATTCTGCTGCTTCATATACTGTTGCAAAACCCTTGCAACACGTTAACATTTTCTGAAGAAAAATTCCCAAGGGAACATAGAGCTGTATGTATGACTCAGTAACGGACTGAATGGATGGATCGGTCTGTATTTTGTGTAACAAAATATCATATGCGGCGAAACGTGAATATTTCTTGATTTTTTATAGAAGAGTGCCGAATGGTGGCAAGGAGGAAGGATAGAATGTGAAAAAGGGGGATAATGTGGAGAAAAATATTGATAGGGAAAGTAAAGATACACACAAGCAAGAAAAAGAAAAAAAAAACGAAGCAGAGATGATGTTTACAATTGAGGCTACTCTAAAAGTTAGGGATCATAATAAAAGGTAAACATTAGTGGTAGACTCTACTATGGAGGAAGCCCACTGAGGTGGACTGTAGTACAGCAGAAGACTTCAAAGGTCGACTCTAATATGGAAGACGACCTTGTAGTTCCACTTTAATATAGAAAAAGGCCTCAGAGGTCGACTTTGGTATAGAAGAAGACGTAAGAGGTCGACAGTAGAATAGAAGAATTCTTCAAAGGTCGACTCTACACCATTTCCAAATGTAGTTCAGAAAGAATCAATTTAAATTCAGAATTCGTCAATTGAAATTCAGAAATTCCATTTGAAATTCAGAAGCCGTCATTTGAAATTCAGATTTTACATTTGAAATTCAGAACTCCTCAGTTGAAATTCAGAATATCCATTTGTAATTCAGAATTCGTCAGTTGAAATTCAGAACTCGACACTTGAAATTCAGAACTCGACATTTGAAATTCAGAATTTTTCATTTGAAATTCAGAACTTTTCATTTGAAAATCAGAAACTATTTATTGAAATTCAGAATTTCTATTTGAAAACAAGAAAATATTTATTTTTAATTTCATGGTTTTCTCACTTTGGAGTTGAGCTGAAGATCAAAGAGTTCCTTTTAAGTCAAGCAAGGTGTTTTGAATAGGCAAGTGAAAAGAAAACGTCCTTGAAATCCAAAACCAACCTATGCATGAATATTCAAGTGAAAAGAAAACGTCCTTGAAATCCAACACCAACCAATGCAAAGTGGCTGCCCTATGTCCTCGATAGCCTCACGAATTATATCTTTGAGGTCTTGAATCGACGCTGGGCTGTTGCGTAGACCTTATCTTTCACTTGGCCCCAAAGGAAGAAGTCGCAAGGTGTTAAATCACAAGATCTCGGTGGCCAATTGTGATCACCTCTTCGAATCTTTTCCCGTAACAGAGCAATGGTTTCGTTGCTTGTGTGGCACGTAGCGCCGTCTTGTTGAAAGTAAACGTTGTCCAGATTATTACCATCCAACTCCGACCATAAAAGATCATTAATCATCTCTTGATAGCGCAATCCATTCACCGTAACTGTTGATCCAACCTCATTTTCGAAAAAGTAAGGTCCAATGACCCCGCCGGACCATAAACCGCACCAAACAGTTACACTTTGAGGGTGGAGAGGCTTTTCAACAATAACTCTTGGGTTTGCGGATTTCCGAGCCCCAGATGCGACAATTTTGCTTGTTGACGTAGCCACCGAGTTGGAAATGGGTCAAATCAGTCAGGAGGATTTTTCGATGATTTTCAATTTTTCGAATTTTAATAATTTCAATGCGTTGCTGAATCGTGTATCGTTCCACTTTTAGTAATGACGTAGTTTCTACTTGTCAAATGTCAAAGAATAAAAGCTTCAAAAGTGACAGCTACCGAAATACCGGGTGATTCAAAATAACACCTCTTGTTGGAAAACCCTTTATTAATATCAAAGTTATTTAAAACTTACATATGGGAAATACTTTGAATTAGGAACCATCTTAAGTCAATCGTATGCCGCCGTAGTTATTATTTAGGTATAGGAACATTTTGCAATGGATTTGACTGAAGTGAATAACGATTTGAATCCGACTCGAGAAAGAGCTCATCCAATCATCCGCTTTCACATGAGCCATTGTCAAAGATTTCCCTAATTCTGACAATTCACTCCACTCTTTTGCACCATTGATGAGAAAAGCTGTCCTGTGTCGGTAAATTTTTATTATTACGAATGGCCATTTGTTCCTAAAAATTTATGTTTGGCAACATATAAGCTGGTTTCACTTACACCACTTAAATCCCAATCCACGACCAGCCATGCCTTTTCTGGCTGAAGATGTATGTATATGACTTTAAGCCTACATACTTAATTTCAAATTAAAATGTTCTGAAAATCTAATTTCTGAATTTCAAGTGAAGAATTCCGAATTTCAAATGAAAAGTTCTGAATTTCAAATGAAAAATTCTGAATTTAAAATGTCGAGTTCGGAATTTCAAGTGTCGAGTTCTGAATTTCAACTGACGATTTCTGAATTACAAATGGATATTCCGAATTTCAATTGAGGAGTTCTGAATTTCAAATGTAAAATCTGAATTTCAAATGACGACTTATGAATTTCAAATGGAATTTCTGAATTTCGATTGACGAGTTCTGAATTTCAAATGGAAATTCTGAATTTCAAACGGAATTTCTGAATTTCAATTGATATTTTCTGAATTACATTTGGAAATGGTGTAGTACAGAGGAAGACCTCAGAGGTCGACTCTACTAGATAGGAAGTCCTCAGCGATCGTCTCTAGTATAGAGGAAGACCGTAGCGATCGACTCTAATATAGTGGAAGCCCTCAGAGGTCGACTCTAGAATAGAGGAAGCCCTCAGAGGTCCTCAGAGGGCGACTGTAGTATAAAGGAAGACATCAGAGGTCCACTCTAGTATAAAGGAAGACCTCAGACTTCGGCTCTAGTATAGAGAAAAACCTCAGACGTCGACTCTAGTATTGAGGAAGACCACAGAGGTAGACACTAATATAGAGAAGACCTCAGAGGTCGACTCTACAATATAGGAAGTCCTCAGCTGAGGTCTTCCTCTAATATAGTGGAAGACCTCAGAGGTCGTCTTTAGTATGGAGGAAGACCTCAGAGGTCGACTTTAGTATAGAGGAATACCTCAGAGGTCGACTCTAGTATAGGGACCTCAGAGGTCGACTCTAGTATAGGGACCTCAGAGGTCGACTCTTGTATAGGGGAAGACCTCAGAGATCGGCTATATTATAGAGGAATAAGGCATATGGAGGAAGATATTAGTCTTTGTTGGGCCTTGTACTCGTATATCGGAAGTCCTATTGGTCAATGAAAATGTAAGACACGTATTTTAAAATTAAAAAAAATGTAAAAAAACAATTAAGTCGGGTAAACCGACTAAGGTATCACTCACTTTGTGAGTAATGTAATATGGAATATTACACGAATTAATGTGTCAATCTGTGTGGGAGGTTTCCAGAAGGGGTTTATCAAATGCACTTATCTTTCGCTAAACAGTAGATATTTTAAATACAAAGCACTACAAAGATTTTAACGTTATAATCTATTAAATTTTGGTATAATTTGACCATTTTGTGCGGCGGTCAGAAAAGGACTATAGGTACTTCAGAAGCGTTACACTCTGCACCATTTATTAGTATTTTCGTGCATTGGTACTCGCGCTATAAGCTTTTGCAGCTTGTGTGGGAGGTTCCAAAAGGGGCGTGGCAACGAAGGAGTGGACCAATATGGAACATCTTCGAACTCAGCCTTAGATAAGAAAAAAATATTATCCCATACGAAATTTGAAGTCAATCCGTTACTCCTTTCGAGAGTTATCGTGCGCTCCATCCAGACAGATGGACGGACGGACATTGCTCAAATGACCTAAAAATGCTCAATACGGATTTCCGCCAAACATACTTAGGGTCTTGGGTCACTCCATCGATGTGTTACAGTTTTTTTCCGTAGCAAATGACATATACCCTCGTCACACTAAAGTGGGGGCATAAAAATCCTCTATTGGGCATAGCTTTATGAAAAATTAGATTTTTTACAATACTAATGTTTTAAATATAGACAATTTGTGAAAACTTCAACAACGCTCTTAATATTTCAAATAAAAAAAAACTTCCAGCAATATCATCAATGTGCTCCATCCCCGAGAAAAACTAAGTATGAGATTCCATAAAATCTGCAACAGCATAAGCGTTATCGTGAAACACTTCTTACTTGCATAAAGATTGAAAGTGTGTGTATATGGTGGGGGTGGGACGTTTATATTCAATATCTGCAGATGTATCTGACTATAGCAAAATGTTCAAACATTTACAGATGAATGAATTTTACAAATAGTTTTACATGAGTTTTCAACCAATCACCAAACCACTACTAAAAACATATGAGGAAAAACTAACTTTTGAAAATAGACGTCAAAGAAAAACACAAGTGAAAACTGCATCAACAAGGACATCATTATGAGCAAGTAGTAAACACCCGAATTTGTTGTTCGTTATCTATGTTAAAATGGTTTTGTACATTGGGTATTGTAAGATTTTTATTGTAAGATATGAAAATTGATATAAGTGCATTTTTGGAGGGGTTCTGTGACCTTATTTTGGAAATTCTTTAGGACATCTCTGGTCAAGTCTGGAAGACGATCCTTTCTACTAATAAAAATTTTGTATATACTTAAGTGATAAAAGATCAGGTCTAGGAAAGGATCTAAGGAGTTTCCAGGATTAGCTTCTGGCTGCCAAATATGAAATTCGAAATATAATGTGTTTAAATGTGAATTTTTATAGCGGAGCAGAAGCCACATCTAAGAGACCGGATATCCTATCCACAAATATGGCACGTGAAGAGTAGCGCAGGAAAGGATCTATAGATCTGTACAAAGGGATTTTCTAGAATAAATATTTGACTCCCACATATGCCCTTCTAAATTTTTTATATTTTCAAGTGATAATTTGGAGGAGAGCAATGGCCTCATGAAGAACACGATACTTTTTTATCAATAAACCCAACATACCAGAAGCCGCCCCAATCATCAATCTATTCAAACGGTTTTCCATAACCAATATCTGTCTCTCTATATGTCCTTACAAATTTGATATATTTTTTTAAGAGGATTTCTGGAGAGAAGCAATTAAGTAGATGTACCGATAGCAACACTGAAAAAGATATATCGACCTTTACAAAGGGGTTCCAAATTCAATTTCTCACTCCCAAATAAATCATTAGAATTTAGTAAATTTGTAAGATGACGACACTAGAGCTTGTCTGATGTCTAAAAGCTGAACCACATTTGATACATGGTTTTTCCTTGTATTACACTCTTTCTCTTCTCCTATGTCTTTATTTCAAATGCTTTGAAGTTATCTTACTAAATTGTTGTTTCCGACTTCCTCGAAGAACCTTGGAGTTCTCCTGATCTCTGATTCTAGAAAGGTGATGAGGTAGGTATGGTAAAACATGCGAAACAAAGCTACCTATAAGGCGTGTTCCATTCCATCGCTAATACATATACTTCTTTATTGCCGGGACATTTTTGGGGCCTGGCATCCAGCACAGAGGAATATTATGCTATCTGTGAGATTCCTTAACTCTCTACTACAGCGGTTGACAACTTTTGACCTTATATCCCGTCCCTTTAATGGCTTTAATGATGCTTGGCTATCAATGAAAAAAAAACAATAGCACTGTTCTATATATCGGTCTCTTTGGTATTAAAGAGGACCAATGATCATTTCTGAAAAAAAAAACTTCCTACTAACAAAACCAGCAGAAGGAGGTCTTATGAGAAGCACGTGATATATGGTTTTACCCGAATCAGCATCTTGCTTTCAGCATCTTTTCTATAGAAATTTGCCCTCATCTGTGACTTTCTACAAACAAATCTATCTTAAGTTCTTAATTACCTCTTCGAATGGTCTATTAATATGTTTAAAATGTTTCATGGATTATTTCTGGATCCCATAAATTTTCTTCGACTAACTATAAAAAAAGCTAAGATTATTAAACTAGCTCTGCGAAGGATCTTCGCAGAAGTTCTTAGTTCTTAGCTCTTGGAAAAATCTATTCATCCGTGTAAAAATATTTTTAGGACCAACTTCTTGGCTTGCGACATTTCCCAGAGATCTATTGATCTGTGTAAAGATATTTTCGGGACCAATTTCCGGCTTGCAAATATTGTCTTTGAAACATGGTACATTCCCAAGTGAAATTCTGGAGAAGAACAGTAGCTTAAGGTGTTACCCTGGATTAAGTTTTTCTTCCCAAATATGTCCGTCGAAATTTTGTATTGTAGTAGTAGGCACATGTAAAAATAGGACCTTCTACATCGATGCTCAGAAATTGTTACAAGTATCAACGACAAATATGTAAGTCTTTTAAATATGTCCTTCCAAATTTGGAATATTTTCATGTCCAATTCTGGAGAAGAATCTCATCTGAAAGTCAGTAAACTAAGATTAGTTTTAGAGAGCACCTATTGATATGGACACAAGTTGTTTCTGAATTCTGAAAAGATTATTTTGTTGATGTATATAAATCTGAACCGATTTTTATTAAACTTAGTAATTGTTTGTTTCTTTAAGACCGTTCTCTCTGCCAAATTTCATATCGACAAAGCTTCAGTACCTCTTCTATACCAAATCTGAAGCATTATATGTATATTTTTGGGTTATATATAAAAATAAACCGATTTACTTTAAACTTTGTAATTTTTATAAAGCTTCTATAGCACTTTGATACTTAATCAGTATATGGGGGTTATATCTAAATAGAACCGATTTTCTTCAAACTCGGTAATGTTCGCAGTGCTTTCTGCAAAATTTCATAACAATCGTATGCAAGCACAAGAATCTCCTCTTTGCCACATTGCATAATGATCGAATGTTAAATACAGCATCTGTAGCACAAATCTTTAAATTGAAAACAAAATTTGTTTCAGTGTAGTGTGAAATGAATCTGCACCAACACAAACAATTTTGTGTGCGTGTGAGTGCCTGATTGTTGGAGCATGTGTTGCGTTTGTATAAGTAATACGAGAATGTCATGTTTTTGGTTTCCAAGCAATTACTTTCAGGTTGTTCTTCCTTCATTTTCCTGTTTTTTCGGTGGCATCATCGTCTTGTTCTTCATCGACGATATTCTTCATAGTGTTTTCAACGTTCAGTGAATAATAATTTTATTGATGATTTTGTTTTGCTGGCAGAAACGACAGAAATGGCAAAAGAGGATAAATGGATGTATGGAAATTTTTTGAAAGGTACCAGGAACACTGTTTAAAAGAAGTCGCATATTTTTGCATGACGATGCAGTGAGATTTATGCATTTTCATTGAATAAGTCTAAAATCTAATTACAAATCTGTTAATAGTAATATTAATCTTAAAATTTAATTTTAAATAAATATTATAGTAATTTAAAGCGCAGACAGGGATGGTCCACGACATGATTTTGTAGGTTTACGACTGTCAGAAAGGTGTAAACGTCACATACGTCATAAACCCGTCTGAAATGTATGAAATGTCGTAAACTGTGATATCAATTCTAAGGACGCTGCAGACTTCAGCCCTTCACTTAAAAATCTGGTAGACACCATATAAAAACTAATCGAAATCCGAGATACAACTTCATTTAATTTTTTTTTGAGAAAATATATGTTTTTGATCGGATACCAATATTTACGCAATGGTATGTTATAGTGTACAACCCTTAATTAATAAGTTCGAATCGGAAAATCAACTACTTTTGGCGATAAATCTACTTTTTCAACAATGGCACGCACATCTTTTCAGATCATAAAAATTCACTTTTCTTCACATCTTTTGTAGACCATTTAATTTATATTCTTGACGAACAATAAATCGTTCAGTTTCAGTTTTTTTGCAAAATATTATATAAGAGACATTTTTTTCAAAGCAAGTATCAAAGTTTGTAGTTTGTCTGCCGCTCTCCAACAAACTTTGACACCCCACCCATTCCTGTGCTTGCTTCAAAAAATAGAAGGCCTGACTTATTCTGGAATATGGCAAAAAGTCGACATAACGCATTATAATACCCTGTACCACAGTGTGTATAAGTTTTTTTCATGGCAGATGTTTGTAACACAAGCTGTATTTTACATCCAATCGTTTTGAAATTTAGAATGGTAGAGTTTCTTGTTCCATGAACCATCATTGCCGAATTTGAAGAAAATCGGTTAAGATTTAGCTATAGCTCCCATATATATGTTTCGTCCGATTTTGCTCTTTAGTCATGTAGAAGCTGTATTTTACATCCAATCATTTTGAAATTTAGAATGGTAGAGTTACTTGATCCATGAACCAACACTACCGAATTTGAAGAAAATCGGTTAAGCTTTAGCTATAGCTCCCATATATATGTTTTGTCCGATTTGGCCCTTTAGTTCTATAGAAGCTGTATTTTACATCCAATCGTTTTGAAATTTAGAATAAACAATTTATATATGAACTACAAAATTTATATTTCAGAGTTATTCAATATTACAAGAGTGGTGTAGGGTATTATATAGTCGGCCCCGCCCGACTTTAGCCTTTCCTTACTGGTTTTTCTTTTCTATTGATTTGCTAATTATTTACTGTTAGTGACAAAGTCAAGTTTCCGACATTACGTTTACGACGTTGTATACGTATGTCGAATACATCTCAAATGTATGTCATATACGTCACAGTTTACGACGGACCATCCCTGAGCGCAGACATGCAATTCGGGTAAGCCGACTAAGGTATACCCTCACTTTTAGCTATACACTCACGAATTATTCTGTCAATTTGTGTGGGAGGTACCAGAAGGGGTTTAACAAATACACCTATTTCTCGCTGAACAGTAGATAATATAAATACATTGCACTTTGCCGAATTATAAGCGTTTATCTGCACAGGTAAAGGGTGGCTAAATTTAAAGGGCCGTTGTTGATTTAGAATAAAATACAAATTATTTAGGAAATTATTGTAATTTCTTTTTATTATGATAGTAATGGTATGGTTCAATTATGTATGAACAAAATATCCGCCAAACGGCCGCCGCGACCTCGGGGACACACCTCCATCCGATGGTCCAAATTTTCAATGACGCTAAGGCTTAATTGAGGTTCTATGCCGTTAATGTGCCGAAATATCTCATCCTGTAACTCTTGAATTGTTGCTGGCTTATCGACGTACACGTTTTCTTTCAAATAACCCCAAAGAAACTAGTCCAACGGACATCGCCAAGACGTGAGATAACACGGCCATTGAATTTGTTGCGAAAAAAAGCCATTGTTTCGTTAGCTGTGTGGCAAGTGGCACCGTCCTGTTGAAACCACATATTGTCCACATACATATCTTAGAATTCGGGCCATAAAAAGTTCGTTATCATCTCACGATAGCGAACACCATTCACAATAACTGCCTGACCGGCCTCATTTCGAAGAAGTATGCTCCAATGACGTCGCCAGCCCATAGCCGCACCAAACGAACTGGGCAAGCATGCACAGGTGTTTCCACATCTCCTACAGACCCGGTTTGCTGAAATTTGCGCACAATTCTCCCGATTGTGGAAACATTTGGTCGATTATGCTGATCAAAAAAACATCACGAAGTGCACGAAATGCATTTTGATTTGAACGCCCATTTTCGTAAAAGGCTTAAAAAACGCGTTGCTCGATTGTGTAACTTTCCATGGTTCAAATTGAGTTAGTCTGAAATTGAAAAATGTCAAATGAAATGCAGAAAAAAACTTGACGTTTTGGTGTGGTTCACATTCAACATCGGCCCTTACAATTTAACCACCCTTCATATTAACTTTATGAGATTTTAAATTGTGGTATGGAGGTACTAGAAGGAGTGAACCAAAATGGCCCATCTTCAAACGTAGCCGGAGATAGAAAAAAAATATTACCACATACCAAATTTGAAGTCAATCGGTTACTCCTTTCGAGAGTTATCGTGCACACCAGCCAGCAGACAGACAGACGGACGTACATTGCTCATTCGACTTAAAATGACCCTAAACGGATTTCCGCCGAACATACTTGGGGTCTTAGGTCACTCCTACGATGTGTTACACTTTTTGTCCGCAGCAAATGATATATAACCTCGTCACACTAAAGTGAGGTTATAAAAAATAGAAATTCATTGAATTTTTTCTAAACTCTACAAAAATCTAGCGGTGACGCGCATCTTAATTTTAATGTCAGCAATAAGGCCTTTATGTTTTTAAAAATTCACTGAATCCTTCAAATATCTGCAGCTACCATTTCTTTATCATATCTACCAAAAATATTTGTTTTATTTTCAGCATTCAAACACATGTGCGGAATTTCAATGCTATTTCCCAATTCGTATAGGATTTTGTATTACTTTGAGCAATTTTTTTTTTGTTTCGCCAAACCCAAAACTGCAAATAATAAATAATTCGATAAAACCAATGAAAATACTTTTTATCGTTTATACACCAAATTCGACGACAGTTGAACTGGCGAAATAAAATAAAAAAAAAACGAAATTTAAAACAGCATGTGAAAATCACCTAAATTGGTTGGAGCTTAAAAACAAAGCATAACATTCTCTTTTTTGTCAGGACCAAACATTATTGTCCAAAACATTGCTATGGAAAATTTGACCCACAGCTCATACTGCATGAAATTGCTGTCTAAACAGAGATAACACAAAAACTATAAAAATTCAGGAAAGTTTGCTGATGACACTTTTTTTCGGGGAAAATTTCGTCGCTGTAATAAATAATAAATCCTCGTAAAAGTCAATGATGCGAGGAATTCCTCTAAATGGCCAATTGTTTTGCTCTAAGCCAATTTATTTATGGAAATTTGGGGCTGTATTTCACGATGTTCTTAAATAGTGGCCAATGAGTGATGAGTTATTGATATCAATTCAAATTTCATACGCCACTGGGGCTTATGAGTTGTACATATTAGTTAGAAATGTGAGTGACAATTATACGCTTTGCGAAACATACAGTTGAAAATTAAATAAAAAAATTTGCTACAGTAAAAAATTTTTTGATTTATGTACATAGAAAATTGTTTTGTGATTAGATGTTCATGTGCACTATTAGAAACCCATCTAATTCTAAATAACGCTCTTTTGTCCAACGAATTTTTGGTTTATTTTGGTGTTACGAGGAGATTTTAAATTTCGTACTGTCGCATGCCTTTGAACAGCCCAAGAGAAGCCTTGGATGACCGGGGAGATTCGCAACATTGGGAAAGAGGTCCGTAGACTTTACAATAGGGCACGCCGTAAAAAATCTCCAGTATACTGGGACGACTACCATAGAAGACTCAGAGAATATAACAAAATCACAAGAACAGCAAAACGAAACTCCTGGAAGCTATTCTGCGAACAGGTCGATAGCGTTAACGATGTTTCTAAAATTAAAAAGTTCCTCTCAAAAACCCATACCCAAACCGAAACAATGGTAGACGATATGGGCAGAAGAGTGGACTCAACCGAAGAGATGGTAAGACTTTTGATGAACACCCATTGTGAAAATGAGGAACAACTAAGTTATATCATTACAGACCATATGGTCAAAGAAGCCGTAAGAAGCTTTTCACCATTTAAGGCACCAGGACCTGATGGAATATTTCCGGCACTACTACGGATGGAGGTGGATTACATATCAACTCATCTAGCCGCCATTTTCACAGCATGTCTAAAATTCGCATACACACCGAAAGCCTGGCAGGAGGCAAGGGTAGTTTTCATACCTAAACCCGGCAAGGCAAGTTATGCAACACCTAAGGCTTATAGACCAATAAGCCTAACATCGTTCTTACTCAAAACCATGGAGCGTATAGTGGATACCATGATTAAAAGTAAGATACCAGGCGAAATGCTAAAATTTAGACAACATGCCTATGTTAAAGGGCGATCGGTGGACACCGCCCTACACGATGTAGTACACAACATAGAAGAATCCTTCAATGGAAAGATGTATACACTTGCGGTATGTATAGACATTGAAGGGGCATTCAATAATGTACGGACCGACACACTCATCCAATCCTTAGACCAGTTTCAGGTGGACCGCGCTCTCCGAGACTGGATAAGCCACATGCTAAGGAATAGATGGATAAATTGCGGGTCCCACGACATAAAAATAAGAGACAGAGTAGCACAGGGAACACAACAGGGCGGTATATTATCACCACTCCTGTGGGTCACTACTATAAATAGTCTCCTAAGGATACTAACGGATGAAGGACTTAAACCAGTCTGTTACGCAGATGACGTTATAATACTTCTGAGGGGGAAGAATCCTCATCAACTTTGTAGAAGGGCCGAAACGGCTCTAAAAATTGCATATGACTGGGCTCGACCGAGAGGTCTAAATGTAAACCCAGAAAAGACAGAGATATGTCTGTTCACAAGGAAAACGAAGATTGGTCAGTATGATGACCCACATTTCCTAAACAAAACAATTCTAGTTTCCAACAGGATTAAATATTTAGGTGTTATCCTGGACAGGAAACTAAATTGGAAGTGCCACATAGAAGAACGAGCAAACAAGGCTCACATATGCTGGGCACTATGTAGAAGAGCCATTAGCTCAAAATGGGGCCTTAATCCAACTATGACACAATGGCTCTACAAGAGCGTAATCAGACCTATTTTGACTTACGGTGGACATCAATGAAGAATAAGTGCAACATAATGATATTACAAAAGGTCCAACGAATGTGTTGTCTCGGCATAAGCGGGACAATGAGGACCACATCCAGTAGGTCATTGGAGACGATCTTGAATATCCAACCAATAGAAATACAGATTAGATATGAAGCTGCCCTCACGGCGACGAGGCTCAAAGTGATGGGCGAATGGATCGAAAGCGATCACGTGTCATATCATCAAAAGATAGCTGAGGCAGTGACGGTGGATTTAACTGACATATCATCAGTATCCGACAGAATACCTGAAAGATCAATGGTTGCTGAGTGTGAGACCATGATACCAGACAGACAATCCTGGATTGATGGAACCGTAGTACAGACAACATCTGGAAATTGCTGTTATACAGATGGATCGAAACTAGGGGAGAGAACGGGGCTAGGACTTTACATCGAAGAACCGGAAACCGAACTCTTATTCCGTCTGCCAGACCATAACACAGTCCTGCAGGCGGAAGTCCGAGCAATTACAGAATGTGTGAGCTGGCTTGGGACTAACACAAGACCAACAAAAGTGAATATTTTCACAGATAGCCAAATGGCTATTAGGGCGATAACGTCTAGAACGGTGAGGTCGAGGACGGTTTTAGATTGTAAAATGGCGACTAACGCCTACTCCGAATACGGCACTATATGCATCATATGGGTGCCTGGCCATTGCGAAGTAAGGGGTAACGAGAAAGCAAACGCCTTGGCATCTAGAGCCAGAGACTTGCAAACAACAACATTAGAGAACGCAAAACCCTTCAGAGTTATGCGTTCTGAACTACAAATATGGGCGAAGAACGCCCATATCACGCTATGGAATAGTGAAAACGTTGGGAAGACAACGAAGGTCTTGTGGGGTGACCCAAACGAGGACAAGGCCAAGACCTTACTGAGATTGAGCAAGGTAGAAATTAGTAAGATCATGGGCGTCCTTACAGGACACACATGCTTACAAGCACACCTACATAGGATAGGAGTTGTAGATGACAGCATATGTAGGACATGCGGGGAGGATGACGAAACGTTGGAGCATTTCCTCTGCCACTGCCCAGCGTTCGCCAACAATAGATCACGTTTCTTAGGAAATGATGCTATACCAGACTTGACCCAACTTAGGGGCGTAGACTGGAAGAAGATTAAGGACTATGTCGACAGTACAGAGTTCCTAAAATAGCTTACCGACCTTTCTAAAAAAATAACAATTAGAGCGCACAACAGGCCAAATACTGGCTTACGTGTATGTCCAAGGACATGAGGTGGAATTTCACCGCCTCCTCTTCTCAACCTAACCTAACCTAACCTATGCCTTTGAACACAGCGAAGGACATGATTAAATCATATTAAAATGGGCCTCTGATTAAAGTGAAAATGTGGGGCGTGGATTGGATATCCGAAGTTATCTGAAATCTTCTGAAACTGTTTTCAGCGAATCATGTACAGGTAATATATTGTTTACTTCATGTCAAACCGAACGATTTTTTGAAAATAAATCTGGTAGACATTTCCGATTGTCTTAAAAAATTTTATATGCGTTGTACCTACTATGGAAAAAATCATCTTGCAGTTGGCGAGAAAAAAAAATTTTTTTCAATTGTTATATGCATCTAAAATCTGAAAATTTTGGGAAAATAACTGAAAAGGTGTATTTTGGAAGTTAAGTATTATGCAAACAAGTGGACGGAATTTTACAAACGAAGGCTCGTTTGTAAGGTCGTGAACTGTACTTTGAAGTAACGGGTGATCCAAGTAGAGATACTTTTTTCAATAGCCTTTTGTTGACAGATCACGTGTGAGTCGTGTCATGCTGTCATGTTATTTTTGTTAAGTATTGTTTGACATTTCATCATGGAAAGACTTACGCCTGAACAACGTTCACAAATCGTTCAACTTTATTACGAAATATTACGTGAATACGTTCTGTGAGGAATGTGTTTCGAGCACTTCGCTGAACTTATGGTCAAGAGAATCGGCCTACTGAGCGTACTATTCGCAACACCATCACCCATCTTGAGACCCAGCATTCATTATTGGATAATATTCGACCGAATAGACCACTCCAGCACGCAGTGAAGAAAATGTATCGGCCGTAGCTGAGAGTGTACACGAAGAGCGTGGAGAGTCGATTCGGCGCCGTTCGCAGCAACTCGGACTGACGTATGGAACGACTTGGCGCATTTTACGTCGAGATCTTAAATTGAAAGCATACAAAATACAGCTTGTGCAAGAACTGAAGCCGCCCGACCTTCCAAAGCGACATCGCTCTGTGGGCTCTTGATAACTTCCAAGAAGATCCGACGTTTTCGATCCAAATTTTGTTCAACGATGACGCCCATTTCTGGCTCAATGGGTATGTAAACAAGCAAAATTGCCGCATTTGGGACGAAGAGCAACCTGAAGAGATTCAAGAACTGTCACTTATCTAGAAAAAACTAAGGTTTGGTGTGGTTTGTGGGCCGGTGGAATCATCGGTCCATATTTCTTCAAAAAAGATGCCGATGAGAACGTAACCGTCAATGGCAACCGTTATCGTGCCATGATAGCCGACTATTTGATGCCTGAAATTGAAGCTCGTGATCTCGGCGACATTTGGTTTCAAAAAGACGGCGCGGCGCCACTTCCCACACATCGCATCAATCAATGTATTTAGTTAGAGAAAACTTCGGTGAGCAGATAATTTCACGTTTTGGGCCGGTCGATTGGCCACCAAGATCGTGTGATATCACACCGTTAGACTTTTTCCTGTGAGGATATGTAACGTCTAAAGTTTATGCGGACAAACCCGCTTCGATTTCGGCCTTGGAGCAAAACATCACGCGTGTCATTCGCCAGTTACCAGTCGAAATGCTCGAACGAGTCATCGAAAATTGGACTCAACGGATGGACCATCTGAGACGTAGCCGCAGCCAACATTTGATAGACATAATATTCAGAACATAAATGCCAAAGAATGTTCTTTCAAATGATAATAAACATTCCCCATTAACTTTTTTTTTTGAATGAAAAAGCGTACACCCAAATCAAAATGTTCATGGTTTTTAAAGCGCTTTAATCCTATGGAAAAATATTTTTAAATTTTAAGGGTAGAAACTGCAGTAAGTGAAGTCTACATTAGAAAATGACTTCGTACATCAGCGTCCTCTATGAGGCAAATGTAGTATATATCAAGACCAACACATTGATGTATCGCATGTGAAAATCGAGCTACAAACAAAAAAGTTACGATAAAAAACGATTTTGGGCCGATTCCGCGGGCTCGGAAAAAATTTAAAAAAATGTTTTTGCGATTGTCGCGAGGTAAACTTCCATATTCCACCTCGCATTCGGTAAATTTTATTTTACATGAAGGCCAACCCGGTTTAATGTACAGTGAGTCATTCACGACCAACATTTGTGTGAAACAAGGATGCCCCCTATCACCACTACTTTTTGCAGTTGTACTTGACAATATTATGGAAGATAAATTTACAAAACGCAGAGGAATAATTTGGGTTTTCCACCGTCACCTCGAAAACCTAGTCTTTGCAGACGATATATGTCTAATATCCCATAAATATAGCGATTTGCAAAGCAAAGTAAATGATCTGGCCACCCTTGCAGAAAGTAGTGGACTGGTGATCAACATCCAAAAGACAAAGGCAATGCGCATTAACTACGCAATCAACAACTACTTTAAAATTAAAAATATGTAAAATTTTCTGGCCAAACACCATTACAAATGAGGAATTACATAGAACAACAAATGAGACTCCTGCAAGTAGCCAATTAATGAAAAGGAAGTGGAGAGGGCACACCCTACGTTAACAACCTGTAAGTATCACAAGACACTCTCTTGAATGGAATCCACAGGGCAGCCGCAGAAGAGGATGAATACATCTGCAGACGGACAGACAGACAGATGGACATAGCTAAATCGACTCATAAAGTGATTACAAGTCGATCGGTATAATAATCGACTTGTAACACCCTTTTAAGTGTTACAAACAAATGCACAAAGTCATAATACCCTGTACCACAGTATGGTGTAGGGTATAAAAAGGCTACTAATTGATCCCTAATCCACCCTATTCTCCTGAACCTAACGAAATGGAACCTGACGGCGGTAAGAGATTGGACGATGAAATCGTTTCCCAAACAAATAACTACTTTGATGCCCACAACAAATCTTATTATCAAGAAGGGTTGCAATTTTGAGAAACGCTCGACAGTGTGTATAGAGCTCAAAGGAGACTACGTTGAACAATAAATTGTGAGTAAATTTGAGGGAATATCGGTGATGAGTGCTGCTGATTACGTCAGTATTAGAGCTGGAGTTCAGTATCGTCACCAATGATTTGTGTATTGAAGGTGGTTAGGGGACAACGGAGGGAAGTTTGAGTGATTCCTCTAGTGGACACGGGAGAAATATGGATAGTTTAATTTGCGGACATAATTTCTCGATAGAAGAGATATTATGGGCAAATTAGTTGAGGGAGGGAAATAAAGAAGTCAAGAGGAGGTTAGGTTTTCTGAGTAATTGAGTCTTTATTACAATAATCGGGTGCTCACCAGTAGAGATGTTTTGTAAAAGTGAACGAATTTCTGTTCATCTGCATACCACGAAACTTCATAATTTTAGTAGTATGTTTTAGGTAGTAACTTTTGGTGGTAGATTTTTGGTAGTAATTCAAATATAAGTTTTTTAGTAATTCACAATAATTAGTATGTTAGGAATTCAGTGGCTTTAAAACTAGTTAGTTATAGCTTAGAATAAGAATTGTAAGGAAATATTGTAAACTTATCAATAAGTCTAAACTTGCCAGTTTAGACAAATTGTTTTTTTGTATCCAAAAGCTTGTGTTTCTGTGCTGCTCTCTTATTTTATCAAGAAGGTAAAAATTGGCCGCTTCTTCGACTACCGCTAATAAAATAACCTATTGTAAAATTGAGCGATAAAAATTAGATTTTCTGTATTCACGTCTTCGATGACGCCTTGTAAAATTTACGGGACAACATATTTGACGAAATCTTTGTAGGTTAGATCCAACATTTTGTATTACAATTTAAGCTTTTCCTAAAAATAAACAAAAACGACATCTATTCTTTAGGGATACAGGTTTAAAATGTTCTACAAAAATATTTCCATAAAATTTCACACAACAAATTCGTACACATATTTTCCATAAATGGGTGTATATTCCCTTAGGGAAATTGTACCGGTCCAAAGCCAAATTCATGATGGCTCTACTGAGATCATTAACACAGCTTTGTCTTTGGAGTATTGCCAATTTGTGACATATTTAAGTACGTGTTTAAAAGAATAACCAGAATACCTAAACCTTCGTCTGACACAGCATAAGCCACATTTGAAATCAATTCAATGTTTACTATTTAAAGGACAAACTTCAAAAAATTTACCCAATTGTTTCTTCACTAAGGAGTAGATAAAAACAACTTTTGGGTTATTAAAGTATAAATAAATTCTTATTTATTTATTATATTTTATAAACGTTATAATACTTCTGAGGGGGAAGAATCCTTATCAACTTTGTAGAAGGGCCGAAACGGCTTTAAAAATTGCATATGACTGGGCTCGACCGAGAGGTCTAAATGTAAACCCAGAAAAGACAGAGATATGTCTGTTCACAAGGAAAACGAAGATTGGTCAGTATGATGACCCACATTTCCTAAACAAAACAATTCTAGTTTCCAACAGGATTAAATATTTAGGTGTTATCCTGGACAGGAAACTAAATTAGAAGTGCCACATAGAAGAACGAGCAAACAAGGCTCACATATGCTGGGCACTATGTAGAAGAGCCATTAGCTCAAAATGGGGCCTTAATCCAACTATGACACAATGGCTCTACAAGAGCGTAATCAGACCTATTTTGACTTACGGTGGACATCAATGAAGAATAAGTGCAACATAATGATATTACAAAAGGTCCAACGAATGTGTTGTCTCGGCATAAGCGGGACAATGAGGACCACATCTAGTAGGTCATTGGAGACGATCTTGAATATCCAACCAGTAGAAATACAGATTAGATATGAAGCTGCCCTCACGGCGACGAGGCTCAAAGTGATGGGCGAATGGATCGAAAGCGATCACGTGTCATATCATCAAAAGATAGCTGAGGCAGTGACGGTGGATTTAACTGACATATCATCAGTATCCGACAGAATACCTGAAAGATCAATGGTTGCTGAGTGTGAGACCATGATACCAGACAGACAATCCTGGATTGATGGAACCGTAGTACAGACAACATCTGGAAATTGCTGTTATACAGATGGATCGAAACTAGGGGAGAGAACGGGGCTAGGACTTTACATCGAAGAACCGGAAACCGAACTCTTATTCCGTCTGCCAGACCATAACACAGTCCTGCAGGCGGAAGTCCGAGCAATTACAGAATGTGTGAGCTGGCTTGGGACTAACACAAGACCAACAAAAGTGAATATTTTCACAGATAGCCAAATGGCTATTAGGGCGATAACGTCTAGAACGGTGAGGTCGAGGACGGTTTTAGGTTGTAAAATGGCGACTAACGCCTACTCCGAATACGGCACTATATGCATCATATGGGTGCCTGGCCATTGCGGAGTAAGGGGTAACGAGAAAGCAAACGCCTTGGCATCTAGAGCCAGAGACTTGCAAACAACAACATTAGAGAACGCAAAACCCTTCAGAGTTATGCGTTCTGAACTACAAATATGGGCGAAGAACGCCCATATCACGCTATGGAATAGTGATAACGTTGGGAAGACAACGAAGGTCTTGTGGGGTAACCCAAACGAGGACAAGGCCAAGACCTTACTGAGATTGAGCAAGGTAGAAATTAGTAAGATCATGGGCGTCCTTACAGGACACACATGCTTACAAGCACACCTACATAGGATAGGAGTTGTAGATGACAGCATATGTAGGACATGCGGGGAGGATGACGAAACGTTGGAGCATTTCCTCTGCCACTGCCCAGCGTTCGCCAACAATAGATCACGTTTCTTAGGAAATGATGCTATACCAGACTTGACCCAACTTAGGGGCGTAGACTGGAAGAAGATTAAGGACTATGTCGACAGTACAGAGTTCCTAAAATAGCTTACCGACCTTTCTAAAAAAATAACAATTAGAGCGCACAACAGGCCAAATACTGGCTTACGTGTATGTCCAAGGACATGAGGTGGAATTTCACCGCCTCCTCTTCTCAACCTAACCTAACCTAACCTATGCCTTTGAACACAGCGAAGGACATGATTAAATCATATTAAAATGGGCCTCTGATTAAAGTGAAAATGTGGGGCGTGGATTGGATATCCGAAGTTATCTGAAATCTTCTGAAACTGTTTTCAGCGAATCATGTACAGGTAATATATTGTTTACTTCATGTCAAACCGAACGATTTTTTGAAAATAAATCTGGTAGACATTTCCGATTGTCTTAAAAAATTTTATATGCGTTGTACCTACTATGGAAAAAATCATCTTGCAGTTGGCAAGAAAAAAAAATTTTTTTTCAATTGTTATATGCATCTAAAATCTGAAAATTTTGGGAAAATAACTGAAAAGGTGTATTTTGGAAGTTAAGTATTATGCAAACAAGTGGACGGAATTTTACAAACGAAGGCTCGTTTGTAAGGTCGTGAACTGTACTTTGAAGTAACGGGTGATCCAAGTAGAGATACTTTTTTCAATAGCCTTTTGTTGACAGATCACGTGTGAGTCGTGTCATGCTGTCATGTTATTTTTGTTAAGTATTGTTTGACATTTCATCATGGAAAGACTTACGCCTGAACAACGTTCACAAATCGTTCAACTTTATTACGAAATATTACGTGAATACGTTCTGTGAGGAATGTGTTTCGAGCACTTCGCTGAACTTATGGTCAAGAGAATCGGCCTACTGAGCGTACTATTCGCAACACCATCACCCATCTTGATACCCAGCATTCATTATTGGATAATATTCGACCGAATAGACCACTCCAGCACGCAGTGAAGAAAATGTATCGGCCGTAGCTGAGAGTGTACACGAAGAGCGTGGAGAGTCGATTCGGCGCCGTTCGCAGCAACTCGGACTGACGTATGGAACGACTTGGCGCATTTTACGTCGAGATCTTAAATTGAAAGCATACAAAATACAGCTTGTGCAAGAACTGAAGCCGCCCGACCTTCCAAAGCGACATCGCTCTGTGGGCTCTTGATAACTTCCAAGAAGATCCGACGTTTTCGATCCAAATTTTGTTCAACGATGAGGCCCATTTCTGGCTCAATGGGTATGTAAACAAGCAAAATTGCCGCATTTGGGACGAAGAGCAACCTGAAGAGATTCAAGAACTGTCACTTATCTAGAAAAAACTAAGGTTTGGTGTGGTTTGTGGGCCGGTGGAATCATCGGTCCATATTTCTTCAAAAAAGATGCCGATGAGAACGTAACCGTCAATGGCAACCGTTATCGTGCCATGATAGCCGACTATTTGATGCCTGAAATTGAAGCTCGTGATCTCGGCGACATTTGGTTTCAAAAAGACGGCGCGGCGCCACTTCCCACACATCGCATCAATCAATGTATTTAGTTAGAGAAAACTTCGGTGAGCAGATAATTTCACGTTTTGGGCCGGTCGATTGGCCACCAAGATCGTGTGATATCACACCGTTAGACTTTTTCCTGTGAGGATATGTAACGTCTAAAGTTTATGCGGACAAACCCGCTTCGATTTCGGCCTTGGAGCAAAACATCACGCGTGTCATTCGCCAGTTACCAGTCGAAATGCTCGAACGAGTCATCGAAAATTGGACTCAACGGATGGACCATCTGAGACGTAGCCGCAGCCAACATTTGATAGACATAATATTCAGAACATAAATGCCAAAGAATGTTCTTTCAAATGATAATAAACATTCCCCATTAACTTTTTTTTTGAATGAAAAAGCGTACACCCAAATCAAAATGTTCATGGTTTTTAAAGCGCTTTAATCCTATGGAAAAATATTTTTAAATTTTAAGGGTAGAAACTGCAGTAAGTGAAGTCTACATTAGAAAATGACTTCGTACATCAGCGTCCTCTATGAGGCAAATGTAGTATATATCAAGACCAACACATTGATGTATCGCATGTGAAAATCGAGCTACAAACAAAAAAGTTACGATAAAAAACGATTTTGGGCCGATTCCGCGGGCTCGGAAAAAATTTAAAAAAATGTTTTTGCGATTGTCGCGAGGTAAACTTCCATATTCCACCTCGCATTCGGTAAATTTTATTTTACATGAAGGCCAACCCGGTTTAATGTACAGTGAGTCATTCACGACCAACATTTGTGTGAAACAAGGATGCCCCCTATCACCACTACTTTTTGCAGTTGTACTTGACAATATTATGGAAGATAAATTTACAAAACGCAGAGGAATAATTTGGGTTTTCCACCGTCACCTCGAAAACCTAGTCTTTGCAGACGATATATGTCTAATATCCCATAAATATAGCGATTTGCAAAGCAAAGTAAATGATCTGGACACCCTTGCAGAAAGTAGTGGACTGGTGATCAACATCCAAAAGACAAAGGCAATGCGCATTAACTACGCAATCAACAACTACTTTAAAATTGGAACTTATGGAATTGAGAATGTGGACAGTTTTTGCTACCTCGGGTGCATTATGGCAGTACACGGTGGCGTCAAAGATGACGAAAAGTATAAATTGGGAAAATCTCGGGCGGCATTTGGTCGTCTGAATAAAATACGGCTATCACATAAAATTTCTTTGACAATAAAGTTGCGAACACTAACGACAACACTACTATAAGGAAGCGAAACATGGCTTATATCCAAGTCCATGCTATAGAAAACTCAAAGCCAAATAAACAAATTTATCCGCATTAAAAATATGTAAAATTTTCTGGCCAAACACCATTACAAATGAGGAATTACATAGAACAACAAATGAGACTCCTGCAAGTAGCCAATTAATGAAAAGGAAGTGGAGAGGGCACACCCTACGTTAACAACCTGTAAGTATCACAAGACACTCTCTTGAATGGAATCCACAGGGCAGCCGCAGAAGAGGATGAATACATCTGCAGACGGACAGACAGACAGATGGACATAGCTAAATCGACTCATAAAGTGATTACAAGTCGATCGGTATAATAATCGACTTGTAACACCCTTTTAAGTGTTACAAACAAATGCACAAAGTCATAATACCCTGTACCACAGTATGGTGTAGGGTATAAAAAGGCTACTAATTGATCCCTAATCCACCCTATTCTCCTGAACCTAACGAAATGGAACCTGACGGCGGTAAGAGATTGGACTCCAACGATGAAATCGTTTCCCAAACAAATAACTACTTTGATGCCCACAACAAATCTTATTATCAAGAAGGGTTGCAATTTTGAGAAACGCTCGACAGTGTGTATAGAGCTCAAAGGAGACTACGTTGAACAATAAATTGTGAGTAAATTTGAGGGAATATCGGTGATGAGTGCTGCTGATTACGTCAGTATTAGAGCTGGAGTTCAGTATCGTCACCAATGATTTGTGTATTGAAGGTGGTTAGGGGACAACGGAGGGAAGTTTGAGTGATTCCTCTAGTGGACACGGGAGAAATATGGATAGTTTAATTTGCGGACATAATTCCTCGATAGAAGAGATATTATGGGCAAATTAGTTGAGGGAGGGAAATAAAGAAGTCAAGAGGAGGTTAGGTTTTCTGAGTAATTGAGTCTTTATTACAATAATCGGGTGCTCACCAGTAGAGATGTTTTGTAAAAGTGAACGAATTTCTGTTCATCTGCATACCACGAAACTTCATAATTTTAGTAGTATGTTTTAGGTAGTAACTTTTGGTGGTAGATTTTTGGTAGTAATTCAAATATAAGTTTTTTAGTAATTCACAATAATTAGTATGTTAGGAATTCAGTGGCTTTAAAACTAGTTAGTTATAGCTTAGAATAAGAATTGTAAGGAAATATTGTAAACTTATCAATAAGTCTAAACTTGCCAGTTTAGACAAATTGTTTTTTTGTATCCAAAAGCTTGTGTTTCTGTGCTGCTCTCTTATTTTATCAAGAAGGTAAAAATTGGCCGCTTCTTCGACTACCGCTAATAAAATAACCTATTGTAAAATTGAGCGATAAAAATTAGATTTTCTGTATTCACGTCTTCGATGACGCCTTGTAAAATTTACGGGACAACATATTTGACGAAATCTTTGTAGGTTAGATCCAACATTTTGTATTACAATTTAAGCTTTTCCTAAAAATAAACAAAAACGACATCTATTCTTTAGGGATACAGGTTTAAAATGTTCTACAAAAATATTTCCATAAAATTTCACACAACAAATTCGTACACATATTTTCCATAAATGGGTGTATATTCCCTTAGGGAAATTGGACCGGTCCAAAGCCAAATTCATGATGGCTCTACTGAGATCATTAACACAGCTTTGTCTTTGGAGTATTGCCAATTTGTGACATATTTAAGTACGTGTTTAAAAGAATAACCAGAATACCTAAACCTTCGTCTGACACAGCATAAGCCACATTTGAAATCAATTCAATGTTTACTATTTAAAGGACAAACTTCAAAAAATTTACCCAATTGTTTCTTCACTAAGGAGTAGATAAAAACAACTTTTGGGTTATTAAAGTATAAATAAATTCTTATTTCAACTGATTCCAAACTATGAAGTGAATAACCCAACTGGACATCTACTAAGGATTAGATAACCCAACATGTCGTCTACTAATGAGGAGAAAACGCACCAGATCCTCTGCTAAGGAGTATATGGGCAGCTTAATAAGGAGTTAAAATCCCAAGTCATCTACTCAGAAATTCCAACAGGCGTCTACTAAGGAGTAGATAACCCAACGAATCTTCAACTAAGGAGTGGATAAACTAACTGCACCTACTGCCTGCTAAGTAGTAAATAACCCAAGTGGGTTATTATGCAGTAGATAATACAACTGATCCTCCACTAAGGAGTAGATAACCAAACTGGTCACCTAATAAAGAGTAGATAACCTTAGTAGTCCTCCACTAAGGAGTAGATAACCCAACTGGCCCTCTACTAAGAATACAATCCAATTGGTCTTCTACTAAGGAGTAGACTACCCAACTGGCCCAAATAATGGCAACAAGTCGTTTGCTAAGGAATAGATAAAGAAATATGTCCTCTGCTAAGAAGTTGACAACTCAAATGGTGACCTACTAAGAAGTGAATATCCAAAGTAGTAAACTACTAGGGAGTGGATAACCCATTGGTTGTCAACTTAGGAGTAGATAAACCCACTAGGCCTCTACCAACTGACCGCCTGTTAAATAGTAAATAACCCAAGTTGTCGCCAACTATGAATTAGATAGACGATCTGATCGTCCACCACGGAGTGTATAACCCGCGGAGTAGGTGAAGTACGGTAAAGTAAGGCGTACATAACCAAATTGGTTCTCTACTATAGATAGATAACCTAACTGGACCCACTAAGGACAACAGGTCGTCTACTAAGGAGTAGATAAAGCAACATATCCTTAGCTAAGGAGTAGGTAACCCAGCTGGTCACATACATAGAAGTAAATAACAAAATGTTAGTCTACTAAGGACTAAATAACCCAACTGGTCCGCTACTAAGGAGTATATAGCCCAACTGGTCCCCTACTAAGGAGATTATCTAATCAACTAAGGAATAGATGGGTTTATCTAATCAACTAAGGAATTAATAAACCCACCAGTCCTCCATTTAGAAGTAGATAACCCATCTGACCTCCTGCTAAGAAGTAAATAACTCAATTGGTCGCCAACTATGGATTAGATAACCGAACTGATTCTCTGCCGTGGAGTAGATAACACAACAGTTCCTCTACGAGAGAGTATATAACCTTATTGACCCCCCCAGTAAGGAGTAAGTGACCCTGCTGGGCGTCTACTAAGGAGTAGATAACCCAACAGGTAGTATACTAAGGAATCGATAAAGCAACTGGTCCTCACCTAAGGAGTAGATAACCCATCTGGTCGTCCACTAAGAAGTAAATAAACCAAATGGTAATCTACTAAGGACTAGATAACCTAACTGTTCCGCTACTAAGGGTTAAATAACCAAAATGGTAATCTGCTAAGTAGTAAATAACTCAAGTGATCGCCAACAATGGATTAGATAACCGAACTGATCCTCCACCAAGGAGTAGATAACCCAACTGTTCCTCTACGAAAGAGTAGATAACAAAACTCGTCCCACTAAGAACAACAGGTCGTCTACTAAGGAGTAGATAACGCAACAGGACATCTGCTAAGGAGTAGATAAACTTTCTGCTCCTCCACTAAGAGTTACATAACCCAGTTGGTCCTCTACAAGGGAGTAGATAACACATCTGACCGTCAGCTACGCATTAGATAAATCAACAAGTAAAAGCGTTAAGAAGGAAAATCTAGAGGGGCCTTTGTATGGGGGTTATTTCAAAACATGGACCTATTTAACCCCAGTTACCAATTTTCAGCCCGGTCAGTTGACATTTGTGGTCTCTATGGCCTGCAAGATATGCGCAAAGTGCGCGAAGCAATCCGCCAAAAACGCCCGGATTTGTGGAAGAACAAAAACTGGCTTTAGCACCATGAAAACGCCCCTGCACACACATCGTTGCTTGTGCGCGAATATTTGGCCAAAAACAACACAGTAATGGTGCCGTAGCCACCGTATTCCCCTGACCTAGCCCCCTGTGACTATTTTTTGTTCCCAAAACTGAAAAGGCCCATGAAAAGACGACGCTACGCCACGATTGAGGAGATAAAGCGGGGCCACGCCCACTTGATATATCGAACATTCAAGTACCCTATTTTCACCACGCCCCACACATATACATTCTGTGAAAATTTCAAGAAGATCGGTCCAGCCGTTTAGACGTCTATACGGTACAAACAAACCAACAAACAAACAAAACAAATACATGAAGGAATACTGCCAAATTCGGAGAAAATCGGTTCAGATTTCGATATAGCCCCCATATATATGTTACCCCCGATTTGCTATGTAAGCACGAAGACTTTATTTTATATCCGATCAGTACGAAATTCGACAGAAAGAGGTATTTTTACGTGAATGAGTATTCAGGGAAAATCGGTTCAGATTTATATATAACCTCCATATATATGTTCCTCCTGATTTGGTTTCAAAGCGCTATAGAAGTTGTACCTTACTTCCGACCATTAAAATTTTCCAGAATGATGTTTCTCAATTTGTATACCCTACACCACACTGTGGTACAGGGTATTATGACTTTGTGCATTTGTTTGTAACACCCAAAAGGAGAAGATATAAATCCATTGTTTATTATACCGATCGACTTGTAATCACTTTCTGAGTCGATTTAGCTATGTCCGTCTGTCTGTCCGTCTGTCTGTTTGTCCGTCTGTCTGTCTGTAGATGTATTCTTGTAATCAAAGTACAGGTCGCAATTATGGCCCGATCTTGACGAAAATGTACGCTTATCTTTTTTTGGCCCTGGGACGATCCCTATTTAATTTGGTTAAAATCGGTTCAGATTTGGATATAGCCCCCATATATATGATAGCCCTGATTTGACATGTAAGCGCTGCAAAAACTTTATTTTATATCCGATCAGTATCAAATTCAGCAGAAAGAGGTCTCTTATTATACGAATGAACACTGTTAAATTTGGAAGAAATCGGTTCAGATTTAGATATAGCCCCCATATATACGTTACCCCCAATTTCACATGTAAGCGCCGTAAAAAATTTATTTTATAACCGATCAATGTGAAATTCGGCAGAAAGAGGTTTCTTATTACATGAAGGAATACTGCCAAATTCGGAGAAAATCGGTTCAGATTCAGATATATCCCCCATATATATATTACCCCCGATTTTACATGTAAGCGCTGTAAAAAGTGTATTTTTAATCCGATCAGTACGAAATTTGGCAGAAAGAGGTTTCTAATTACATGAATTAATACTGCCAAATTTGAGGAAAATCGGTTGAGATTTATATATATAGCCCACGTATATATGTTACCCCCGATTTGACATGTAAGCGCCCTAGAGACTGTGTTTTATATCCGATCAGTAAAAAATTGGCAGAAAGAGGTTTCTCATTACGTGAATTAACACCGCCATATATAACATCCGTATATATGTTCCTCCTGATTTGGTATCAAAGCGCTATAGACGTTGTACTTTACTTCCGATCATTACAATTTTCCAGAAATATCTTTCTCAATTTAGGAACGAATATTGCTTAATTTAGCGATTATCGGTTCAGAATTAGATAATATGTTCCTACCCATTTACCAATTAT
This sequence comes from Eudasyphora cyanicolor, assembly GCA_963930755.1. Classification (NCBI taxonomy): domain Eukaryota; kingdom Metazoa; phylum Arthropoda; class Insecta; order Diptera; family Muscidae; genus Eudasyphora; species Eudasyphora cyanicolor. Next base: position 51,732,082 of record OZ005735.1, read on the forward strand.
TCCAAATTATTATTATTGCAATGACCCATATCGCATTGTTAGGGAGGTGTAGGGTATTATATAGTCGGCCCCGCCCGACTTTCTGCCTTTCCTTACTGGTTGTTATTGCTGTACTTTTGCCAGTACTGCTTGGCAGTCATTTTCTTACTTCATACTACAGTTATGTTGACTTTTAATACACTCTTCTTTTTTGTCTTTTAAGTTATTTCATAATACTTTATTATTCCCTGTTACCGAAATGATATTTACATCAATTTGATTACATCGACTGCAATTAATTGCTTATGAATTCGTACATAAATTCAATTTCATTACGCAATCATTCGTTCGTCAGAAAACCAAAATATGAAATATTGTTTAAATTGAAGTTTATTACAAATATCTTTTTAATTACCAAAAATATTTAATAAAAGTTACCCATATTTGTTCAAAAGAAATGTACAAATAATGGCAACTATATCAGTCACACAAACACACGCGCGCACAAAGAGGAAAAATGCAACCACCCAAATATTTGATTGGCGATTTTAACAGAAATTAATTTTTAAATACAATTTCTAGGCACAAAGTGTAAACAACAAATTCATGGTGGGGCGGGCGGCAGAGGCTAGGGATGAGGACGTACTACGTACGTGCATGTTCAAACGTGCTCCAAAATAAATAAATACACAAATTGTATTTGTATGATGCAATATACATACAAAGCGAACGATGGAAGTCGCTACAATCACATGCATGCACACACAGAAATATCATATATGTATCTATCTACAATTCATAAAGCCACACATTGATTTTATTAAAAAAGACATTTATAGCAGGCATTTGAACAAACAGATACTATTCGTTACAGCAAATATTACACAGAATGGACATATCAACTACACTGCATATGAGACGATTTATGTGCAATATTCTAACATACGGCTACTCTTAAAGGGAGCTTAGCTGTCTTTAATTTGAAACCAGTAAGGAAGGGCTAAATTCGGGCGGAAACAACTATATGATACCCCACACCTATCTCCCCAGCAGAAGAGGAAGAAACATTGTCAAGTTTTATTAAAGTTGTTTGTTTAATAATAGTGATCTGTTCAGAAATATTTATTTTAAAGCGCTTAGATTCAAAACCGGCAGAAAGCTACATATACGATCTTCTTAAAATTAGGCAACGATTGTTCTTGGCTCAAGAAACTGTTATAAATTGTCAATGGATCTGTTGAGAAACGTTCTTGGCACATACAACTCTTATCTGCTATTATGGATGAAGATGTGTTGCGAAAAGTCGACATACAGACGGGCTATATCTAAATCTGTACCAATTGTCTACAAATTGTGATAGACTCGGCAAAATGATCATTAATGTGGGTAAAATCTACGCTTCAGTTTAGTTCAAGACTTTTACTCATTTTCAGTTAAATTTTCCTAAAAACTTGAAAATTTTTCTAGGAATGATTAAATTGAAATAAAGATATAACAAAATGGTCACTATAACAAATTGATTTTACTTTGTTAAAATTCCATCGGCCAAATAAAAATTTCCCTTATTTGGTAAATCCCAACATTTACTGAGTAAGGATTTCCTAACGTCAAAGAAACCTTTAATAATCTTCGCAAAAATGCATTTATGAAAATTGTAATAAGAAATATCTGATTTTCCTAAATTCTAGTTCATGTTTTAACTGAAATTTATTGAACTGTTTGCAAATTATGCTTAAACTAGCTGGACCCGGTCCACTTCGTTGCCCCAGATTACAGATTTCCGATCCCGTCCATTTTTGACCAATTACGTAAATTACAGCACTCTCGCTAACAAATTGTTAAAGATATATAATTTAAAAAATTTGGCTTATTTGGGCGCCACCGCACCTATTCGTCCGATCCCGCCCATTTTTGGACCATACACGTGGGCTGCCACCAGATATACATATATACACCAAATTACACCTCTCTCGCTAACAAATTGTGAAAGATATCTTAGTTTCAAATTTTGCTTATATAGGCAGGGCCACGCCCATTGGTCCAATCTGGATAATTTTTGGGCCAATCACGTAGAATGCCATCCGATACATATATATTTGGTTATATGGGCGGGCCACGTCCATTTGTCCGATCCCGCCCATTTTTGGACCAACAACGTAGATCGCCAACAGATATATATACACAAAATGACAGCTCTCCCGCTAACAAATTGTTCAAGATATCCCGATTTAAAAATTTGCCTTAAAGGGCGGGGCCACGCTCATTGGCTCGCCCCGCCCATTTTTAGACAAATCACGTAGACTGTCTTCAGATATATATACACAAAACTACAGCTCTCTCGCTAACAAATTGTGGATGATATCTCGATTTCAAAATTAGTCTTATATGGGCGGGGCAACACCCATTGGTCCGATCCCACCTATTTTTGGGCCAATTACGTAGACTGCTTCCAGATATATACATACAAAATTCCAGCTCTCTCGCTAACAAATTGTGCAGATATATCAGATTCAAAATTTAGCGTGTATAGGTCCACGCCCATTGGCCCGATTCCGCCCATTTTTGGACCACTCACATAGACTGACACCAGATATATATACACAAAACTACAGATCTCTCGCTAACAAATTGTGGAAGATATCTCGATTTCAAAATTTGTCTTATATGGGCGGGGCAACACCCATTGGTCCGATCCTACCTATTTTTTGACCAATTACGTAGAATGCCACCAGATACATATACGCAACATTGCAGCACTCCCGCTAGCAAATTGTGCAAGATATAAAAATTTGGTCTATGTGGGCGGGGCCACGCCCATTGGGTCGATCCCGCCCATTTGTGGACCAATCACGTAGACTGCCACCAGATACATATACACAAAATTACAGCATTCTCGCTACTAAATTGTGCAAGATAGCTCAATTTTGGGTTATATGGGCGGGGCCACGCCATTTGGTCAGATCCCGCTCATTTTTAGACCAATCACGCAGGCTTCCACCAGACACATATACACAAATTTACAGCACTCCCGCTAGCAAATTGTGCAAGATACCAAAATTTCAAAATTTGGTCTATGTGGGCGGGGCCACGCCTATTGGTCCGAACCCGCCCATTTTTGGACCAATCACGTAGATCGCCAACGGATATATATACACAAATTTCCAGGTCTCTCTACCAAATTGTGCAATATATCACATTTTTCAAATTTGGCGTATATGGGCGGTGCCACGCCCATTGGTTCGATCCCGCCCGTTTTTGGATCAATCACGTGGACTACCATCAGATACATTTGTACAACATTACAACACTCAAACTAACAAATTATGCAAATATCAATTTCAAAATTTGGCTTATATGGGCGGGGCCACGCCCATTTGTCCCGTCCCGCCCATTTTTTGACCAATTACGTAGAATGCCACCAGATACATATACGCAACATTGCAGCACTCCCGCTAGCAAATTGTGCAAGATATCAAAATTTCAAAATTTGGTCTATGTGGGCGGGGCCACGCCCATTGCTCTGATCCCGCCCATTTTTGGACCAATCACGTAGACTGCCACCATATACATATACACAAAATTCCAGCATTCTCGCTATCAAATTGTGCAAAATATCTCAATTGCAAAATTTGGCTTATGTATATGTGCGGGGCCACGCCGATTGGTCCGAACCCGTCCATTTTTGGACCAATCATGTAGGTCGCCAATGCATATATATATATACAAAATTCCTGGTCTCTCGGTAACAAATTGTGCAAGATATCACATTTTTAAAATTTGGCTACCAGATACATACGTACAACATTACATCACTCTAGCTAACAAATTGTGCAAGATATCTCAATTTAAAAATTTCACACAAAATTTCAGCACTCTAGCTAACAAATTGTCTCAATATCAAAATTGGACCCATATGGTCGGGTCCACACCCGCATGATATATCGAAAATTCAAGTACCCTATTTTCAGCACCACCTACACATGAACATTCTGTGAAAATTGCAAGATGATCGGTCTAGCCGTTTAGACGTCTATACGGAACAAACAAACAAACATACAAACAAACAAACCCACAAACAGACACTCTCTTTTATATATATAGATAATTAGATAGATAGATAGATAAGGGTCCGCTATCTAACGTTTTTTTTAACTAGTACTTATTTCGCGAATGGTAACACTAATCTCATGTCTGATTTGACAGATAATTAGTTTTATCCTTCCGCTGAACGAATATGGTTGTGTATACGCTTGAACAACGCTGGGAGCGATTGACTTACAGAAGATGCCGATTTTGCCAAAAAAAATCATATTTTCAGATGAAGCTCATTTTGATCTTGGCGGGTATGTAAGCAAGCAAAATTGTCGCATTTGGGGCACAGAATAGGTATACACCCAAAACGAGCCACTGTTTGGTGCGGATTTTGGTCCAGAGGCATAATTGGGCCATGAGCAAGGAGTGGCCGTTACAGTCAATGGCGATCGTTATCGGGCCATGTTGAACGAATTTTTGTTCACAAAAATTGAAGAGGATATTGGCAACATTTGGTTTCAACAGAACGGCGCTACGTGCCACACAGCCGAAGCCACACTCGATGTTTTGCGCGATGTTTTCAAAAAAAAAGTTATTTGGCGGACCCTTTAGATAGATATCTGTTTAGGAAAAAATTCTTTCGTTTATAGTTGCAATTAATTCGTTCCTTTCAAGAGATTATTTCCTTAATTGTTCAAATATTATTTCAAAACCTACCCAAAAAATTCATCCAGTGCCTTAAAAATAGCAAAAATTGGTAAAAATGGGTATTCTTGCAAATTTTTAAGGCACGCATCTACTTTTTCGGTAGGTTTGTTCCGCATTTTTCTCCTATTCGATATCTACAACTTTCTTTAGACACAACACAGATATTCCATACGGTATACCGAGATATAACCGTGGTAAAATATAGAAAAATTGCTAAAAATCCACCTTGAGAAAAAAATCGTATGGCCATTAAATTATTAATTCAGCCAGCTTGGCTAAACGAATGATGCAAAAGTTCATATTTTTGGGTCTACTTTTACTTCAAACTCTCAGAATTGATTCCCAAAATCATGTGCTGTACTGTGTAGGGTATCATGTAGGCTCAGCCCCAACTTGAAATTTCCTCACTGGTTAGTTGTCAATTTGGTACTTTTGTTAAAAATACAAATGAATGAATGTGTACGGAAATTCGTCGGGCAGAGTAGATTTTATGATACATGTTAAAACAGAATAAAACAGGTTCAGTAGTGATTGAGCAATTCAAAGTCAAAGTTGAATTTTTGAATTTGTTTAATATTTTGCATGGAATTGTGGGTTTTGTTGGTTTTTTCATCTTCTTTAATTATTAAAAGAAGGTCATATGTGGATAAATAAACCATTTAAATGATAAATTTTGAAAAATTAAAAAAAAAAAAATCTCGAATTAAATTTCAAATTAAAGAAGGTACAAAAGTATATATTGGCTTAAAGAAGACACTTTCACCTTTCTACTGGTAGCAAAATCTCTTTGACCATTTTTGACCGACATCGATAATAGTTTGCGAGAAATGACAATTTCATTCTGTTTTACAAAATTACAAAATTTACGTTTTTTAGCCTTTGGGCACATGAGTCTGGCCAGACCTTTTTAGAATTTAATTGATATTTTAAGATATTTCTAAACGCGCTAGCGACTTCAGGTAGAAACTTCAGGTAGCTTGCTCAAAAATAATATTTTATCGATTTATGAAGAAACCAGGACGATAAACACCTTACAAAAAAAATTAGAAGGATTTTGTGAGGTACACATCGTTCATTTCCTTACTTGTTTTAATATCAAAATGAAACCTCTTAATGTATGACGGTTACATCAGAATCTGAAGCGATTTTGATAAATTTCAGTAGGGATATAGGTGGTATTGAAAAAGAGCGCTTTGTTAAATTGCATCACTATCCAAGCTTAAACAAGAAATGTACATTGATTGCAATGATAAATATGCTCTGATAACTACGAAACTTAGGAAAAACTTATTTTTTTGACTCAATTGGTGAACCGATTTGACTAAATTGTGAAAAATCTATCACAGTTAGATATAGCACCCTCGAAATTGGACACCAAAAAGTGTCTGTGCACTGGTATTAACGTGAGAGTTAACAACAACTTCGGCCATTTTTATACCCTACACCACACTGTGGTACAGGATATTATTATTTTGTGAATTTGTTTTTAACACCCAAAAGGAGAAGAAATAGACCCATCGTTTATTATGCGGATCGACTTAGAATCACTTTCTGAGTTGATTTAGCTATGTCCGTCCGTCCGTCTGTGCATTTATTCTTGTTATCATAGTACTGATCGAAATTATGGTCCGATCTCGACGAAACTTTACACATAATTTTTTTTTGGCCCAAGGACGATCCCCGTTGAATTTGGTTAAAATTGGTTCTGATTTACATATAACTCCCATATATAGCGTGATCCACTTCGAGGATCACAGAAAATTCGAATTGAATGGCACAGAAAATTCGAATTGAATGGGGAATGTTTATTATCATTTGAAAGAACATTCTTTGGCATTTATTTATTGAAGATTAAAAGTATAACGGTGTGATATCACACGATCTTGGTGGCCAATCGGCAGGCCAAAAACGCGGGTCTCATCGCTGAACAAAATTTGGCTCGAAAACGTCGGATCTTCTTGGAACTTTTCAAGAGTTCATAGAGCAAAGCGATGTCGCTTGGGAAGGTCGGGTGGCTTCAGTTCTTGCACAAGCTGTATTTTGTATGCCTTCAATTTAAGATCTCGACGTAAAATGCGGCTAGTCGTTCCATACGTCAGTCCGAGTTGCTGCGAACGGCGCCGAATCGACTCTCCACGGTCTTCGTGTACACTCTCAGCTACGGCCGCTACATTTTCTTCACTGCGTGCTGGATGTGGTCTATTCGGTCGAATATTATCCAATAATGAATGCTGGGTCTCAGGATAGGTGATGGTGTTGCGAATAGTACGTTCGGTAGGCCGATTATGTTAACCATAAGTTGAGCGAAGTGCACGAAACAAATTCTTCACAGAACGTGAATTTTCATAATAACGTTGAACGATTTGTAAACGTTTTTCAGGCGTAAGTCTTTCCATGATGAAATGCCAAACAATACTTAACAAAAATAACATGACTGCATGACACGACTCACACGTGATCTGTCAAAAAAGGCTATTTTAAAAGTATCTATACTTGGATCACCCGTTATATGTACCTCCGATTTGGAATATATTTTACAGAGAGCAGTTTCGTGACACACTTCGAAACAACATAAAATTTGGGGAAAATCGGTTCAGAGTTAGATATAGCTCCCATATATATGTTACCACCGATTTGACATGTACATAAGCGCTGTAAACACTGTATTTTATATCCGATCAGTACGAAATTCGGCAGAAAGAGGTTTCATATTACATGAATGAAAGCTGTAAATTTTGGAGGAATTCTGTTCAGATTTAGATATAGCCACCATATATGTTACTCCCGATTTTACATGTTAGCGCTGTAGATAGAATTCTGCCAAATTCTCGGAAAATCGGTTCAGATTTAGATTCAGCCCCCATACATATGTTATACCCGATTTGATATGTAAGCGCCGTTGAGACTGTATTTTATATCCGATCAGTACGAAATTCGACACAAAGAGGTTTCTTATTACATGAATGAGCATTCGGATATAAAATACGGTTTCTACAGGGCTTACATGTCAAATCGGGGGTAACATATAAATGGGGGCTATATCCAAATATTAACCGATTTTGACCAATTTGAATAGGCATCGTCGTTGGGCCAAAAACAAAAACGAAATTCGACACAAAGAGGTTTCTTATTATATTAATGAGCATTCGGATATTAAATACGGTTTCTACAGGGCTTACATGTCATATCGTGGGTAACATATAGTATATGGGGGCTATATCCAAATATTAACCGATTTTGGCAAATTTCAATAGGCATCGTCGTTGGGGCAGAGAAGAGCACTGTGGTAAATTTCATCACAATCGGACCATAAATACGACCTGCACTTTGATCACAAGAATACATGGACAGACAAACGGACATGGAAAAATCGACAGGGCTAAATCGACTCAAAAAGTAATTCAATGTCGATCGGTATAATCAACTATATATATGAGTATGATGAAGTTTAATTATTAAAGGATTTTTGAAATTTTATAGTGTCGGAATTCTGACATTAGCTGAAATGACTCAAAAGGTCCCAAATATGGTACCCTCTCCAGTCAACGGAATAATAGCTGAATTATGAAATTCGTACTTTTTTAAAGACAAAAGCGACAAAAAATGGGTCTGCATATGATGCCCTTTCATCGGAATGAATTATACGAGTAAACTGATTTTAAAAATTCATAATTTTTGTAGTAAAAGGTTACAAAATAGGCTAGGCAAAGCTGTTTTCGTTAAAATAATCAAATTAATAAAAACGATTTTAACTTCGCCGAGGACGTATGTTATTTAGCATCCATCAAAGATCACATTCCACTGTACAATCATTATACAGAAAGTTAGAAGTTATATAAAATATATAAATAAGAGAAGATTGGAGCTATATGAAAGCGTGGACATATAACGACCGTTGTTCGTGTGAATTGTTTAAAAATACATATTACCAACTTTTAGCCCTTTCAGATAAAAATAGCGTTTAGAAGTCAAATCGTAAGGGTTATTCGTATGGAAACTCTTTAAATACATGGACCTATGACGACTGTTGCTTACAAGAGTGAAGGGTCCTTGGTATAAAAAGACCAAAATTACCGATTGTCAGCCGGCTCAGTTGACTTTATTGGTTTCTATGACATTAAAATGTCTAAACGGGGAGATTCTATACATATATGGATATATAAAAAAATTGCCGAGATAGCCTATTTTCGGTCCCAAATTATCTGCAGCTACATGAAGTATATGTACAAAATTGCAATCATCTAGCTCAATTATTGTAGCTTGTAGAGTGATTACAACATTCGGAAGGACAAAAAGCTGCTTGTTGATTAAACAATAACTGAAGATAATTTTCTAATTAGTTTTTATTACAAAATGGTCATATTTATATATTTTAATATCTTTGGCGCCTTATTAATGCCAACGTCTTTAATAATTCTTCATTGTAAAGAGTGTTGTGAAAGACACTCTGAAATGTCTCATATCTGCACAAAATCAAATAAACATAACGAAATATTTTCAATAAATGAAATATCATATCATTGAATACATATGTGTGTGTGTGATGCGCACACACAAATATTAATGCATTTCACACAGATACATAGCAACGTGTTGTTGGTTACCAATTGGCGAAAATGAAAATAAATGTGCAACCATGGACAACAACATCAACGGGCAACAACAAACAAATGTTGTCAAAAGTAAAACTTAAAAGCAAATATTGAATTTCTGCATATGATACGCCGAAACAGAAACAGCAACTTCAGCAGCAGCAATAATATTAGGTGTGTTTTATTTGTCAATATGTTTGGATAGCGCGTTTTTAGAGGTGTAAGCCTTTAAAAGGGAAATGCAATAAAAAAATATTGCATGATTTCAAACTGAAAATTAACTGTATTAGAAATATCACTTTGTGCCCTTCAGATTGACAAATTGACAAAACACGTCTATTACCAATATCCATCCCCGACCAATAATAATGATAAGGAGTATGACGATTCATTTGATGCTGTCCATGCTTTGGTGGCAACAGCAATATCAAAATCATCCTCGTATCCTTGTTTACTTCAAAAGACTACGACTGTGGTCCTGTTGCTGTAGCTCCTGCGCCGTTGTCGTTGCAGTGGTTGTGTGTGCGTGTGTGTGAGGCCAGGCTTGCTGTTAAAACAGTTGTTGCTTCGGTTGTTAAGCAAATATTAATAATAAACACGGCATCGCTTCACAAGAATTAATATCTTCCATATTAAATATGCATTCTGCAGCCCAACAGCACAACATATTGCCACAATAACAACAGCATCAATATCAACATCGTCAGCCCCAGCCACAGAATAAACAAGTAAACGATTCCGTGTATTCAATGCACGTCAATGTTGCACTGTTTCTGCTGATGTTGTCCGTTGTTCATTGCAGGAAGGTGGTGGCAAACATGCAACTTAATAAAATCCAGGCATTTTCCTTCAACGCAAGGACAAATACTTTTTTGAAAAAAAAGAAAACAAAAAAAAAATTGATATATGGATACTTGATTAATCTATTTATTTTAGTCAAGTCAAATAATGAAGAGATTTTGGAATAGATTGAAGTATATTTCAATCAGACAAACTTCAACCAAATTAGACAGTACAATACTCTAATGGATGGGTTAAATGCTTTCTGCATCAACCGATAACACCACGTTGTTTGTTTTTTCTGTCTGGCACCTAAAAACTTATTTTTTATCCGATGAGACATCTTGCTTTCTAAATCGGCAAGAAAATGTTGTATGGATAGCTTCTTTGTCGGAAATGCCTTTATTACTTAGAATATAATTTCCAAAGCAGATGCCAAATTTGTTCATACATACATCGAATTAATGGCAAGACAATTTACAAAAAATTTTATGAACGAAAAACATTTTTATTGGCAGGAAAATTATCATAAAAATTAAGAAAAATATCTACAAAATTATTTTTACAACAAATTTGGGAAAACATTTTATTTCTCAATATAACTACTTTCTAGATCGGTACACTCCTTCCAGCGATATAAAATAGCCATTATCACCAGAATAATCCTTTTTTATTTGCACACCTTTTACCACTGATTTGGTTTTTCAAGTTTGGAAATAGAAAATAATCCGAGGGAACTAAATCTAGTTAATAAATTATTCCAACTTTAATTCATTGATTTTGGCCATCGCAATAGTGGATGTGAGAACTGGCGCATTGTTTTGATGAAACAACACGTTTTCTTTCGCTAAATGCGTCCTTTTTTCCTAAATTTGATCACCTAAACTTGCAATAAGTTAGCATAATACTCGCCGATGATTGTTTTTCATTTTTGATGATAACACTGTCCAACAGCATGTTTGGAACAGAGTTGCATTTTTAATGTTTAAATATTCCAAATTATATTCAGTCAAAATTTGGTATTTATCAGTCAAGCCAATCAAAAGTTATTCACAAAACAGTACAGGTCATTCGATTTGCATTATAAAGAAATTCCACACAATTTTAAAAGAATCATCAAACTTTGGTCGCTTCCCCTTAAAAACCACCACTTTGCACTTGTTTAGAATGGAGGTATCGATATGCACCTCTGATTTTATATGCAGACTCTGAAAAAACAAATTTTGCAAGAACAATCGTTGCCAAATTTTAGTAAATCGGTTCGGATTCTAAGTATATATGTATTCATACAAGCTACATTTTGAATTCGATCTTTATGAAAAATTGCAGGGGAGAGTCTCTTGAGCACCAAATATACCCCACCAAATATGACGAGAATCTGTGCAGATTTAGGCATATCATCCTATATGTGTATGTTTCTTCCGATTTGGCATCCAAATACTATGGATGCTGTATTTAACATCCGACCATTACGAAAATTGGTAGAGCGAAGTGGGGCCGACTATATAGGGTTTTCCAACAAGAGGTGTTATTTTGAATCACCCGATATTTCGGTAGCTGTCACTTTTAAAGCTTTTATTATTTGACATTTGACAAGTAGAAACTACGCCATTACTAACCAGTAAGGAAAGGTTAAAGTCGGGCGGGGCCGACTATATAATACCCTACACCACCTCGGCAATGTACATTAAGCATTTCTTTTTGAATAGTTGGAATAATTAGTTTCCTTTCTTTTACGAAAGTACTTAGCTCCCCCGCCACGTCAAGGCTTATTCCAAAGAGGAGTTTAATATAATATGTGGAATTAAAAATTGAACTAATAATAATATTCCACATATTTGCAATTACTGTTGTTATTATTAGCCTTAACACAATAAATAGTCTGATTTTTGGTCGTTCACAATATAAGTAATATATGCAGGGCATGTTAGGTAGGTACTACCTTGGAATAATTGGTACTACCTTGGAATAATTGGTTTAAGTAATGCTTTAAGTACAACTTATATAGCGCTTTGGTACCAAATCAGGAGGAGGTTATATATAAATCTGAAAGGATTTTCCTTGTATACTCATTCATTGAAAAAGAAACTTCTTTCTGTCAAATTTCGTACTGACCGGATATAAAATACAGTCTCTACAGCACTTACATGTCAAATCGGGGGTAACATATATATGGGGGCTATATCTAAATCTGAACCGATTTCCCTCAAATTTGGCAGTGTTTATTCATGTAATGAGAAACCTCTTCTGGCAATTTTTTTACTGATCGGATTTAAAATACAGTTCTACAGCGCTTACATGTCAAATCGGGGGTAACATATACATACATATATGGGGGCTATATCTACATCTGAACCGATTTCCCTCAGATTTGGCAGTGTTAATTCACGTAATGAGAAACCTCTTTCTGCCATTTTTTTACTGATCGGATATAAAATACAGTTTCTACAGCGCTTACATGTCAAATCGGGGGTAACATATATATGTGGGCTATATCTAAATCTCAACCGATTTCCCTCAAATTTGGCAGTTAATTAATGTAATAAGAAACCTCTTTCTGCCGAATTTCGTACTGATCGGATTAAAAATACACTTTTTACAGCGCTTACATGTAAAATCGGGGGTAACATATATATCGGGGCTATATCTAAATCTGAACCGATTTTCTCCGAATTTAGCAGTATTCCTTCATGTAATAAGAAACCTCTTTCTGCCGAATTTCACACTGATCGGTTATAAAATAATTTTTTTACGGCGCTTACATGTGAAATCAGGGGTAACGTATATATGGGGGCTATATCTAAATCTGAACCGATTTCTTCCAAATTTAACAGTGTTCATTCATATAATAAGAGACCTCTTTCTGCTGAATTTCATACTGATCGGATATAAAATAAAGATTTTACAGCGCTTACATATCAAATCGCGGTAACATATATGTATATGGGGGCTATATCCAAATCTGAACCAAATTAAATAGGGATCGTCCTTGGGCCAAACAAAAGATATGTGCAAAGTTTCGTCAAGATCGGGCCATAGTGTTACAAACAAATGCACAAAGTCATAATACCCTGTACCACAGTGTGGTGTAGGGTATAAAAATGGAACGATACACGATTCAACAACGCACTGAAATTATTAAAATTAACTACAAAAATGGTGAAAATTTTGCAGTCCCAGTTCGCAAAACTAAAGCATTTTTGGGTCGTCGTGGAGCACATTGTCGGACCGCAATACAGAAATTGGTGGAAAAATTCGAGCTGTTGGGACAAGTTAGTAATGTGAAGAACAAAACCCGTGCTGCTGTAGCCCAAAGTGTTGAAGAAAACCCAGGTTTGTCCATTCCTCGTCGTTCTTTGGAATTGGGCATTCCACAAACGTCATTAGAACGTATCTTGCATAAAGACTTGGTCTTAAGGCTTATAAAGTTCAGTTAACACAAGAACTCAAGCCGGCCGATCATCAACAAAGTCGTGTCTTTGCTGATTGGGTCCTTGAAATGCATGAAAATGATCCGGAATTCCATCGAAAAATCAATTTGACTGATGAGGCCCATTTCCACCTCGGTGGCTACGTCTACAAGCTAAATTGTCGCATCTGTGTCTCGGAAAACCCAAGAGTTATTGTTGAGAAGCCTCTCCATCCTCAACGTGTGACTGTTTGGTGCGGTTTATGGTCCGGCGGGGTCATTGGACCTTACTTTTTCGAAAATGAGGTTGGATCAACAGTTACGGTGAATAGATTGCGCTATCGAGAGATGATTAATTAGTTTTTTATGGTCGGAGTTAAATGGTATTGATCTGGACAACGTTTACTTTCAACAAGACGTCGCTACGTGCCACACAAGCAACGAAACCATTGCTCTGTTACGGGAAAAGTTTCCGGACCGTGTTATCTCTCGAAGAGGTGGTCACAACTAGCCACCGAGATCTTGTGATTTGGAATTCTTCCTTTGGGGCCACGTGAAAGAGAAGGTCTACGCCAACAGCCCAGCGTCGATTCATGACCTCAAAGATAGAATTCGTGAGGCTATCGAGGACATAGGGCAGCCACTTTGCGATTTGGTTATGGAAAATTTCATGAAAATGATATGGTCCTGTAAGCATGGGCGTGGTGGCCATTTGGCTGATGTTGTTTTCATTATTAACGGCATATCTTCCTCTTTATTATGAAATAAAGTCATTTATCTCAAAAAAAGGCATTTTTCTTTGAATTCCAAAATCACACCTCTTGTTGGAAAATCCTTTATAATAACCTACACCTCCGTAACAATGCAACAATGGGCATTGCGATAATAATTTGGAATAATTGGTTTCAGTTTCAGTTTACAAATCACTTAGCTCCTCCTCCTCATCAAGGCTGATTCCAAGGAGGAGCTGAAGATGTTGATCACAATAAGCTAGATCTGAAACGATAGCCTTAAAATGCGCAGTATTCTTTCATAAACCAAGAATATCCAGTTTTTAATTAACATGAATAAAAAAAATTAGTTTCTGCCAAATTATAAAGAAAATGAATATTTTCTCAAATTTCTTTTTTTATTTGAAATAACAAACAATCCGGTTAATAATGGAAAATAATTTCATTCAAATGGCTGCCTCGGCTGGCCATGCAGTAGCCTACACGATCGGTCCAATTTTTAAGCACATTATCGATTGTGTGCAGCTGTATTTCATCAATGGCTTCACGAATATTGTCCTTTAAAGCGTCAATTGTCTCTGGCTTGTCGGCGTAACACTTATCTTTGAGGGCACCACACAAGTAATAGTCCAACGGTGTCAAATCGCAGCTCCGAGTTGGCGCAAAACATCGAGTGTAGCTTCGGCTGTGTGGCACGTAGCGCCGTCCTGTTGAAACCAAATGTTGCCAATAACCCTCTCTTCAATTTTTGTGAACAAAAATTCGTTCAACATGGCCCGATAACGATCGCCATTGACTGTAACGGCCACTCCTTGCTCATTTTCGAAGAAAAATGGCCCAATTATGCCTCTGGACCAAAATCCGCACCAAACAGTGACTCGTTTTGGGTGTATTGGATTTCAATGTATGCGTGCGGGTTTTCTGTGCCCCAAATGCGACAATTTTGCTTGTTTACATTCCCGCCAAGATCAAAATGAGCTTCATCTGAAAAGATGATTTTTTTTGGCAAAATCGGCATCTTCTGTAAGTCGATCGCAGGCCCACTTGTTCAAGTGTATACACAACCATGTTCGTTCAGCGGAAGGATAAAACTAATTATCTGTCAAATCAGACATGAGCTAAGTGTTACCATTCACGAAATAAGCACTAGTTGAAAAAAAAAACGTTAGATAGCTGACCCTTTATAAAGAACCGAAGTAAAACACAGTTTTAATAGCCCATAAATACTAAATAGGCAGAAACATATATATGCGGACTATATCTAAATCTGAACCGATTATCCAAAATTAAGCAGTATTCGTTCCTAAATTCGGTAGTAAAGTACAACTTCTATAGCGCGTTGATACCAAATCGGGATGACCATATATATGTTGGCTATATCTAAATCTGAACCGTTTTTCCCAAATCTGAAAACGAATTTCTGCCGAATTTCCTACTGATCGGATAAAAAATACAGTTTCTACAGCGCTTACATGTTAAATCGGGGGTAACATATGTATGGGGGCTATATCTAAATCTGAACCGATTTTCCTCAAATATAGTAAAGTATTTAAGTATATTAAAAGACTTCTCTCTGTTAATTATTACACATATCAGTTAAAAACTGTTGCATATACGGTGCATATCGCTCACTTACTTCAAGAGCGACTTGAACAAAATGGTCCCAAAAGGGTACCATTTTTCTCAAGGTGATAGAAACAAATAATATCACGTACTAAATTTGAAGTCAATCCGTTACTCCTTTCGAAAGTTATAGTGCACTCCAGCCTGACAGACAGATGGCCGGACATTGTTCAAGTGGCTTAAAAGGTCCTAAAACGGATTTCCGCCGTAAATACTTGGGGTTTTGCTTTACTACTTTGATGTGTTATACTTTTGGCTCGTAGAAAACCCTTCTTACTGTAAGGTGAGAGGATAATAACGTAATCGTGGCCCCTGTTCTAAAAATTGAAGAGACCCATAAAAGGACGGCGTTTTGCGACGATTGAAGAGCAAAACCCGAATCGCAGAGAGATCCCAAGGCCATACCAAAAACTGCATATCTGTTCGATGATTCGAAAAAACGCTGACACAAGTCGAAACCTCCATTCTAAACAATGCTAAGTGCAAAAAGGTATTTTTTTAGGAGAGCCGACAAAAGTCTGATGAATTTTTTAAATTTGTGTGGAATTCCTTTATAATGCAAATCGAATGACCTGTACTGTTCTGTGAATAACTCTTGATTGGGTTGACGAATAAACACCAAATTTTGGATGAATACAATTTGAAATATAAGTCGACTTAGCACGTTTTAGAATGAAGGTATCAAAGTGTATTATGTCTGAGGGGAATACTTTGAAGGGGACAACATATACGACTTGATTTAGTGGAAAAAGTTCTCCACAATTGGGTTCATCGAATTCGTTCTTGCAGAAGATGTCGTAGAGGCCATGAATGACGTTTTATTTAGAACTTAATTATATCGATTGTACTTCACATTAAATAAAAACTTTTGAATTTCCTTAACAAAAAAAACACACTTAGTGTTTTTTTTTCAAAGAAATCATATCACTCTTATTGGAAAACCCTATATATGGGATTTGTTTGCAAATTTGAACCCATTTTAACCAAATTCCATGGGGATCGTCCTTGTGCTAAAAGAAATATATGTGCAGAAAGAAAGTTTCGATGTGATCGGACAATAATTCCGACTTGTACTGTGATTACACGAATACATGCACTGATAGACTGACGGACGGACTCAGAAAGTGATTCTATGTCGATCGGCATAATAAACGAAGGGTATATTACTGCTCCTTCAGAAGAAATATACCCATTTGAATTTAGTTAAAATCGGTTCAGATTTACATATATCTCCCATATATATGCACCTCGGATTTGGTATATATGCACTGATGATCAACATTTTTTAACTGATCTGTATAAAAATTGACAGATAGAAATCTCTTGATGCACTTAGAGAAAATAGAAAAGTTGAGAAAAATTATTTCAGATTTAGAGACAGTCCCCATATATATGTTACCCCCGATTTGATATGTAAACTCTGTAGAAATCATTTGATACACTTAGAGACAGTACTAAAGTTGAGAAAAATCAGTTCAGATTTAGATAAAGCCCCTATATATATATTCCTCTCAATTTGGTATCAAAACGCTAAGGAAGTTGTAATCTAATTCCGGATATTACAAAATTTTGCAAAAAAAAATGTTTCTTAATTTAGGAACGAATACTGTTTAATTAGGGGTAATCGGTGCAGGTTTAGTATTTCAGCGATATTGAAACTGTATTTTACATCATATCTTTTTACTATTAAGAAGAAACGAGGTTTTTCATCCACTATTTATTATGATCAACGTCTTTATCTCCTCCTTGGAATAAGCCTTGATGAGGAGGTGGAGCTTAGTCATTTTTAAATGAAACGATACTAATTATTACAATTTATTATCGCGAAGCCCCTCTGCGCGTTGTCAGGGAGGTGTAGGGTATTATATAGTCGGCCCCGTCCGACTTTCTCTCTTTCCTTACTGGTTGTTTTTAAATGTTTGCCGAAGGATCCTTTATTATTTAGACCATACTTCCTAAAAGAGATGTCCAGTATGTTCACATAAAACAGCACATGAATGGCAGTTAAGCTGGCAATATGTCATTTATATAATAATATAAATATATAATGTTTATGTTCGTAATATTGTCGCGCAACTGCCGCAGCTTGTACATTTCCTTTGTTGATTGGCAGCCCTGACGAGTTGAAGGAGAAGAGATCCCTGCTACGGCTCTTCCGGGACGATATTCGCATTTTACGGATTGTGAGAGGGGTTCAGCGTCTGGTGCTATCCTTCGGCTTTCTTGGGACGATATTCGCACAGCACGGATTGTAGAGGGATTTAAAATAGTGGAAATCTCTCTACAACTCTTCCAAGACGATACTCGCATGGTACGGATTGTAAGGAGAGTTGCAGCGCTGATAAACACTATTTGAGTGTTTATCATTTATAGTCGTTATATTGCAATGCTCTCGTGCACAACTCTTCGTCGTATTGCTCTCATGCCGTTTGGATCTCTACGGATCATGCGCGTCGCTACATGGTAATATATCGTCGACGATTTATTATATAGAGAGCTTATATTCAAAACCCTCTATCTTCAATTTTTGCAAAAATGAGATTTTTATGTTAAAATATTCGGTAAAATAAGGCGCATCTATGGTACTAATTTGGAAATAAAAAAACAAAAATTGAGATTTTATGTTCATTTTTGTAATTTCTCTATCTTACACACTTATTTTTTCTGAATGCAATACCCTCTATCTCTTCATATAATTTGGGACTATTTTTTGTTTTGTTTTTTTTTTTCTTCTAAAAGATGGTTCTTTGGTGAAAAGAGTATGCTAATCCGGAATTTGGTTAAATTTTTTTAGTCGAAGCTGTAGTTTTCTAATTATGACTATTTTTATATCT
This sequence comes from Eudasyphora cyanicolor, assembly GCA_963930755.1. Lineage (NCBI taxonomy): Eukaryota > Metazoa > Arthropoda > Insecta > Diptera > Muscidae > Eudasyphora > Eudasyphora cyanicolor. The sequence continues at coordinate 51,750,770 of OZ005735.1, forward strand.
AACCTGTGATTCCACAAGAATACCATTTTTTCTATAAATTCAAAAATGAACCCCAAGAAATAGATAATACTTAAATAAAAAATTAATCATTAATTCATTACTTCTTTCTTATTATTATTTATTATTTTTATTATAACATGTATAATTATATATTAAAACCAGTAAGGAAAGGCAGAAAGTCGGACGGGGTCGATTATATAATACCCTACACCTCCCTAACAATGCGATAAGGGTAGACACATATTATCTAATTCGGATCGGACATAAAATAACATTTTTACAGCGTTTACATATCAAATCAGGGATAACGTATATATGGAGGGCTATCTAAATCTTGACTAATTCCTTCCAAATTTAAAAGTGTTCATTCATATAATAGGAAACCTCTTTCTGGCGAATTTCATACTGATCGGATAGAAAATACAGTTTTTACAGCGCTTACATGTCAAATCGGGGGTAACATATATATGGAGGCTATATCGAAATCTGAACCGATTTTCTCCGAATTTGGTAGTATTCCTTCATGTAATAAGAAACCTCTTTTTGCCTAAATTCGCTCTGATCGGATATAAAATACAGTTTCTACAGCGGTAACACGTCAAATCAGGGGTTACATATATATTGGGGCTATATCCAAATCTGAACAGATTTTATCCGAATTTAGCAGTATTCCTTCATTTAATAAGAGACCTCTTTTTGCCGAATTTCGCACTGATCGGTTATAAAATAAAGTTTTTACAGTGCTTACATGTCAAATCGGGGCTAACATATATATGGGAGCTATATCTAAATCTGAACCGATTCTAACCAAATTCAATAGGGATCGTCCTTGGGCCAAACAAAAGATATGTGTAAAGCTTCGTCGAGATCGGACCATAATTGCGACCTGTACTTTGATTGCAAGAATACATGGACAGACGGACAGACATACGGACATGGCTAAATCGACTCAAAAATTGATTCTATGACGATCGGTATAATAAACTATGGTTCTATTTCTTCTCTTTTTGGGCGTTACTAACAAATGCACAAAGTCATAGTACCCCGTACCACAGTGTAGTGTAGGGTATACAAATTTGTGGAATTCTATCTTTTTTTATACCCTACACCACACTGTGGTACAGGGTATTATGACTTTGTGCATTTGTTTGTAACACCCAAAAGGAGAAGAGATAGACCCATTGTTTATTATACCGATCGACTTGTAATCACTTTCTGAGTCGATTTAGCTATGTCCGTCTGTCTGTCCGTCTGTCTGTCTGTCTGTAGACGTATTCTTGTAATCAAAGTACAGGTCGCAATTATGGTCCGATCTCAACGAAACTTTGCACATATCTTTTTTTAGGCCCAATGACGATCCCTATTGAATTTGGTTAAAATCGGTTCAGATTTACATATAGCTCCCATACATATGTACCTCCGATTTGGCATATATGCACTGTATAAATAACATTTTGTAACAGATTTGTACAAAAATTGACAGAGAGTAGTCTCGTGATACACTTAGATACAATAAAAAATTTGGGGGAAATCGGTTCAGATTTATATATAGCCCCCATATATATGTTGCACCCGATTTGACATGTAAGCTCTGTAGAAACTGTATATCCAATCAGTACGAAATTCGACAGAAAGAGGTTTCTTATTACATGAAGGAATACTGCCAAATTCGGAGAAAATCGGTTCAGATTTAGATATAGCCCCATATATATGTTACCCCCGATTTGAAATTCAATAGCTGTAGAAACTGTATTTTATATCCGATCACAGCGAAATTCGGCAGAAAGAGGTTTCTTATTACACGAAGGAATACTGCCAAATTTGGAGAAAATCGGTTCAGATTTAGATATAGCCCCCATATATATGTTAGCACCGATTTGACATTCAAGCGCTGTAGAGACTGTATTTTATATCCGATCAGTACGAAATTCGACAGAAAGAAGTTTCTATTTTTCATGAATGAGTATTCAGGGAAAATCGATTCAGATTTATATATAAGCTCCATATATATGTTCCTCCTGATTTGGTTACAAAGCGCTATAGAAGTTGTACTTTACTTCCGATCATTACAAAATTCTCCAGAAAGATGTTTCTCAATTTAGGAACAAATATTGCTTAATTTAGCGATTATCGGTTCAGAATTAGATATATCCGCATATATATGTTCTTACCCATTTACAAATTATTTCAAATTATTATCGCAATAACCCTTATCGCATTGTTAGGGAGGTGTAGGGTATTATATAGTCGGCCCCGCCCGACTTTCTGCCTTTCCTTACTGGTTATACATGAAGAATTTCTGAATAGCAATACCCTCTATGTTCCATAAAATGGCTCGTGGTGCAAATATTAAAAAAAATATTATTTAGTAGTTCACGTAGTTAGGTGTAATAAACATTGTAGAACAAACGATTTTAATTTTCTTTAAAATTAGGGATATAAACGGTTTTTTGGCTCTACTGAACAATTGTGTTTTTTAAGATAGAGGATATTGAATATAAACTGTCGATATGTTTTTTTACTAGTTTTCAGGAGAGACAATAGCGTTGATATTTCGTCAAATCGCGATATTTTTAATATGTATATCACATTTTTTAATTTTTCTTTTAATTATTTACTACCAATATATCACAACCAAAATCGTATATGTGAAAAGGCCATGACGTGGTAAATGGTTTTCAAGAAAATGGACATATAGGACTTTTAAACAATGGATCTATCTCTTTACCTTTTGGGTGTTACAAACAAATGCACAAAGTCATAATACCCTGTATCACAGTGTGGTGTAGGGTATAAACATTACAAATATCGCGGACGTTACAAAGCGTCTTACAAATGATCATATTTAAAAAAAATGTGTTAAAGTTCTTAATTTTCGCGTTTTTCTTTACAAATCAGAGCTAATAAGTTTGTTTTGACTAAAAGTACTTTTGTCGCGATAACTCGCGAATGGAAGCAGATCCAATTATGATCTATTCATTGTCGAATAAAGGGGATTATTCTGAACAAAACCTCATTAGCCGTTTTTGGTATGAATCTAAGCCAACCTTCTATCCGTTAGGACACGCTGTGCCTACAACACATAGGAGTTTTTATCGGCGCATTTCTCTAGAGGTATACACATAGGAGTTATTGGTAACTTCTCACCCGGCGAAGATAGCGCAAAATGCTTTGGTGAGTAGTCGTATGACCGCTAGGACATTCTAATTCGACAATAAAAAAAATCGAAAAACTACATACAGAAGTTTTTGTCGGCGCACCGACAAGTACAAAATAAATACAAAATAAAGCTCTACCTTCATCATAATCGAAAAAACCAAACTCTTGTGTTTTATTTATTTTCTATCTCAATTTCGCTCTTTGCATTGGTGCACCGCCAACATCGAGCACTACATACTCGTACATCCGCCATCGACACACACACACATCGTTTCTCCACTGAGCTATCGTAGTTATTGTAATACGTTTGGAAGTTTGTCATTGAAAGCTCCCCCCTTGCCGACAAACCCCGCACCCTTCCGCTTGGTACGCAAACATATCGTCGGTGTGCCGACGAAAACTCCTATGTGTAATTTTTCGATTCGCTCAACAAAGAATTTTGCGCTATCTTCGCCGGTTCCGAAGTTACCTAAAACTCCTATGTGTATCCCTCTATAAAAATGCTCCGACAAAAACTCCTATGTCTTGTAGGCACAGCTTGTCCCATGCAATAAAAGGTTAGCTTAGATTCACGCCACCTCAAGCAATAGAATTTGGCAGTATTCCTTCATGTAATAAGAAACCTCTTTCTGCGAATTTCGCACTGAACGCATACAAAATAAAGTATATACAGCGCTTACATGTCAAATCGGGGTAACATATATATATGTGAGCTATATCTAAATCTGAACCTATTTTCCCCAAATTTTATATTGTATCACGAGACTGCTCTCTGTCAATTTTTGTACAAATCGGTTCAAAAATGTTGCTTATACAGAATATATATGCCAAATCGGAGGTACATATATAAGTAAATGGAACCTATGTATATGTAAATCTGCACCGATTCTAACCATATTAAGTAGGCATCGTCTTTGGGGAAAAAGTGTAAAGTTTCGCTTAAATTGGACAGAAATTGCGACCTGTACTTCGATTAAAAGAATACATGCACAGACGGACGGACAGACGGACATAGCTAAATCAACTCAGAAAGTGATTCTAAGTCGATCGGTAAAATAAACGATGGGTCTAGTTCTTCTTCTTTGGGTGTTACAAGCAAATGCACAAAGTTATAATACCCTGTACCACTGTGTGGTGTAGGGTATAAATATAATGAAAAAAGTAGGAAAGACGAAAGTCGGGAAGGCGGGTCTGAACCGGTTAAACAAACTAACTTGAGTGTTAAGATGTCAAATCGAAAGGGACAACGATAGCTATTTAAACGCTACATTTTTTTGGAAAAAACTTGACACCACTTCTTCAAAATAGAAAAAATCTTTAATCTCGAGAAAATAGCTTATTGAAATTTTATTGAAAATTTTTATTGAATTTTATTGACATTTTTTTCCGATATATTTAATTGAACTACCATCAAAGTCATTTCGAATTTCGACCGACAATTGAATATGAACAATATTAAAATACTTATAACACCAATTGATGTTAAAAGAAACACAAGATATGGAGCCATTTTAAAATATGTATGTACACTTATTTTTTTCCGAAGATTTATTTAAATGAACCAAAATTTTCTCTCTAAACAGCAAGTGGGAAAATTGCCGATTGATGCCACCTCGTCCTTGCATTTCTCCCAAAATTATTTTTTTTTGCATTATATCTTCTGCTGCAATTTCATTTGGACTAAATTTCCAACAAAAATTCACCAAACAAAAGAACTTTTCATTTTAAATCAATTCATTTCAACAATGTCAATTTTCTTCCAGCATTCAGTAAAGAATTTGTGAAATATTGTCCAAAATTTGATAGTATTTCATAACCTTTCAACGAAGTGGAAATGTACGAAAAATAAAATGATATTTATCAAAAGCCTTGAAGGATTTCATATCACCAAATATTGACGACAAATAATAAATAATAAATATCATGTTACTTTGTACGTATGTGTGCATAATCACAGGGAGTTTTTAATAAATCCTCTTTGCCATCACACATAGGAGGATTTAACATACGGATGGAACTAAGAGCAATACTATGGACATAACAAAACTAAAAGGTATGATAATTTTGGCAAACAAATTGTCCTTGTTATATTTTTTATCCAATATAAATCGTATTATATAATTTAGCATAGTAACGAATATTTGGACAGAATGTTTAATCAAAATTACAAAACCTTCGGAACAAATTCAGTTATAATCAGTTATTTTTTAAGTTTTTTTAATTATCTATATATATAAAAATGGAAAAATGTTTGTATGTATGTATGTATTTTATAGACGCTTAAACCACTGGACCGATTTAAAAATTTTTTCTTTTGTTTGAAAGCTATTTTGTCTGAGATGGTTTTGGAAAAAAAATTTTGCAAAAAGTGGGCGGCGCAAATGTGGGCGTGACAAATCGTTTGTTTTCAAAAATGGACGGGATCGGAAATCTAAATCTGGGGCAACGAAGTGGACCGGGTCCAGCTAGTTATAAATAAAATGTTACACTTATTTGTTTTAGCTCTAATGACTTACAAACGTTGAAAATCGTTACTTTGAGTTTCATTTATTTCAATATTAAATCATTCGATATCTTCATGCCTTTACTGAACATACCCTCCTCGTTTCATGTCAACAATAGTCTCGACTGGTACATATGTACAATCTTACAAAGCAAGAAAAGGAATCGTTTTGCAATTTCAATCAAAGGTACAGCTTTCCTTTATTTGTCCAACAACCCCTTCCTTCAGCAACAACATCATCATTCTCGTAATCTGAAGCGTGCAGTAAAAATGTATTGTTGGAATGAGAAATGACCGTAGTTCGTACTTTGATGGAACGTTGCACACTGATTTGCCAGAATAATACACATTTGTACTTCCTCCGACATTAAAGATTAACAAAGTTTAACCCGAAGACAACTTACTTACTAACTTAGATGGCTATCTACAACCTTAGTAGGTTTTTAGCCGCGTTTATTGTAGAATTCCACGCGTCTCGGTCTTGTGCGCGTGCTCTCCAGTTAACTACTCCAAGTCCTCTTAAATCTTCTTCGACTTGGTCACACCACCGGAGCCTTGGACGACCCCTTTTGCGCGGACCTTGGAAATTTCCGCCGTAAATTCGTGACGCTGGAGTATTTCCATCCATTCGCATAACATGGCCTAACCACCGCAATCTTTGGACATTAATGCGCACTACCACGCCCATGTCAGCATAAAGCTATTCGCCATTTACGCAAACGAGGCCGAATATTTTTCGAAGGATTTTCCTCTCAAAAACACCTAAAACAGCTTCAACTGCTTGCGCTAGTACCTATGTCTCCGCACCGTAGAGAAGCACGGGTAGTATAAGCGTGTTGTACAGGGTAATTTTTGTCCGTTTAGAGAGGGCTTTGTTGTTTAGTTGTTTGTTTAGCCCATAATAGCACCTATTAGCTAACATAATCCTTCTTTTTATTTCGAGGCTTGTATCATTATGTTTATTTATGGCGGAACCGAGGTATATGAATTCATCAACTACCTCGAAGTTGCAACTGCCAGCCTCCACTCTGCCGCTAGGATGTTGTCGCGATATTTCTCTAGTTGTTGCAACCAATAATTTGGTTTTGTCCTCATTAACTATCAGTCCCAGTTTAGCCGACTCCTTTTCTATACTTGCAAAGGGCACAGTTACTGCTCTCAAATTTCTGCCAATGATGTCTATATCATCAGCATAAGCGAGAAGCATGCTTTGTGATGCTATTAGTGTGCTGCCTAAATTCAACGCGGTAACAGCTGCTGCGTTTTCAATAATTTTCTGTAGCAGGATGTTGAACAAATTACAAGATAGCTTGTCACCTTGTCTGAGGCCTCGATTCGTATCAAAAGGTTCGGTGAGGTCCTTCCCTATTTTAACTGAAGATTTTGTGTCAGTTAACGTCATTCTGCAAAGACCTACTAGTTTTGCGGGGATACGAAAGTCAGTCATGGTTTGGAACAGCTTTGATTTTATAGCGGCTTTATAGTCGACGAAGAGATGGTACGTGTCGATTTGTTTTTCTCGAGACTTCTCCAGAATTTGACGCAATGTGAAAATCTGATCGGTGGTCGATTTACCAGACCTGAAGCCACATTGGTATGCTCCTATGATGTTATCCACATGCCGCTTAAGGCGTTCACATAAAACGCTTGAGAGTATTTTTTATGCAATTTGGAGCAAGCTTGTGCCTCGGTAGTTGGAGCATACCGTGCGATCTCCCTTTTTATGAACGGGACAAAGTACACTGAGGGACCAATCCTCGGGCATGCTTTCTTGTTGCCAGATTGCGCACATGATTTGATGCATATTCCTAATCAACTCACCACCTCCAGCCTTGAAGAGCTCAGCAGGTAGCCCATCAGCTATCCTCACTTGCTATCCTCACTTCTTCTATGCTGGGTAATTGGTATTCAATGTCAACCGAACAACCCGAAGACAACTGCAGGAAGTAAATTTATCAATTGCGAAATCGCAATACATTGAGAACAGCTTAACCATTCTTTATAAATTTTGATATAATATATTCCTCCAAACTAAAACTTCGAAGGGAATTCCTTACAAATTAAATAACTAAAATAATATATTTAAATAAATGTGATAGAAGCTTCTGGAAGCAAAAAACGTCTGCCATCCTAACCTAAACCTATTCAAGGATTAAGGATGTTTTCTATATTTTGACCTCATGTTACTACAAGTACATACATAATTTATTCCAATGCTTTGAAGGGTAATGCATATATACATATATATATACTTTATCAATACAATTTACAAAATAGTGGTTGCAAAGGCCGTCAGACGTTTCAGTAATAGAGATTTGTTTGCAAAATTGAGTTATTAGCCCTAAGCTCAACCTGATTATTGATTGCAAAGGACGGTGATGGGGCCAATATTTCAGAAGCCAGATTTCCGTACATCTCCTACTTCCCAAGATGTTCAGTATGCTGCAACCATTTTGCGTTAATTAGCTCCCCCTTTTCCTTTATCTGGGTTTGGGGCCGGCTAGAGTAACAGAATGTAACTGGGCGGTGTTGAGAGGAGTAGTGGTATTAATATAGGGGTTTATCAAATACACCTATTTTTCGCTGAACATTAGATACTTTAAATTCATTGCACTGTGCCGAGTTATAAGCATTTATGTGCACTGGTAAAAACGTTATGAGATATTAAATTGTGGTATGATTTGGGCATTTTGTGGGGGAGGTACAAAAAGGGGTGTGGCGATAACGCCCATTTTTCACAGGACTATAGGCACTATAAAAACATTACACTGCACAAAATTTCAAGTATTTTTATACACTGGTTTTTATGTTATAAGCTGTTAACTTTTGGTGCAAAAAGGTACCTTTGTGTGGGAGGTACCAAAAGGGGCGTGGCAACAACACCCATTTTTCCCTAGACTGTAGGCAATATAAAAGCATAATACTGTACACAATTTCAAGTATTTTTATACACTGTTATTAATGTTATAAACTGTTGACTTATTGTGCAAAATGGTGCCTTTGTGTGGGAGGTACCAAAAGGGACGTGGCGACTTCGCCCATTTTTCTCGAGTTGATAGCGACTAATAAGCTAATACTATGTGTGAATTTCAAAAGATTCGAATAAGTAGTATAGCAGTTATTAAAGAATCAATATTTCACAACATTTTAACCCTTTGTGGGGGAGGTACTAGAAGGGGTGGACCAATATGGCCCATCTTCGAACTTAGCCGGAGATAGAAAAAAATATTACCACATACCAAATTTGAGGTCAATCGGTTACTCCTTTCGAGAGTTATCGTGCGCACCAGCCAGCAGACACACAGACAGACAGACAGACAGACAGACAGACAGACAGACAGACGGACGGACATTGCTCATTCGACTTAAAGTTACCCAAAACGGATTTCCTCTGAAAATACTTGGGGTCTTAGGTCACTCCTTCGACGTGTTACACTTTTTTCCGTAGCAAATGATATATACCCTCGTATCACTAAAGTGAGGGTATAAATAGTGTTAAAAATTTCAAAAGGATCGGTTCAGTAGTTTTTGTGTTATGAGGTGCACCGTCTTTAAAAACATGGGTTGTGGGAAAAACGCTTTAAAGTTTTTCTGATGTACAGCTTCCATTATTATAAAAAAAAATCTCGTATATGGGCATTTCCGTGGGTCGCGAACGTACATTCGTACGCTTTTGATGTACAAAAAATATAGAAAACAAAAATTTGCCCCGCATTTTTTTGGTGATTTTTTAGCATATTGGTAGGTGCAAAAGATGGGTTTCATCGAGTTTTAGTTTTCATAATGATAGCAATAACCATGTGGTCACGAAAAAGATTGGTTTCATCGAGTTTTAGTTTTCATAATGATACCTATAAACATGTGGTCACGAACGTACGCGAAATAGAAGTCAACTTTGGCCGAATCTAGTAACATGCAAAAATCTGCGAAAAGGAACGGAATATTCTAAAGCTATTAATTTATTTTAAAAGAGGATTAATGTAGCTTTCTATCAATATTTACACAATAAATTATCTCTATTGGTTTTTTTTTCTAATTGGCTTAGGTGCCGGTCGCGAACGTACGATTTTTCCATCTGTATTAACCGTTAAATTAATCGTTAATCGAACATTTTTTGGTCCTTACATTTTTCTCTTCTTAATTGATTGTAATAGAGAAATTTTGTAGAAAGAGTGCAAGCATAACATATGTTTTTATATGTAAAATAATTAAATATAAAAATGTCTGTAAAAGTAGCTTAAAATGGAAAAAATACAATTTTTCAGTTTTTAGGCAAATTTTCTCATGAAAACAACTGAGATATGCTATGAAACCATTATATTTTAAAAATTTAGACATTTTGTATTCATTTTTTATAATTATTAACAATAAAATACGACGATTACCAACATTTTATTTTTCGGCCCTGGTTGACCATTCGGCGGAAATGCCCATATCTTATTTGTCAGGTAGAATCAAATTCTTCATACTTTGTAGATGCTGGTTAAAATTATGCGGACAATTTTGTCAATAACATTTTTGTAATATTATCTAATATTTGTGTTGTTGTTATTTATTGTTGGTCTGTGCTTTTGTTATTCAGTCAGAATTTATTTGGTTTGAGACCATATGTTCCATTTACTTTCTGTCTATTCCAAGAAAGTAATAGAAACAAATACAAAAATTGGTAGAGAGTTTTAATTGCTTGGTAGAATTGACTGCAGTTTCGATAGACACCACTCTATCATCTTCAGAATTCAGTAGCAATAGTGTATGTCTTTAACTTAAATCAGCTGAAATACTTGAGGAAGCAGTAAATTGAATTTAACAAGAACTGCTAACCAAACCCGTATTTTGCCGAACTAAGTCAACATACTAAAACTCTCATACCAATACATTTTTGTTTTTTGCTTGGGTTCGCATCGCGAACCACGAAAACAAATGTAGTTTTGTCAACGGCTAATGCCGACGTCATCGTACCTCATGTGTTTGTATGTGTTGTTGTTATTTATTGTTGGTCTGTGCTTTTGTTATTCAGTCAGAATTTATTTGGTTTGAGACCATATGTTCCATTTACTTTCTGTCTATTCCAAGAAAGTAATAGAAACAAATACAAAAATTGGTAGAGAGTTTTAATTGCTTGGTAGAATTGACTGCAGTTTCGATAGACACCACTCTATCATCTTCAGAATTCAGTAGCAATAGTGTATGTCTTTAACTTAAATCAGCTGAAATACTTGAGGAAGCAGTAAATTGAATTTAACAAGAACTGCTAACCAAACCCGTATTTTGCCGAACTAAGTCAACATACTAAAACTCTCATACCAATACATTTTTGTTTTTTGCTTGGGTTCGCATCGCGAACCACGAAAACAAATGTAGTTTTGTCAACGGCTAATGCCGACGTCATCGTACCTCATGTGTTTGTATGTGTTGTTGTTATTTATTGTTGGTCTGTGCTTTTGTTATTCAGTCAGAATTTATTTGGTTTGAGACCATATGTTCCATTTACTTTCTGTCTATTCCAAGAAAGTAATAGAAACAAATACAAAAATTGGTAGAGAGTTTTAATTGCTTGGTAGAATTGACTGCAGTTTCGATAGACACCACTCTATCATCTTCAGAATTCAGTAGCAATAGTGTATGTCTTTAACTTAAATCAGCTGAAATACTTGAGGAAGCAGTAAATTGAATTTAACAAGAACTGCTAACCAAACCCGTATTTTGCCGAACTAAGTCAACATACTAAAACTCTCATACCAATACATTTTTGTTTTTTGCTTGGGTTCGCATCGCGAACCACGAAAACAAATGTAGTTTTGTCAACGGCTAATGCCGACGTCATCGTACCTCATGTGTTTGTATGTGTTGTTGTTATTTATTGTTGGTCTGTGCTTTTGTTATTCAGTCAGAATTTATTTGGTTTGAGACCATATGTTCCATTTACTTTCTGTCTATTCCAAGAAAGTAATAGAAACAAATACAAAAATTGGTAGAGAGTTTTAATTGCTTGGTAGAATTGACTGCAGTTTCGATAGACACCACTCTATCATCTTCAGAATTCAGTAGCAATAGTGTATGTCTTTAACTTAAATCAGCTGAAATACTTGAGGAAGCAGTAAATTGAATTTAACAAGAACTGCTAACCAAACCCGTATTTTGCCGAACTAAGTCAACATACTAAAACTCTCATACCAATACATTTTTGTTTTTTGCTTGGGTTCGCATCGCGAACCACGAAAACAAATGTAGTTTTGTCAACGGCTAATGCCGACGTCATCGTACCTCATGTGTTTGTATGTGTTGTTGTTATTTATTGTTGGTCTGTGCTTTTGTTATTCAGTCAGAATTTATTTGGTTTGAGACCATATGTTCCATTTACTTTCTGTCTATTCCAAGAAAGTAATAGAAACAAATACAAAGAGTGGTGTCTATCGAAACTGCAGTCAATTCTACCAAGCAATTAAAACTCTCTACCAATTTTTGTATTTGTTTCTATTACTTTCTTGGAATAGACAGAAAGTAAATGGAACATATGGTCTCAAACCAAATAAATTCTGACTGAATAACAAAAGCACAGACCAACAATAAATAACAACAACACATACAAACACATGAGGTACGATGACGTCGGCATTAGCCGTTGACAAAACTACATTTGTTTTCGTGGTTCGCGATGCGAACCCAAGCAAAAAACAAAAATGTATTGGTATGAGAGTTTTAGTATGTTGACTTAGTTCGGCAAAATACGGGTTTGGTTAGCAGTTCTTGTTAAATTCAATTTACTGCTTCCTCAAGTATTTCAGCTGATTTAAGTTAAAGACATACACTATTGCTACTGAATTCTGAAGATGATAGAGTGGTGTCTATCGAAACTGCAGTCAATTCTACCAAGCAATTAAAACTCTCTACCAATTTTTGTATTTGTTTCTATTACTTTCTTGGAATAGACAGAAAGTAAATGGAACATATGGTCTCAAACCAAATAAATTCTGACTGAATAACAAAAGCACAGACCAACAATAAATAACAACAACACATACAAACACATGAGGTACGATGACGTCGGCATTAGCCGTTGACAAAACTACATTTGTTTTCGTGGTTCGCGATGCGAACCCAAGCAAAAAACAAAAATGTATTGGTATGAGAGTTTTAGTATGTTGACTTAGTTCGGCAAAATACGGGTTTGGTTAGCAGTTCTTGTTAAATTCAATTTACTGCTTCCTCAAGTATTTCAGCTGATTTAAGTTAAAGACATACACTATTGCTACTGAATTCTGAAGATGATAGAGTGGTGTCTATCGAAACTGCAGTCAATTCTACCAAGCAATTAAAACTCTCTACCAATTTTTGTATTTGTTTCTATTACTTTCTTGGAATAGACAGAAAGTAAATGGAACATATGGTCTCAAACCAAATAAATTCTGACTGATTATCTAATATTTTTGATTATTATTTAAGATTTGATTACATTTTAATCATACGTCACATGGGCTAAGGCATAATTTCTCTACCACAGCTTTTGGTGAAAAATGATTGTTTCTCCAAATTGATGGTGATTTCGATTCTGAAAAAATTGGTGCCCGTCAACGTGAAATTCTGACAAATATCAAAAATTAATAAAAATATCAAAAACTAAAAAAGAAAGGCCAGCGATGGGCGGATATGATTATTAGATATCCTACACCAATTTGTTTATAAGAGAGTAAGGCGAAAAATATTAATATTATTTTCTATCAAATTTATATAATAGTTAAATGATATATCGGAAGAATCGTATATAAATAAGCACCTTAGAAACTCTGAAGTTGTTAACCAATGGCTTAAAAACTGTGAAAAATTCCATAGAATACTACCGAACAATACAGCTTCTGCAGAACTTAAATATAAGTGTAGGATATATATACGTTCTATTAAATAAATAGGAACTATATACGAATCCAAACGTCTTTGTACACTGCACCATACTGTGGTATAGGGTATTATAACCACATACATTTATTTGTAACACCCAAAAGGAAAAATATAGACCCATCGTTTATTATACCGATCGATTTAGAAGCACTTCCTGTGTTGATTTAGCTATGTCCGTATTTCTGTCCGTCGGTGCGTGTGTTCTTGTAATCAAAGTAAAGGTCGCAATTATGACCCGACATTGACAAAGGGTCAATGACCATTGACAAGAGGTCAATGACCATTGACAAATGGTCAATGACCATTGACGAAGAGTCAATGAACATTGAGAAAGGTTCAATGAAATTGTCAAAGGGTTAACGATCATTGTCAAAGGGTCAATGACCATTGACCAAGGGTCAATGAACATTGAAAATTTGGTAAACATCGGTTAAGATTTACATATAGCTCCCATATAAAGGGTGGTTACATTGTAAGGGCCGATGTTGAATGTGAAAAACACTTAAACGTCAAGTTTTTTTTCTGCATTTCATTTGATATTTCTCAATTTTAGACTAACTCAATTTGAACCATGAAAAGATACACAATCGAGCAACGCGTTAAAGTTTTGTAAGACTTTTACGAAAATGGGCGTTCAAATCAAAAATCAGAAAATTGTATGCCCTTCGATAACAATTTTAGTAAACTAGTGTTGTTGATGATCTGAGCCGTCTAGGGCGCGAACTTCCATCTGTAAAGATCTTGTACAATTTACAATAATTGTTAGCTCAAAGTAGACTCGTCAATGCCACAGTCATTATTAAGTGTGTAACGAGTATTGAACTTTCACTCAAAATTCAATACAGCAACTTCGATCTACTTTTCGATAGCTAAAAGTCATCAGACACATCAATCGACTACTAACCTTTATATTTGTCAAAACAAAAACTGCAAAATGACTCATAATTTTCACCAATTTCAATTGCACCACCAGCTTCCATTATTATAAAAAAAATCTCGTATATCTTATTTGTCAGGTAGAATCAAATTCTTCACACTTTGTAAATTCTGGTTAAAAATATGCGGACAATTTTGTCAATAACATTTTTGTAATATTATCTAATATTTTTGATATAACTTTGTTTTTTTTGTGTTTTTCTTGTATATATGGTGGTGCACGGACCCTTCAAAATCTTGCAAGTAGACCGTGATGCGATGCCCGTGATGAGGTGCCCTAAATGCCCTAAATAGAAGTTTGAAAAAATATTCGACCTTCGGCTTCGGACTAGAAAAACGACTTCGGGCGAAATCTAATATAGATCGCATATGGCATACGGCGATCAATATCGTACACCTTAACGTATGAGTGTCATTAAAGTTATTTAAGATTTGATTACATTTTAATCATACGTCACATGGGCTAAGGCAAAATTTCTACACCACAGCTTTTGCTGAAAAATTATTGTTTCTCCAAATTGTTGGTGATTTCGATTCTGGAAAAATTGTTGCCCCTCGACGTGAAATTCCGAAAAATATCAAAAATTAATAATAATATCAAAAATTAAAAAAACAATTTGTTTGTAAGAGAATAAGGCGAAAAATATTAATATTATTTTCTATCAAATTTATATAATAGTTAAATGATATATCGGAAGAATCTATCTATCTATATAAAAATGGAAAAATGTTTGTATGTATGCATGTGTTTTATAGACGCTTAAACTACTGGACCGATTTTAAAATTTTTTCTTTAGTTTGAAAGCTATTTTGTCTGAGATGGTTTTGGAAACAATTTTTTTGCAAAAAGTGGACGGGGAAAATGTTGGCGTGGCAAATCGTTTGTTTGTCTGTCTGTTTAT
The DNA here is from genome assembly GCA_963930755.1 of Eudasyphora cyanicolor. Lineage (NCBI taxonomy): Eukaryota > Metazoa > Arthropoda > Insecta > Diptera > Muscidae > Eudasyphora > Eudasyphora cyanicolor. Next base: position 51,766,166 of record OZ005735.1, read on the forward strand.
GTGTTTTTTCCAGCATAACGCATAAACTACTGGGGCAACGAAGTGGACCGGGTCCAGCTAGTCGTGTATAAAGAATCACCTTAGAAACTCTGAAGTTGTTAACCAAAGGCTTAAAAACTGTGAAAAATTCCATAGAATTCTACCGAACAATACAGCTTCTGCAGAACTTAAAGATAAATGTAGGATATATTTACGTTAAAATAGGAACTATATACGAATCCAAACGTCTTTGTACACTGCACCATACTGTGGTATAGGGTATTATAACTATATACATTTATTTGTAACACCCAAAAGGAAAAATATAGACCCATCGTTTATTATACCGATCGATTTAGAAGCACTTCCTGTGTTGATTTAGCTATGTCCGTATTTCTGTCCGTCGGTGCATGTGTTCTTGTAATCAAAGTACAGGTCGCAATTATGACCCGACATTGACAAAGGGTCAATGACCATTGACAATAGGTCAATGACCATTGACAATAGGTCAATGACCATTGACAATAGGTCAATGACCATTGACAATAGGTCAATGACCATTGACAATAGGTCAATGGCCATTGACAAATGGTCAATTAACATTGTCAAAGGGTCAATAACAATTGTCAAAGGGTCGACGACCATTGACAAAGGGTTAAAGACCATTGAAAAAGGGTCAAAGACCATTGACGAAGGGTCAATAAACATTGAGGAAGGTTCAATGAACATTGTCAAAGGGTCAATGACCATTGACCAAGGGTCAATGAAAATTGAACATTTGTTAAAATTCGGTTCAGATTTACATATAGCTCCCATATAAAGGGTGGTAAATTGTAAGGGCCGATGTTGAATGTAAACCACACCTAAACTTCAAGTTTTTCTCTGCATTCCATTTCACATTTCTCAATTTCAGACAAACTCAATTTGAATCATGAAAAGATACACAATCGAGGAACGCTTTAAAGTTTTGTAAGACTTTTACGAAAATGGGCGTTCAAATCAAAATGCATTTCTTGCACTTCGTGATTTTTTTTGATCAGCATAATCGACTAAATGTGCCCACAATAGGGAGAATTGTGCGCAAATTTCAGCAAACCGGGCCTGTAGGTGATGTGAAAACACCTGTGCATGCTCGCCCAGTTCGTTTGGTGCGGCTTATGGGCTGGCGACGTCATCGGGCCATTCTTCTTCGAAATGAGGCCGGTCAGGCAGATATTGTGAATGGTGTTCGCTATCGTGAGATGATAACGAACTTTTTATGTCCCGAATCGGAAGATACGGATGTGGACAATATGTGGTTTCAACAGGACGGTGCCACTTGCCACACAGCTAACGAAACAATGGCTCTTTTGCGCAACAAATTTAATGGCAGTGTTATATCACGTCGTGGCGATGTCAATTGGCCGCCAAGATCATGTGATTTGACACCGTTGGGCTTCTAAGCCAGCAACAATTCAAGAGCTAAAGGATGAGATAATTCGGCACATTAACAGCTTAAAACCTCAATTATGCCTCAGCGTCATCGAAAATTTGGACCATCGGATGGAGGTGTGCCGCCGAGGTCGCGGCGGCCATTTGGCCGATATTTTGTTCCATACATAATTGAACCATACCAATATTATCATAATAAAAAGAAATGACAATAGTTTCCTAAATAATTTGTGTTTTATTCAAAATCAACATCGGCCCTTAAAATTTAATCACCCTTTATATGTACCTCCCATTTGGCATATACATATGTACCGTATAGGCAACATTTTTGAACCGATATGTATAAAAATTGACAAATAGAAGTCTGTTGATACACTTAGAGACAATATTAAATTTGGGGAAAATCGATTCAGATTTAGATATAGTCCCCATATATGTATATGTTACCCCCGATTTGAGATGTAAACGCTGCAAAAACTGTATTTTATATCCAATCAGTACGAAATTCGTCTGAAAGAGGTTTCTTATTAGTTTAATGAAAACTGCCAAATTTAGCGTTAATCGGTTCAGATATCGATGTATCCACCATATACTCGTATATGATACCCCTAATTTGAGATGTAAGGGCTGTAAAAACTGTATTTTATATCCGACCAGTACGAAATTCGGCTGAAAGAGGTTTCTTATAAGTTCAATGAACACTGCCAAATTTGAGGGGTCATAGCTCCGATATATGTATATGTTACCCCCGATTTGACTTGTAAGTGCTGTACAAACTGTATTTTATATCAGACTAGCTGGACCCGGTCCACTTCGATGCCCCCGACTTCAGATTTCCGACCCCGTTCATTTTTGGACTAATTACGTAGACTGACACTAAATATGTATGCACAAAATTACATTGATCTCTCTGCCACCAGATACATCGCAAAATTACAGCACTTGTCAAAAATATCTCAAAGATATCTCAATTTAAAAATTTGGCTTATATGGGCTGGGCCACGCCCTTTGGTCTGATCCCGCCCATTTTTGGACCACTAACGTAGACAGCCACAGGATACATACACATGCACTAAATTGCAGCACTCTCGCTAATAAATTGACCAAGATATCTCAATTTCAAAATTTGGCTTATATGGGTGGGGTCACGCCCATATGTCCGATCCCGCCCATTTTTGGACCAATTACGTAGACTGCCACCGGATACATATGCACTAAATTGCAGCACTCACGCTAACAAATGGTTCAAGATATCACAATTCTAAAATTTGGCATATATTGGCGGGGCCAAGTCCATTGGTCCGATTTTTGGACCAAACACGTAGACCGCTAGCAGATACATGTACACAAAATGACAGCACTCTCGCTAATATATTGTGCAAGATATCTCAATTTCAACATTTGGCTTACATGGGCGGGGCCACGCCCATTGGTCCGATCTCGCCCATTTTTGAACCAATAACGTAGACTGCCACCGGATACATATGAACTAAATTTCAGCTCTCACTCTAACAAATTATTCAGAAATTGAAATTAAAAATGATAGTATGTTTAGAATTTAGTTGATATAACATTTTGGGGGATGAAACCAATGTGCTCTGTTAAGGTACAATCATATAGGGTGATCCATTCAGTCCATTTTTATTTTTTACTAGAGGTTATGCGTGTCACAGTGTCATGTCTTTTCAGTTTTATTTGGCAATTCAGCTTGGGTTAAATCGTAACAACGTCTTTAAATTATTCAGCTGTATTGCAAAAATCAGTCTTCTGTAAGAAAAGTTTTTTATGAACTTCGAGCATCATAATTAACAAATTCCTACATTTGGTATGATAAGCACCACGAAAAGATTCCCGAACAACCCTTGGCATCATCGGTCATAGGGTCATCATCATGCTGGGAAGAGTGATCGAAAATTTAAAAATCTGCAAAGACCAGCTACAGCGTAGTCGCGGCCAACATTTTAAATTATCTTTAAACATTAAATATTAGAGGTGGTGCTCTCGGGTCATAATAAAGAATCTTACATACAATTCCGTTTTAAGTGTTTAGTATAAAATCCAAAAAGGTCTAAGTGAATCACCCTATCTGTACTACTACACTACAAATATTCATGATGTGATGCATTTTGTTTATTTGTTGCCAGTAGACAAATAGGAAGGAACAAATATTAATAAAATCTTTGAAAAGAGTATTGAATCATAGTGTGTGGATATGTAGTAGGGTAACGAAAAGGGGGTAAGCCAGTTTCAGGATGGCCGTACCTGTAAAATAAGGTGGCTCTAAATATGTTTGTAAATTCGATATGCTGACAATATTAGCTACAAGTGTATTTAATTTCTTAACTCTTCGTTCTTCACTTTCGCCAAACGATTTTTGAGGTTATTGACACGATCGTCATATTAATTTATTTTACTATCACTTGTGCGGCAGAGAAGTAAAATGTAATCATTTAACAGTTCTAAAAATCAATTATTAGTCACAACTGCAAAAAGAAACATTCAGTTGGAAATTTTTTCTGCGTGATTCTTTCGAATTATAATACAAATTATCTATTTTTATATAAAAAAGGGAAAATAATTGTAATATAAATTACACAAATATTGACAATAATTTCACCATTAAACAAAATTTGTCAGAAAATAAAATATTAATAACATATTTTTGTAAAATGTAAATAATGTATTATGTCTACATACCGACAAAAATTTTATTATTTTGTTTAAAGTTTGGAGATGGAGAAAAACTTAAATTTCCCGAAATAATATGTTTCTGGCAAATTCTCTACAGAAGTGATATTCGTTAGCCCAGCAAGTATAAGTAATTCCATAAGAATACAACAATGTGGTATTATAATTCTGTGCATTTGTTTGAAACACCCAAAAGGAGAAGAGATAGACACATCTTAAACACAAACATCTTAAAATGTCCTAAACATACGTATATGAGATCGTTGATCACTTTGGCCAATAGTAAATTATTTATACACTACCTTCCCAATGCACAGTGGGAGGAATTCCAAAAAAAAAGGTTGTTCTTAACCAGACAACCGATTACGACCAAACTTGGCATGTTTGTAGAACAGCTATTAGAGTAGTTAAGTTTTGAGCTTGGGCTCCCTGTGGTGTACAGGGGCGGAGCTGCAGGGCCTCAAAATGGCAACCTCGGGCAAACAAAATGTTTAAGCGCGTGTAACTTTCGTCTTTTTTTTTGTAATTTCAACGTCTTGACACCAGAAATAGAGGCTAATTATAATATTATTACTCGTATATTTGTAAATAGCAATCCCACAATTCCGAAAATAAATTCGAAAAACCCCCAAAAACGGAAATTTTTTGGTTTTTCCCCAAAATCTGTTATACTAAAAGCCGGATTTTTGCAGATTATCGTAAACCACATTACTACATATAAAAAATATTAAAGGTTTTCATATCCAAGCTTTTCGATTGTCGAAAATGTAGCCATGTTTTGAAATTTTCGTAAAAAATTGTGTAATTTGGAGAAACGTGGCAACACTATTAATAAAAATTTTTGACGCGTTATTTTCTGGAAAATAATTTCCAGGAAGTGTCCTTTAATACGAATATAAATATGTTATACTCTTTTTATACCCTCCACCATAGGATATGGGGTATATTCATTTTGTCACTCCGTTTGTAGCACCTCTAAATATTGATCTGAGACCCCATACAGTATATATATTCTTAATCGTCGTAAAATTCTAAGACGATTTAGCCATGTCCGTCTGTGATAATCACGCTACAGTCCGCAATAATAGAGCTAGGTTGATCAAATTTGGTAGTTGTTTGGGATTGCAAATGGGCCATATCGGTCCATATTTAGATATAGCTCCCATGTATAGCATCTAACTTGTTGTGATTCCTACTATTCTCATCTACTTTAGGTTTGTGTTATTTTGTGAGGTCACATGCTATCCATGGTGGAGGGTATATAAGATTCGGCATGGCCGAACTTAACGCTTTTACTTGATTTTAATTCCTCTGTATCTCCAAAATACTGCATATACCTTTCCGTAAATATTTTTGACACGTTCTTTCTTTCAGGACATTCTCTGGAAAGTTTCCTTTGAGATGATAGTCAATATGATTTTTACCTAACTTCTTCTAAAACTCGAAAATACGACATATACTTTTTTCCTTAAAAAATTACAAAAAATCGATTTTTTCGAAAATATAATTTCAAGTGGCCATAACTTTTGTCCTATTGGGTATATCGAACCAGTTTTTTTCTTTATATAGGAAATTTTGTTGCCAATCTAGATGTGTTTAAACGGATAAAATTGGTTTATACTCTGCTTCGATATTTACAAAATACTAGCACAGGGTCGGGGAAAAAATTAAAAATTTAATTTTCTAATGCAGATATCTCGGTAACTATACAAGATAACCGTTAGGTGCAAAAACCCTTTTGTAGACCTCAGTTACTATAATACACGCCCAAATTTTATGAATCGGACGAAAAATACGAAAGTTACACGCGCTTAAACATTTTCATTGCCCGAGGTTGCCAACTTTGAGGCCCTGCAGCTCCGCCCCAGTATACCCCAGGGGGCCCCAACTCAAAACTTTACATTTCTAATACCTCTTTTACAAACATGCAAGTTTGGTCGCAATCGGTTGTCTGGTTAAGTAACGGCAGAATTATTTCCCTTTTTTTGGAATTCCTTCCTTAAAATAAGATAATTATTACTGGACCCAAAGATGTCAATAAGAACGACATACATTCATCAAATAAATACAACACCATAAAAGCAAATCATACAGTGCTTTAAAAGGAGTGGTGCAAAGTGGTGACAAATAAGTTCTTACCCGGCGCGATAAGCCCTTGATAAATTCATTGGTGAAAATCAAAATTAGAACAACTTTCGGATCATAATTTGGGGATTTTTACTCGTATTGCTTCTTTGGATGCTCTTTTTTGCCGGGAAGTCATATTCATTTTTTTCTTTTCGACCCACCTTACTATGCTCGATGCATATTTGCATCCCCGTACGTAATATAGCTTTGGGTGACGACTTTTCTGGTCGAACTCCATCTTAGCAAACAACACCGGGGTGGTATGGGTTAGACTAGAAATCTCCTCTAGGTTGGGGTGGGTATGGCATGCTTGGTTGACAATTTCAAAGTGAAAATTCTATAGAATTGCATAGCGCCAAAGAAATACGAAGAACTGCTTTGATGTTTATTTTTCTTAGAAAATAATATGAAAAAAATAAGCATATGTTCACACAAACACACCTGCAGGCAGCATTTAGAAAATATCGTACAATACAAAAGGCGTGCAATAAGACGACTTAAAGCAAAACATACCGTACCGGAGAACGTACTTCAATTTTAATATTATTAAAATATAATGAGATTGTTTAAAGCCCAACACAAAAATAATGGATGCAATGAAACTTTTTAGTAAAGGAAAATATATGCAAAAATACTTATTTTTTAAATGCAGATATACGTATATTTTTAATTGTATTGGAAAGAAGAACCATATCTATTTCATAAATAAAAAGTTTTCTAAATTTTCCAAATAGTGATCGAACTGTGCAAGAACATTAAGTGCAATACAAAGTATAAACGCTTAAATTTCAGCCTGATCAATAGAAAAATGTGTTCTTTACAGCGTCAAGAAAAGGCCTCTGGTGGGGCTATGTCAAAACATTGACCGATATTCCCCCGCCGATTTTGACCAATTTCTATAAGCCCAGTCCCTGACGTGAAGCAGTGCTTTGTATCAAATTTCATCAACATTGGGTTAAGATTGCGGCCTGTAAATTGCGGGCAACTCAAGATGGACAGACTGACGGAAGGACAGACAAGGTTATATCGAATCTGCTAGTGATTCTGAGTCGACCGGTACTTTAAGGTTGATTTATCTCCAATATTTTAGGGCATTCGAATTATTGGGGAGAAATCAATTTAAAATGTCCTGTATTACATAGTGGTGTATGCTATACAAATTATCACATATCTTCTGTAGCAGTCGTCTAAATAACTTCATGTTCAGGGATTTTACACTACTTTTCCAATGAATTGAGTGTGACAGAGAATGATTATAATTGTTCCCACCATTCTGGCATCTTTCATAGAAACTACCAAATTCCATATCACATATCGTTCATTCCATGTCAAACCGAACATCTTTTTTGGGTCACCATTCCCGATTTTCAAATAAATTTGCATATCGATTCTCTGCTCAAACTAAAAATTTTATAGTTGGCGAAAAAAATATAAAAAAAAATTTTCCAGATGTTATTAGCATCTGAAATTTAAGAAATAAGAAAATTTTCTCAAAAGGCCTGTGTTTCGAGTTATGTATTTTCGGAACACGTGAACGGAATTTTGCAAATGAAGGCTCATTTTAAAGGTCGTAAGCTGTTTTTTATGTAGGAGGGTTTATTTTTCGCGTCCCCAATGGTTTTAAAAGCATCCGAGTCATCTGCAAATTTTATTTGTATTTTATACATCAATGACACCAACATAAAATTCTACGAAAAATATAATTATGTAGGCCCATATATTCTAAACGAACGCTGAAAGTTTTAAGAAGGTGTTCAGCCCCGTTATTTTTCAATAAAAATATTTGGTAAAGAGATGTGAATATTGCCTTTGTTATAAGTATTTTAACAACGCGTTAGTGTATTTATACTAATTAAAACTTTTCTTAAAGGTCCAGCCTAGGACATCCTAGATATATACGAAAATTCGCCAATATTTGCATATACCCAACAAAAAATAAAAGAAGTACTTCCAAAAGAATAACATTATAAGTACTTCCAAATCATAGCTACGAACAGTTTTTCGGCATTTAATGAAGTTCTTTTAAATAACTTGCCAAAATGTAATTTTAGAGTATAAATTACACTGTCCAACAAATTAAGACTTTTTGATTGGAACAGAATAGCGACCCTATAATTCTGAAAGGGAATGTTGAGTAGATTATTTTTGTAAAACAAACATATGGTCCAGCTGGTCTGAGTTTGTTTTTACAGTGGGTCAAAGTTTTCAATTTTTGATCGAACGGAGCATTATACTAAATGAAAAAAATGCTATAAGTTAATGTCTGAGAGATTTCTTATTGTCAGAGTTATACAGTGGAATTTTATGAGGATCATTTTTGTGAAAGATCTTAACCCTCTAGTTCCCCTCTTAATGGGTAAATTTGGTAATTTTTTCGAAAAATCAAAAAAAGTCCTTAAAAAAATGCCATTTAAGGATTAAAATATTCTAACAAAATTTTTGCCGGGAAATTTTATTGGGGGTCGCCAAAGACACCATAGTTGTAAATATAGGTCTTTACTCTTAATTAGCAAAATTACTCGTCAACTTACACAAAAAATACAACTTATAATGTAAATTAAAAGTCGCGTTAAATTAAAATACAAACACTTGTCATTTTATTCAGTGTAATGTGTTTATAGTACCCATAGTCTATTGAAAAATTGGCGTTATTACCACACCCCTTTTGGTACCTCCTAAACAATATGGACAAAATAAAAAAATATGAAAAAAGTTTTTTTTTTTAAATTCCCTTATTTTAACAATATGGATAATAACTTAAATATTTATCCATCGATACCATACTGCTATTTTCCTCTTTTCAACCTTTACCAATTTCATTTCCTCGAAAACATTGAACCAAAAAAATGCATATTTTTAAAGAAAATTATGAAGATGTTACCAAAATTTCTGGTCATTTCTTAATAAATGTTTTAGCAACCAGACTTTGTTAAACATATTTTAATTTATCACGATTTAAAATGAACTGTTTGTATTGGAAGTGGTGTAAACGCCATTCTGTTTTTGAACTAAGATTAGTATCGTTAAAAGGCTTTGTGGATAATAGATATATTTTATTTACATTCAGTTCATCTCAAGACTTCACTTCCCATCCTAATTTTATTAACTCTCTTTTTCTAATGGTGAATCGAGTAAAGCAGAATGGCGTTTACGCCACTTTCAAAATAAACAGTTAAATGTGCTGATGTGTAATTTTGCTAATTAAGCATAAATTTTAAAAATATGGTGTCTTTGGCGACACCCACTGAAATGTTCTGGTAAAATATTTCGTAGAATATTTCAATCCTTAAATGTCCTTTTTAAAAGGACTTTTTAGATTTTTTTTTGTAAAAGGGCCAAATTGACCCATTAAGAAGGGAGCTAGAGGGTTAATATCTTCCACAAAAATGACCCTCATAAAATTCCACTATATAACTCAGACAATAAGAAATCTTTCAGACATTAAGTTACAGCATTTTTTTCCATTTAGTATAATGCTCCCTTCGACAAAATATTGAAAACTTTGACCCGCTGTAGAAAAATCTCAGACCAGTTGGACCATAAGTTTATTCTACAAAAATGATCTACTCAACACCAACAAAGATTTTTAAAACTATATATATTAATCTCGTGTTTTTTGTTCCATTTTTAATTAATAGCATTTTTACTTAAAAATGTCAGAAATCGAAATTGTTTTTTATTGGAATGATTCTGCCTATTTTGTTATTTCAATATTTTTCATTGGTTATAAAGGAAAATCATTGACATTTTTTTATTAAATATTGTTTCAAAAAAGAATGAAGCTGATCATTTGAATTTTGTCGGGCGAGTTATAAAAATACAATAATACATAACATATGAAATGTGGATTTTAAGACGTTTTCCCAAATTTTTCAGATTTCAGATGCTTATAATATCTGAAAAATATTTTTGGTTTTTCTTCTCGCAAACTACAAGTTGATTCATTTCCATAGTAAAACATACATATATGCAGATTTTCAAGGCAATCGTGAATGTCGACCAGATTTTTTTCGAAAAAACGTCGGTTTGATATTGGAATGAACGATATATCAAAAAGTTAAGTTATATTTTTTTTGGTTTACTCACATTACATGAATGAACACTGCCAAATTCGAGGAAAATCGGTTCGATTTAGATACAGTCACCATATATATGTTACACCTGATTTGACATGTAAGCGCTGTAGAATCTGTATTCTTTATCCGATTCAACGATTTAACGTCGCACTGAAATTATTAAAATTCACTACAAAAATGGTGAAAATCTTGCAGTCACAGTTCGCAAAACTAAAGCATTTTTAGGTCGTCGTGAAGGACCTTGTCGGACCGCAATACAGAAATGGGTCGAAAAATTCGAGCTGTTGGGACAAGTTAGTGATGTGAAGAATAAAACCCGTGCACGCCGCTCAAGAACAACTGAGAATATTGCTGCTGTAGCCCACAGTGTTGAAGAAAACCGAGGTTTGTCCATTCCTCGTCGTTCTTTGGAATTGGGCATTCCACAAACGTCATTACAAAGTATCTTGCGTAAAGACTTGGGTCTTAAGGCTTACAAAGTTTAGTTAACAGAAGAACTCAAGCCGGCCGATCATCATCAACGTCGTGTCTTTGCTGATTAGGTCCTTGAAATGCATGAAAATGATCCGGAATTCCATCGAAAAATCATCTTGACTGATGAGGCCCATTTCCACCTCGGTGGCTACGTCAACAAGCAAAATTGTCGCATCTGTGGCTCGGAAAACCCAAGAGTTATTGTTGAGAAGCCTCTCCATCCTCAACGTGTGACTGTTTGGTACGGTTTATGGCCCGGCGGGGTCATTGGACCTTACTTTTTCGAAAATGAGGTTGGATCAACAGTTACGGTGAATGGATTGCGCTATCGAGAGATGATTAATGATTTTATATGGTTGGAGTTGGATGGTATTGATCTGGACAACGTTAACTTTCAACAAGACGGCGATAAGTACCACGCAAGCAACGAAACCATTGCTCTGTCACGGGAAAAGTTTCCGGGCCGTGTTATCTCTCGAAGAGGTGAACACAATTGGCCGCCGAGATCTTGTGATTTAACATGTGATTTTACATTAAATAGACATCCGATCATTTATCTCAAAAAATTGAATTTTTCTTTGAATACCGAAATAACACCTCTTGTTGGAAAACCCTTTATATGTCACTCCCGATTTGACATGTAACGCTGTTGAAACTGTGTTGTATAGCCGATCAGTACGAAATTCAACAGAAAGAGGTTTCTTAATACATACATAAAAGAACACTGCCAAATTCGGGGAAAATCACTTTACATTTTTATATATCCCCCATATTTATGTTCCTCCCCATTTGGTAGCACAGCGCTATAGAAGTTGTACTAGTGGAGCTAAGTACTTTGTTAACTGAAACGAAACCAATTATGCCAAATTATTATCGCAATGCCCCTTTTCACATTGTTAGGGGCTGTAGGGTCTTCGACTTTCTGTATTTCTTTACTAATATTTGTATGCTCACCCTCGCTATCAAATATATAAATAGTTAGTGGTATAACGTTTGACTTAAGCTGTGGAGTCTATAGAAAAATGCATATCTAAATGACTAAGTTTATATATGGCTATGTAGTCAGTTAGAATATAACACAGTTTGACTATATGCTCGTATGTCAGTATAACACCTATTTCTTCTTTACTATTCGATTATAGCTTACTCATACTCATACATTCCATTACTTTTGACAATAGCATCACTCACTTTACTGAAATAGCTGTTTCATTGTAGTAGTTAATTGCCATTTAGTATTTTATGGTATCTTTCCTTCCACAATCCGAATTGATGAATGCCTTCACATATCTTATTTACATCTTCAAACAAAGGATTTTTCCTCCATTTCTGATTACCATAATTTATTCTTCTGCACTGCTGAAAATCTCTAGCGGCAATCAAAATCCTATTATATACCACTACGCCATTGCTTGACTTGTCAATTTGCACAATTTCCGTTTGCATGTCTATCGAATTTCCGTCAAACAATGTAACTCTTTATTAAGCATCCCGAGAAATATCCCTGGCAAAGTTATCACTGAAACCAGTATAGTTAAAAACAAAACGTCGAGTGGGAGAAACAAGCAGAGAAATCACAAGACAGACAATGAAAATAAATGATATGACATGTCAGATGACAATGTGATGCCGATATGTTCATTTGTTCGTTCGCATCGTTTTAATTAGCCAATGATTAATTAAGAATTGCAAAAAGCTCCAATATCCTTTTCATTGCGGATGTATAAGTGTAGTGGTAGGGGGAGTGAGAGAAACTAACAATTGAATATACGAATACGAGGTATAATTTAGCGAAGGGGATTGTTGTTCCAAACAGGAATGAGTCCTAAAGATGGTCGGAGAAAATTAGTTTAAAAAATCCAAAATCAGTCAGTTTCGTAGGACCGTGCGAAACCGAGAAATAGTATGTGAAAACGTGCCATAAAAATAGCTTTTTATTAGCAGTAGTCACTATTTATTATGTGGAACTTTTTAAATATACAGAGGTATGAAAATGTACGCTTTTAGACCAAATCCCAAAAGAGACTTCAAGAAAGTTTCTTCAATATAAACAATCTTGGATTAAGTTTCAAGAAACTGATCTCTGTCAAATTGTATAATGATCTGAAGTAAAATAAAGCTTTTGTAGTATGTTCATAGCCAGTCCGGGGGAACGTATATGTATATAGGGCTACATTTAAATCTAAACCGATCTAACTAAAATTGTAGAGTGTTCATTCGTAGAAGAATGAACTCATTTACGCCAAATTTCGTTACGATCGGATGTAGAATACGATTTTTATATCGTTTAATTTTCTGAGCCAAGAAACTTCTCTCTGCAAATTTTATAATGATCAAACATAAAAAAGCTTCTGTAGTATGTTGATACTTCATCCATATATACTTCGGACGAAGTATGTATGGATGTATTGGAAGTGTTGTACCAAATTCGCAATTTTGTGAACGGAGCTTTCGGATCACGCCAAGAGAAAACAGGGTATGTTTTTGCTAAAATGGGTGTTCAGCGCTACAATATAGACAAATAGGTAAACTGCCATGGGAAATCGAGAAAGATTAATTAAATGTACTCAACTTGAAGAAAAATCCAATAATTTTGTCCATTTGAATATATGAGCATGAGACCACGAAGACAAAGGTCCATTGGGAGCTGAAAAGAGGATGAAGGGACTAATAGACTGCTTTTGAAATACAAGGTGCACTCCCCACAAAATGAAAATATGTTGGAAAAATGGACGTCCTGCTGTACAATATTGATCAAAATCCAGCGCCGTATGTAGCCGAGAAAGAAGCTGGAAAATCGTGGTGAGGGGTATAGTCTTTATATATTAGGGCGGGTCGATTTAGACATCGCCCATTGCTCAGTGAAAATCGTATTCTAGGGATCAAAATAAGAAACTTTGCCGAAGGAACCATACCTCTAAACCGAATTCTGATGTCCCGGAAAAAATCCCACCTTGTACGACCCCTTCACTGAGTGGGGGTCGGTCATACATTTGGACTCGATTGGAGCACTCTAAATGGGTCAAAGTGGGATTTTTCAAAATTTGCCCCTACCCAAAAGTTCGACCCAAATTCCGGGACATCAGAATTCGTTTTAGAGGTGTGGTTCCTTCGTCATAGTTTCCTATTTTGATCCCTAGAATACGATTTTCACTGAGCAATGGCGACTTTTTTTGCCTCCCAACAAATCGACCCGGCCTAATATATACAGGTCGGTCATTTTCCTATATATATATAGGAAAATTAAAATTGGCATCAAATTTGCTCAGTTTTTAACAAAATTTCCATTTTTGCGTAGCTTTTAGAGCACCTAGAGCGATAAGCGGGTATGCTTTGAAAATGTAATGTCCGACCCTACGATATCGAACATCTTATTGAGTCCATGTAAGGACTGGATAAACGTTTAATCGGCTATATAGTTTTGTTCATGATTTTGGAATACTAGAAGGACACTTTCTACGCCTTGTCTTGGGTACGCCTTGAAAAGAAAATTTCGAGCCTTGCATTAAAATAACAAACCTGCATCGTAAGTATTCGGGACTCAAGAAAAGAGGTGAAGAATGGTTTATGGAAACTTTATCAACTTAAATCAGTAAGGAAGGACTACAGTGGGGCGTACCCTATACGCTTACCACTCTCTCAGAGCAGAGAGTGGTCGTCTTATTACAACTTTCATTAAAATTACAAAAAAAATTTGAATTCTGAACCGATAATCGCTAAATTAAGCAATACTCGATCTTAAATTGAGAAACATCTTTTTGGAAAATGTTAATGATCGGAAGTAAAGTACAACTTCTATTGCGCTTTGACACCAAATCAGGAGGAACATATATATGGAGGTTATATATAAATCTGAACCTATTTTCCCTGAATACTCATTCGTATAAAAAGACCTCTTTCTGTCGAATTCCGTACTGATCGGATATAAAATACCGTCTCTACAGCGCTTACATGTCATATCGGGGGTAACATATATATGGGGGCTATATCTAAATCTGAACCGATTTCTTCCATATTTAACAGTATTCATTCATATAATTAGAAACATCTTTCTGCCGAATTTCATACTGACCGGATATAAAATAAAGTTTTTACAGCGTCAAATCGGGGCTAACATATATATGGGGGCTATATCTAAATCTGAACCGATTTTAACCAAATTCAATAGGAATCGTCCTTGGGCCAAAAAAAAAAGATATGTGTATCGTCGAAATCGGACCATAGTTGCGACCTGTACTTTGATTACAAGAATACATGCACAGACAGACGGACATAGCTAAATCAACTCGGAAAGTGATACTAAGTCGATCGGTATAATCGCCCTTATTATACCCTACACCACACTGTGGTACAGGGTATTATAAGTTTGTTTCACGGCAGATGTTTGTAACACCTTAAAATAACACAGCTAGACCCACCTTAAAGTATACCGATCGACTCAGAATCACTAGCTGAGTCGATTTAACGATGTCCGTCCGTCCGTCCGTCCGTCTGTCCATGTAAAGTTGTTCGTCGCATACAGGTCGCAATTTCACTCCGATCGTTCTGAAATTTTGCAGTTTAGAGTATTTCGCGTCTGTTAAGATCGCTATTGAATTTGGTTGAAATCGGTTCAGATTTAGATATAGCTCCCATATATATCTTTCGTCCGATTTGGCCTTTTAGTCCTATAGAAGCTGTATTTTACATCCGATCGTTTTGAAATTTAGAATGGTAGAGTTTCTTGATCCATGAACTAACATTGCTGAATTTGAAGAAAATCGGTTAAGATTTAGCTATAGCTCCCATATATATGTTTCGTCCGATTTGGTCCTTTAGTCCTATAGAAGCTGTATTTTACATCCAATCGTTTTGAAATTTAGAATGGTAGAGTTTCTTGATCCATGAACCAACATTGCCGAATTTGAAGAAAATCGGTGCAGATTTAGATATAGCTCCCATATATATCTTTCATCCGATTTGGTCCTTTAGTCCTATAGAAGCTGTATTTTACATCCGATCGTTTTGAAATTTAGAATGGTAGAGTTTTTTGATCCATGAACCAACATTGCCTAATTTGAAGAAAATCGGTTAGGATTTAGCTATAGCTCCCATATATATGTTTCGTCCGATTTGGCCCTTTAGTCCTATAGAAGCTGTATTTTACATCCGATCGTTTTGAAATTTAGAATGGTAGAGTTTCTTGATCCATGAACCAACATTGCCGAATTTGAAGAAAATCGGTTCAGATTTAGATATAGCTCCCATATATATCTTTCGTCCGTTTTGGTCCTTTAGTCCTATAGAAGCTGTATTTTACATCCGATCGTTTTGAAATTTAGAATAGTAGAGTTTCTTGATCCATGAACCAACATTGGCGAATTTGAAGAAAATCGGTTAAGATTTAGCTATAGCTCCCATATATATGTTTCGTCCGATTTGGCCCTTTAGTCCTATAGAAGCTGTATTTTACATCCGATCGTTTTGAAATTTAGAATGGTAGAGTTTCTTGATCCATGAACCAACATTGCCGAATTTGAAGAAAATCGGTGCAGATTTAGATATAGCTCCCATATATATCTTTCATCCGATTTGGTCCTTTAGTCCTATAGAAGCTGTATTTTACATCCGATCGTTTTGAAATTTAGAATGGTAGAGTTTCTTGATCCATGAACCAACACTACCGAATTTAAAGAAAATCGGTTAAGATTTAGCTATAGCTTCCATATATATGTTTCATCCGATTTGGCTCTTTAGATCCAATCGTGTTTATACCCTACACCACACTGTGGTACAGGGTATTATTTAAGTATAAAATGTCCCAAAAGTAAATTTATGTAAACAATTTATACATGAATTACAAAATTTATATATCAGAGTTATTCAATATTACGAGAGTGGTGTAGGGTATTATATAGTCGGCACCGCCCGACTTTAGCCTTTCCTTACTGGTTCCATTTGGCGTCGTCGACGTCGATTCTTAGTCGACACTGTTTAGATTAAAGACTTTATAAATTTTGAATTTTTTTTAATATTTTTAAGTTATAAGCAGGGTTTTTGTTAGTTCATAGATACCAAAAACATTCGTTTTGGCGTAAAGATGACAAAGCTAGAACTTCATAGATATGACGAAAATAATGTGACGACGTCGACGACGCCAACTGGAATAAGGGCGAATAAACGATGGCTCTATTTCTTCACCTTTTGGGTGTTACAAACAAATTCACAAAGTTATAATAGCCTGTACCACAGTGTGGTGTAGGGTATAAAAATGTCCTTTTAAACGCGAACTCGACCAGGAAATGAAAAACAGTTTTGTTTTGTTTGTAGTCAGATTTTAGAATTCTATAGACATTGTCATGACCAATAATCGGTTTCCAATTGTAAAAATAATGTTCGGTTAAAAAATTTTAATTTTATAAAACTTAAATTAAAACCATATACGACTATATAATACCCTACACCTCCCTAACAATGATAAGGGTCATTGCGATAATAATTTGAAATAATTGGTAAGTGGGTAGGAACATATTATCTAATTCTGAATCGATAATTGCTAAATTAAGCAATATTCGTTCCTAAATTGAGAAACACAATTCTGGAAAATTTAAATTTTAAAATAGCGCTTTGATACCAAATTAGGTGGAACATATATATGGAGGTTATATATAAATCTGAAACGATTTTCCCTGAATACGCATTCATGTAAAAATACCTCTTTCTGTCGAATTTCGTACTGATAGGATATAAAATACAGTCTCTGCAGAGCTTACATGTCAAATCGGGGCTAACATATATATGGGGGCTATATCTAAATCTGAACCGATTTTAACCAAATTCAATATGGATCGTCCATGGGCCAAAAAAAACAGCTTTAGAATTCTATAGACATTGTCATGACCAATAAACGTTTTTCAATTTTGTCGCACGGCGTAATAATAATGTTCGGTTAAAATTTTTTCATTTTATAAAACTTAAATTAAAACCAGTAAGGAAAGGCAGAAAGTCGGGCGGGGCCGACTATATAATACCCTTCACCACCCTAACAATGAAAAGGGTCATTGGGATAATAATTTGGAATAATTGGTAAATAGGTAGGAATTCTGAACCGATAATTGCTAAATTAAGCAATATTCTTTCCTAAATTGAGAAACATCTTTCTTGAAAATTTAAATTTTAAAATAGCGCTTTGATACCAAATCAGGAGGAACATATATATTAGGGCGGGTCAATTTAAAAATCGCCCATTGCTCAGTGAAAATCGTATTCTAGGGATCAAAATAAGAAACTTTGCCAAAGGAACCATACCTCTAAAACGAATTCTGATGTCCCTGAATTTGAGTCGATCTTTTGGGTAGGGGCAAATTTTGAAAAATCCCACTTTGACCCATTTAGAGTGCTCCAATCGAGTCCAAATGTATGGAACCCCCAGGGGGTTCCAGGGGGTGTGCCACTGGCATGGGTGAGTCGGTCCTTCAAAGTTAGTGGGTGTCGGTTCACTGCATGCCTAACCCATGTTTATACCCAAAAACACTGGCAGGAATCAAGGGTGTTCTTCATACCCAAGTTATACGACCCCAAAGGCGTACCGACGCATTAGCCTAACTTCTTTCCTTTTAAAAACAATGGAGCGAATAATTGATGACATGCTCTAAAGAAAAATAGCGGGTGACAGGCTAAAATTCAAACAACACGCCTATGTCAAATGAAGATCAGTGTAAACTGCTCTGTATGAGGTAGCGCACCACATAAACAATGTGCAGACCGATACACTTATCCAGTCCTTAGACGAGTTTCAGGATGACCGGGCGCTGAAAAACTGGATCAATGTGGGTCATATGACGTAAAAATTAGAGACAAGGTAAATCGCGGTATACCTCAGGAGGCCATTTTATCGCTTCTTCCATGTGTTACGACGATACACAGTCTCCTAAAAGCCCGCACAAATGAAGGACTTAAACCAGTCTGTTATGCAGACGACGTTGTACGAGTAAAACTTTTAATTGGCATACATCCAAACCTATTTTGCAGAATGGCTGAGAAGGCACTTAACATACCATATATCTGGGCACAACCAAGGGGATTAAATGTTAACCCAGACAAAACAGAAATATGTGTATTTACAAGGAAAACAAAGATCCTACGTTTTACCCGGACTGGATTCCTGAATAAGACAATTGCTACACGGAGAAAAATCGTCATTTTTGATATGTTTGAAACGAAAGAAAATATACATGGAAACGATTTTTTTAAATATTATATATTTGTTAACAAATAAATTTTATTTGAAAATCAAGAAATTTTGTTTGGAACGCATATATTAATATATTAGAACATAATTTATTTGCAAACTGAATTTCACAAATAAAATATGTGTTTACACACAAACAAAGTTATTGTTTTGAGAAGATTTCCAAATATGTTTTATTTAAAAAGATCTTTAAAACATTACTGACTTATTCGAATTTTAGTTAGTTTTTCCTAGTTTTCGTGTTAAACTTTATAGCTACAAATGTCTTAATTTATAAATATTCCAATTACCACTTTTTGTCAATCCATCAATGCTAGTTATATTTACGAAAGATACTTCGATTTAAGTTTTAATTAAATTTTACAAACATTTAAAATTAATAAAAAAAATTGCTTTTTGAACATTTGAAAACAGAAAACTTGTCTTTAAGTTAAGGCATTGATACCTTGCCAAAATAAATAATTACAAATGAATCCTTGTTTCGGAAATACTAGTTCCAAATAAAAAATATTTGAATGGGAGCATATTTTTGTTTAGAACAATATCCTCACAAACATATAATATTTGTGTGTGTAAAATATTATATATTTGGAGTGTACCCTAAACATATGTTTATTTCAAGCCGAATATGTTTGGGACAATATACTACAGAAGCGATTTTTTTTCAGCGTGTATATCTAAAAAGATAAAATATATATTTGGGAGTAATCTAGGATCAGAAACTGTACTGGAAAGATCATCTTGAAGAAAGAGTTACAAAGGCCCACAGATGTTGGTCGTTATGCAGAAGAGCTATAGGTTTAAAATGAGGATTAAGTCCAAATATACCTCACTGGCTTTACATGAGCGTGATTAGACCTCATAGAAAGACGTCTACAAGTGATGTGTGAATGGATAAATCGAGACCACAGGTCGTACCATCAGAAGATTTAATAATCTCTAGTTGGTCACATTCAAACATCAGAAATCTCCGACGCATTCCTGAAGTGCGGCTTACAGCTACCTGTGAATCGTTTGTGCCAGACAGACGCTCCTGGGAACGGAACACTGGCTCATTTGCCAGTGGGATCCAGCTGCTACACGCATGGGTTAATGCTATGAGGATGGATTGGTCTTGGACTTTTTATTGATGAACCAGAAGTCGAACTTCACTTCCGCCTCCCTGACCATAACACGATATTTCAAGCAGCAATCACGAAGTGTGTGAACTGGCTCAGGAACACCACAAAACCTAATTATGCCAACATCTTCACCAATAGCCAAATGGCGATTAAAGCAATAACATCGGAAAAGGTAAAATCCAGAACTGTGTAAGACTGTATTAGAACGATGAATGGTTACTAATCCCACGGTCAATTGCGTATTTGCTGGGTACCAGCAAGATCCAGCGCCATGAACCGAAAAAGTGGATGGAAAAACGTTTAATCGAATTTGCCAATATGAACGAAAAATCCCCTATTGTTAATCAACTAGCTATATGGAAAAAAAGAATCGCACTCGACAGTTTAGTCAAGGCAAGTCCGTTGGCAGCCGAAACAAATCTTGCGAAAACTGATATAAAATTCTTATTTGTTAACATAAATTCCAATGTTTTTAAATAATCAGAGTTAAAGATCGCTTCAAATTTGAGACTTGCAGGCTAATTGAATGATTTTACGTTTTAATTTGTTAAAATTTCCATATCGGCGCACGTTTTGATATAACCCCCATACCAATTTAAATTCTTGGCAGTGTATAAGCTACGTTTTTCAGCCGATGTGCCTGGTTGAATTCAGAATACTGTACTTTGATCGCAAGACATGTAAGAAAAAGTCTATCAATTTAAAGCATACGTATTCTCTGGTATAAAATTTATAAGATATTATCATTTTACCTCCCCGTCCTTAGTGTGGGAGGCACCAAAAGGGGTAGCACAATTTCAACATTTATCTCAAGTTGAAATTGATAGATCAACAATTACAGTGTGTAGTATTGCAGAACATTCGGATAGGTAGCATAGCAGTTATTAGAGAACATATCGGTCACTCACTTCAAGAGTGACATAACTCAAAATTTAAAATTTTTGAGGTTGCCTTACAAAAATCCGAATTTTCCAAATGTCCATAAATTAATCTCAGCAAAATTTGTTCTATAAGTAAACAACCATATTTCGGATTATTCAAGCGTATTTAAACATTGTATTTCATGTTACTTATCTTTTTATACGGACTTAAAGTTACACATCTTGGCAATTTTCAATATTGAGTTATGTCACTCTTGAAGTGAGTGAGCGATATGTTGAACTTAATTTTCAAGCTTTGTGTGGAAGGTACCAGAAAGAGTAAACCAATATGTAGACCCATCTTCGATCTTTACTTGAGATAGAAAAAAATATTAGCACTTACTGTCAGATACTCCATTCGAGAGTTATAGTGCGCAGCAACCAGACTAACGGACGGACAAACATAGCTAAAATAACTTAAAATTTCCTAAAACGGATTTCAGCCAAACATACATATGGTCCTAGGTCACTCTATTGATGTGTTACTCTTTAAGCCAGTAGCAATTTATGTATACCGCCCTCAACTAAAGTGAGGGTATAATTAGATGGACATACGGAAAGACGAACATGGATAAATCGATGATAATGATGATGATTCTATGCCGATCGAATTATTGTCGAGCTTAAGTCTGAGCCCACTCAACTGTTGCCTTTAGAACATTTCTGCAAACTTTTGCAGTAATCTTCGTATTTACATACCACTCCCAAAGAACAAAAGAATTTCTTCATACATCTAAAATCACCAAAAACCAAACTCATACTCATAATGCCAACTATGGATATCATGACGTTGACAGCATTTGTCAAATTTTAGAAAACTGAATTTTTGCTAAAGCAAAACAAAAAAACCTAATCAGAGAGTTTTCAAACAATAGCCTTTGCTATTGGATTACGCTACCAACAAAAGCGTAATAAACCGAAAAACAAAATCATATGAAAACTAAAAACTAATGATGAGGTTGATATCCTAGAAAAATAAATTGGAGCATTTCACAACGGGTTCCACACATTAGTGTTTCTCCGGCAATAATAGATAATGAATACCTGATGCAAAAAATTGCAGGGATGTGTTGCAAACAAAAATAATTAGTGCCATTTTCATAGAATTTAAATAATGTTTTCGCGTGTGGGTGTTTTTTGCGTTAGTTTTTGTGCAAAATTGTACTCGTACTTTATTTTTTTCCTATAATTTGCATTAAAACTTATAATTTGACATTCTCATCATAAATCCATAATTATATTTATTTCGTGTAACTATGGCAACATTCTATGCTTCCTGCCTTCCCTTCTCGTTCTCTCCCTAAAGTTGTTGAAATGACACCTTTCAAATGTAACATGCAGAAAAAATGTGCAATTATTGCAATGATGATAAAGTTTTGCACACAATGTTGCCACCCCCCCCATTACTAACTGATTCTGGGAATTATATGCGATAAGGCAGGTTATATTTGTGTGAGAAAAGGGTTATCACACACAAGAAGAAAGGAAATACGAAATTATTAAACCAGTAAGGAAAGGCTGAAAGTCGGGCGGGGCCGACTATATAATACCCTACACCTCCCTAACAATGCTATAAGGGTCATTGCCATAATAATTTGGAATAACTGGTAAATGGGTAGAAACATATTATCTAATTCTGAAAGGATAATCGCTAAATTAAGCAATATTCGTTCCTAAAGTGAGAAACATCTTTCTGGAAAATTTTAATGATCGGAAGTAAAATACAACTTCTATAGCGGTTTGATACCAAATCAGGAGGAACATATATATGGAGCTTCAATATAAATCTGAACCCATCTTCCCTGAATACTTATTCATGTAAAAAGACCTCCTTCTGTCGAATTTCGTACTGATCGGATATAAAATACAGTTTTTACAGCGCTTACAGATCAAATCGGGGGTAACATATATATGGGAGTTATATCTAAATCTAAACCGAGTTTCTCCGAATTTGGCAGTATTCCTTCATGTAGAAAGAAACCTCTTTTTGCCGACTTTCCCACTGATCGGATATAAAATAACATTTTTACAGCGCTCACATGTCAAATCGGGGGTAACGTATATATATCTAAATCTGAACCGATTTCTTCCAAATGTAAAAGTGTTCATTCATATAATAGGAAACCTCTTTCTGACAAATTTCATACTGATCGGATATAAAATACCATTTTTACAGCGCTTACATGTCAAATCGGGGGTAATGTATATATGGGGGCTATATCTAAATCTGACCCGATTTCTTCCAAATTTAACAGAGTTCATTCATGTAATAAGAAACCTTTTCCTGCCGAATTTCATACTGATCGGATATAAAATAAAGTTTTTACAGCGCTTACATGTCAAATCGGGGCTAACATATATATGGGGGCTATATCTAAATCTGAACCGATTTTAACCAAATTCAATAGCGATCGTCCTTGGGCCAAAAAAAAGATATGTGTAAAGTTTCGTCGAGATCGGACCATAATTGCGACCTGTACTTTGATTACAAGAATACATGCACAGACGGACAGACAGAGAGACAGACGGACATAGCTAAATCGACTCAGAAAGTGATTCTAAGTCGATCGGTATAATAAGCGATGGGTCTATTTCTTCTCCTTTTGGGTGTTACAAACAAATGCACAAAGTTATAATACCCTGTACCACAGTGTGGTGTAGGGTATAATGAAGTTTTTACAGCGCTTACATGTCAAATCCGGGCTAACATATATATGGGGGCTATATCTAAATCTGAACCGATTTTAACCAAATTCAATAGGGATCGTCCTTGGGCCAAAAAAAAAAGATATGTGTAAAGTTTCGTCGAGATCGGACCATAATTGTGACCTGTACTTTGATTACAAGAATACATGCACAGACGGACAGACAGACGGACAGACGGACAGACAGACAGACGGTCAGACATACAGACGGACAGACGGACATAGCTAAATCTACTCAGAAAGTGATTCTAAGTCGATCGGTATAATAAACGACGGGTCTATTTCTTCTCCTTTTGGGTGTTACAAACAAATGCACAAACTTATAATACCCTGTACAACAGTGTGGTGTAGGGTATAATTATATTTCAATTGAAATACTTAGAAGAATTAAAATTCCTGTTTATGAATGGCTAAAATGGCAAATGGATTAACTCAATTTTTTCCTTTCGAAATTCTAAAGTTAAAGCACTTAATACATGCCAAATTTTTTTTAGTATTCATAAACAATTTTTCTCATTTTCTCTCATATTTTTTATCGAGTTAATCGATTGGCATTTGAGCCATTCGTATGAAGATCCAAAGTAATAATACTGGTCAACAAAAAATATGTATTGCTGAGGCATGATATTTTGCGGTCAATTTGGGTATATTGGATAATACAGTTCTGAGCCAAAAATACGGTTTCTTTGAATTGACACTAGTACTCGCGATAAACCTAAACTCGAGGACAATTTATTCGAATTGGTTCAGGAAAATTTTAAAGAATCGAAAATAAAGTAACCTTAATCTTATTCTAAGACAACTTTTTATCCGCTCAGCTGTTTTGAAGAAATCTGACAAAATATTTTGCGAACAAAATCTATTTGTAGGATTTTCTCGCAAATGTCACTCTTCTGTGGGCAGTAGCTTCTAAGAAACACATTTATATATCGTACCAACTCTGTGGTACAGGGTATTATACATAATTTTATTTTGGCCCAGCTGTTTTTATACCCTACACCACACTGTGGTACAGGGTATTATAACTTTGTGCATTTGTTTGTAACACCCAAAAGGAGAAGAAATAGACCCATCGTTTATTATACCGATCGACTTAGAATCACTTTCTGAGTTGATTTAGCTATGTCCGTCTGTCCGTCTGTCCGTCTGTCTGTCTGTCTGTCCGTCTGTGCATGTATTCTTTTAATCAAAGTACAGGTCGCAATTATGGACCGATCTCGACGAAACTTTACACATATCTTTTTTTTGGCCCAAGGACGATCCCTATTGAATTTGGTTAAAATCGGTTCAGATTTAGATATAGCCCCCATATATATGTTAGCCCCGATTTGACATGTAAGCGCTGTAAAAACTTCATTTTATATCCGATCAGTATGAAATTCGGCAGAAAGAGGTTTCATATTATATGGATGAACACTATTAAATTTGGAAGAAATCGGTTCAGATTTAGATATAGCCCCCATATATACGTTACCCCCGATTTGACATGTAAGCGCTGTAAAAATGTTATTTTATATCCGATCAGTGCGAAATTCGGCAAAGAGAGGTTTCTTATTACATGAAGGAATACTGCTGAATTCGGAGAAAATCGGTTCAGATTTAGATATAGCCCCAATATATATGTTACCCCCGATTTGACATGTAAGCGCTGTAAAAACTGTATTTTATATCCGATCAGTGCGAAATTCGGCAGAAAGAGGTTTCTTATTACATGAAGGAATACTGCCAAATTCGGAGAAAATCGGTTCGGCTTTAGATATAGCCCTCATATATATGTTACCCCCGATTTCACATGTAAGCCCTTAAAAACTGTATTTTATATCCGATCAGTATGAAATTCGTCAGAAAGAGGTTTCCTATTATATGAATGAACACTTTGAAATTTGGAAGAAATCGGTTCAGATTTAGATATATATACGTTACCCCCGATTTGACATGTGAGCGCTGTAAAAATGTTATTTTATATCCGATCAGTGCGAAAGTCGGCAAAAAGAGGTTTTTTTCTACATGAAGGAATACTGCCAAATTCGGAGAAACTCGGTTTAGATTTAGATATAACCCATATATATGTTACCCCAGATTTGATCTGTAAGCGCTGTAAAAACTGTATTTTATATCCGATCAGTGCAAAATTCGGCAGAAAGAGGTTTCTTATTAGATATAGCTCCGATTTAGATATAGCTCCCATATATATGTTACCCCCGATTTGACATGTAAGCGCTGTAGAGACTGTATTTTATATCCGATCAGTACGAAATTCGACAGAAGGAGGTCTTTTTACATGAATAAGTATTCAGGGAAGATGGGTTCAGATTTATATATATATGTTCCTCCTGATTTGGTATCAAACCGCTATAGAAGTTGTATTTTTCTTCCGATCATTAAAATTTTCCAGAAAGATGTTTCTCACTTTAGGAACGAATATTGCTTAATTTAGCGATTATCCTTTCAGAATTAGATAATATGTTTCTACCCATTTACCAATTATTCCAAATTATTATGGCAATCACCCTTATAGCATTGTTAGGGAGGTGTAGGGTATTATATAGTCGGCCCCGCCCGACTTTCAGCCTTTCCTTACTGGTTCTTTCTGTTTTTGTTACGAAGTACTGCATCACTTTCATTGCTTCCCAGAACATATATCGTTCTATTGTAATTGCTATGGCCTTTCACATCATTGGTTTAATTTCAGGAACCAAAACAAAGAAGCAACTTTTTCTATTCCAATAAAAATTTCTGTGTTTCCCTTCTTTCTTCTAATTCCAATTTAAGTGAATAACTAACAGATAATTTTGCTATTTCTAAACAGTATTATAGATCTACCACTTCAGGTTAAACATCTTCAACAAGAAGCCTTCTCCTTGGGATTTTCTTTGGTTCTTCGAGCTGGTGGCATAACTCGTTTTCCAGAACTAAAACCATTTTCATGTTATTTAGCATTTTATTTATTAAGTATTTTGCTTCGGTTGTTCAATTCGAAGAACGTAACCATTGTAATAATTGACTTTTTTCTTTCTTCTACTTTCATTTCGGTGAACAACTGTGAGATAATATTCCAATTGTTAACCCTTAAATGCAAATTGTATCAAAAATGAAACAACAAGTTTTAATCGTTCCAAAACTTTTTCTCTTTTGATTACGAGTATCAACAAAATGGAAATATAAATTGAAGGAACCATAGTTTGTGAAAAAAAATCATGATTGAACATTTACGAGTACATATTCAGCTGTTTTGGTTTTTAAGTGAAATGGCTGGTTTTCGGTTTTTATTGTCGAAGATATCTTTAAAAAAAATTTCCAAAAAATATAATTTCAAAGTTTAATACTTTGTTTATATAATCTTTTAAATAGTTTTTACATTATTTATCATTGTACGTAATTTAAGGTCTTGATAGAGTTTCAAATCTAAGTTATATCAAAAATGATAGAATACTGCTATTATTTGCTCCAGATTTTTTAAATTATTTTTTTCGTTATTTATAAACATTTTCCGTCATAAATATGTTTTAAAAAATCATGCATTTAAGGGTTAAGCGATATTATACCGTTCACACTGAAGCTTAAACAGAACCACATGTCTTGACGTTTTCATTGGTCCTTCGACCTATGTTTTATGTTTTTTCTTTCACATAACCACTGCCCTTATTCAATAACCCTTAATATTAGTTGGGTGTACCTGTATGTCACTGAGTGACTGTCTAAGTGAGTGACGACTGACTCTGACAGAGTGATGGAGCTGAGTTGTGTTGAGTTGAGTAGAGCTAAGATGCAGGTGCATCATTATAAAAATTGTATATAGATCCATCAACAAAAATGTGATGTTTTTTATGAACAACATAAAAATTATGAATGTAACAACAACAAAAATATGGAAAACTCCTACAAACGATATTCGCAAAGAAGTCACCCAGGCAACGAATAAGCGAACATTTGCCTTTCCCTCTCCAGCGCCACATAGGCGGATGGTGGGGTTATCCCCTTCCAACAGCAGTGTTTGTGGGGTGGGATGGGAGGTGCTGGAAAAAATTGCCATTAAAATCTGTATTTGCCATGAGAATATAATAAAAACGAAACGAAACTCATCAAAGCTACGGCTTAAAAGTTTTATGTTCAGTCAACCATTAAAAACGTATTTTTACTATTATGAAACTGGCATCTCATCTCCATAACACCGGATTCTGGATTGTGGAATATGGAATTCATTGCATGCCATAGAGATCACACACAGAGAGCGATAGATAGATACATTTTGTTTACTTTTAAAGTGTTGCTGCAGCAACAGTATTGGCCTCAACTCTGGCTAGAGGTACAATAATATGTTAGTCCAGAGTTTTGGTGTTGTTGTTTTGGAGTGACAACTATAACGAAATTTGATGGCAGCCAAATTTTCTTCAAAGTGGTGTAATTTAAACAAATCGAAAACTTTAATTAGATTTTCCGGAAATTGTCGTTTGCCCATTTAATGGAAATTATTAATGTAAACAAGCGAAATATTGACGTTGACTAATACAAAATAATAGAAAGTAGGGAATAGTTAGTTGAGTTCTGGAGAGGACATGCTACAAACATCATACTGCTATAGTAAACAAACGGTTTACGGCAACGCCCTCATTTTATGATATGCTTCAGCCTGTTATGTTGTTTGCAAGCCTACACAAGCATATCGTTTTGCATTGCAGTCAACGCAGTTATCGAAATTTAAATCAAATGTAAAAGTGTTCCTACAGAAATAACAACCAGTCATTGTTAACGAGCTACTGCTTTACTCTACACGACGCTGTGGTCCAGGGTATTATGAGTTTGTGCATTTGTTTCTAACACAAAAAAGGAGAAGAGATAGACCCATCGTTTATTATATCGATCGACATGGAATCACTTCCTGAGTCGATTTAACCACGTCCGTCTGTCCGAAGTTATTGGAAAAATTATAACATGTTTATATTCATCTTCCTATAGAATGTTCTCGAAGAAATAACGGGACAAAAATATATTGTTGCCAACCTTCTCCAATTTACACATTTTTTTTACACAAATTTCAATAGTAATCCACAGTTTTTCCAATCGCAAAGCTAAAATATTGAAACCTTTACTAATTTTATATATTGTAGGGTTTTGCAAGTTGAACTACAAAGGGAATTTGGAGCCCGGATTTTAGTATAGTAGATATAGGGGAATACATTTTTTGAGGATTTTCGAAATTTGTTGGGAATTGTGGGATTGAAATTTGGAAATATTATGGTTTGCGAATTACTTTCCATTTCTGATGCCAAGACCTACAAACTAAAAAATAAGACATTGAAAAATATTAATTTTTAAATAGCATTGGCTATAGCAATAGCAATAGCATTAGCTAGGACCCTGTCCTAGCATTTTGTTAACCCTAGGATGATCATTGTGATCTGGCCAGACCAAACTTGACTTTGAGGGAGTGTAATTTTTATCTAGACCAAAAAATCCATAAACTGGCTCCATGAATTCTAAAATAAAGGGTTATTAGTCAATCGATATTGTTTTTGAGCTGATTGGCCCAACTTATTAGTGAAAAATTATCGATCAAAGTTAAAACCTGCTAAATGCTCATTGTGGTCTGGCTGGACCACAATCATTTTCATGAAGTGTTTTAATAAATTTTAATGAATTCTATAAATAAATTCTGTAAATCTATATAACGGGTGATCCAAGTAGAGACACTTTTTTCAATAGCCTTTTTTTGACAGATCACGTGCGAGTCGTGTCATGCTGTCATGTTATTTTTGTTAAGTATTGTTTGGCATTTCATCATGGAAAGACTTACGCCTGAACAACGTTTACAAATCGTTCAACTTTATTCCGAAAATTCACGTTCTGTGAGGGATGTGTTTCGTGCACTTCGCTCAACTTATGGTCAACATAATCGGGTCTTACGATCACGTGTGAGTCGTGTCATGCTGTCATGTTATTTTTGTTAAGTATTGTTTGGCATTTCATCATGGAAAGACTTACGCCTGAACAACGTTTACAAATCGTTCAACTTTATTACGAAAATTCACGTTCTGTGAGGAATGTGTTTCGTGCACATAATCGAGTCATCAAAAATTGGATTCAACGGATGGACCATCTGAGACGTAGCCGCGGTTAACATTTGATAGACATAATCTTCAAAAAATAAATGCCAAAGAATGTTCTTTCAAATGATAATAAACATTCTCCATTCAATTTGAATTTTCTGTGTTTTTTTCTTTAAACGAGTAGGGAACCTCGAAATGGATCACCCTATATATATATAATATATACATAAATACATATAGGCAACAATTCTAAACCGATGTGATTAAAAATTTACACAAAGAAGCCTCTTGATACTCTTGGAGAATCGGTTCAGATTTTATATAGTCCCTTTATATTTGTTACACCCGATTTGACATGTAAGCGCTGTAGAAACCGTTTTTTTATATCCGATCAGTACGAAATTCGGAAGAGAGAGAGGTTTCTTATTGCATGAATGAACACTGTCAAAATCGGGAAAATCGGTTCAGATTTAGATATAGCCCTCAAACAAAATCTAAAGGGACCTCTGTATGGGGGGTTATATTTATTAGAACATGCACCTATGGCAACCGTTGCACCATGGCACGAATTCCCAAAAAAAAAAAAGAAATAAGTCGGCTGTTTCTTAAAGAGACAACCGATTCCGACAAAAGAAATATGTTCAAACTTTGGGCCCCCTATGTTATACAGGGGCGGAGGTACAGGGCCCCGAGTTTGTGCACCTCGGCGACCAAACCTCCAAGCAACTGTAACTTTTGTCTGATTTTTAATATTCTACTAACAGAGGCCTACAAAAATATTTGTACGCCTAGGAGTTAGCTCATATAGTTACCGAGATATTTGCAATTGAAAATTTAATTTTTCATTTTTTCCCCGACCCTGTCCTAGTATTTTGTTAATATCAGATCAGAATATGCACCGATTTTTTTATATCAACATTTCTGAACTGGCAACAAAATTTGCTATATGTTGCAAAAAAATCTATCCAATAAGACAAAAGTTATGGCCATTTAAAATTATATTAAAAAAAAAATTATTTTTTGCCAATTTTTTTTTGGAAAAATTGTACTCGTATATGTCTTATTTTGAAGTTATAGAGGAACTTATTGTAAAAAGTATAACATATTTATATCAATCTTAAAGAAAACTTTCTAGAGAAAGGTTTCGAAGAAAGAACGATTCAAACATGTTCAATGGTATTGTTGACAAGCTTCACCAATTTACAACATTTTTTAACAATAATGTCATACGCCACATTTTCTCCAATCGAAAAATTAGAATATTGAAACCTTTACTATATTTAAAAGTGTTAAGGTCTTGCACGTTGAACTGCAAAGGGAATTTGGAGTCTGGCATCTACGAGGGTTGCTATAATTATTTCTGGCCTAGGCAACACCTGGCGCCATCTGACATTTCCATTGAAAAGTTTGACATTTTTAGCACGTTTTGACGTACGACCATCATTTGTGTTGTTTACAGTGACTTGAAAAAATCAATTTGGCAAACAAAATTAAAGTAACTCGTGAACATTTTCGTGCGATCATTTTTCAACATTTTCCATGAACTTAAATCTTTGTATGGCGATGAAGCACCATCCTGTAGCACCTTGATAAACTGGTTTAATTAATTAAATCGTGGCCGATGCTCACTCAAAGAAGGTCGTCCAAAAACGGCCGTTGTACCAGAGAACATTGATGCCTTGCGTGAACTGATAATGCAAGATCGTCATGTGACATACCGTGAGATAGAGGCATCCTTGGGCATTTCTTCCACCAGCATACATTCGATATCGCATGAACACCTGGCCGTAAAAAAGGTTTGTTCTCGTTGGATCCCGAACAATTTGACAATCGCTAAAAAAAGGCTCATGTCGATTGGTGCAAAGAAATTTTGAAAAAATACGATCGCGGTGCTTCAAAAGACGTTTATAAAATTGACGAATCTTGGATCTATGCGTATGAGCCCGAGACAAAACAGCAATCGACCGTGTGGATCTTCGAGGACGACACAAATCCAACGAAAATTTTTCATGGATGAAGCACTTTGAAGCAAATGGTCGCCTGTTTCTTCGGCAAAACTGATCATGTGGCGACTACTCCGCTGAAGCAACGTAGGACGGTCAATTCTGAGTGGTACACCACAATTTGTTTGCCTGAAGTATTCGGAGAAATTCGAAAAACGAACAAGAGACGTCGAATCATTGTGCACCATGACAATGCGAGTTCTCACACATCGGCTTAAACCGTCGCCTTTTTGACCGGCCAAAACGTCGAATTGATGGGTCATCCGCCGTACAGCCCTGATTTGACACCCAATGACTTATTTTTATTCACACACATCAAGAAAAAACTGCTTGGTCAACGTTTTTCGACGCCTGAAGCAGCTGTCGAAGCTTTCAAAAACTATGTTTTAGGGGTGAATTCTCAACACACTGTAACCAAAACAATTCGCGCTCAAATGACAAAACGTTCTGAGTACGTTTATGCTAGAAAATGTCAAACTTTCCAATGGACATGTCAGATGGCGCCAGGCAACACTTAGTTTATTTAAAAGTGTTAAGGTGTTGCACGTTTAACTGCAAAGGCAAATTTGGAGTCTGGCATCAAGTATAGTAGCTATAGTGGAAAATGCAAAAATCCCATTTTGTGGGATTTTATATACTATTTTGGGAATTGTGTGAGTGGCTATTGCAAATATAATGATTCGTAAATTTCTTTTGGTTTTTGATGTCAAGACCTGCGAACTACAAAATACGTCATTGAAAACTATTAATTTTTAAATATTTTATGGTTTTCTTAGATTTCTGTCTGCATTTGAAAATATTTTTTTTTCCTGACCCTGTTCTAGAATATTGTGAATTGGTAAAAAACGAAAAAAATCCTTTTTGGGAATTTTCGTAGCAAATAAGAAAAACATATTTGAAGAAAATCTCATGATGAATGTAGAAACTATAGCATTTTTGGTAGAAATAAAAGAATTTCAACTGAATTATGTTTTTATACACCCACTCTTGTGAACAAGGGTATATCGAGCTTTAAGCGCTTAAAAGACGTAAGCGCCATTCACAAAAATGTAGAGGTGGAAGTTTCCTTTGGGATAATTTTTTGTTTAAGGGGGGCAACGTTTATAAACTATTTTTTATTTTTTTTTTAATTTTTTTCTTAATAAAGAACCTTTCAAGAATATTGTGTGAATCGGAGCAAAACTAACGAAGATACAGTAGTCTAAGCAACCGCCTCTTATATGTGATTCAGTACATCAGAAAAATTTTAATGCGTTTTTCCCACAACCCATGTTTTCAAAGACGGTGCCCCTCATAACTCAAAAACTGCTGAACCGATCCTTTTGGAATTTTTAACACTATTTCTTTACATATTTTACGATGTAACGCTGTCGAGTTTTTTTTAATTTGTCTATTTTTTTATTAAACGATAACTAATTAATCAATTTTTTTCTCGTAATTTAAAACTTTAAATTTCGAAAAAACTAGCCATAACGATTATTTATTTTTTTTATTTCGGATGATCCGGTATCGAGTTCGAGACGCTTCCGCATAAAATTTATGAAACACAAAAAAAAAATACTTAAAAAACACAAAACTTGTCTTAAAAATAATATATTGATATATTTCCTGAATACTTAAATACAAATAAATTTTTGTTGTAGAAATAATAGTCCCAAATAAAAACAAGTAAAAACGTTAAGTTCGGCCATGCCGAATCTTATATACCCTCAACCATGGATAGCATGTGACCTCACAAAATAACTCAAAACTGAATAAAATAACACCGAAAAACAAAAAAATATACTAGATGAGAACAGTAGGAATCACATCAAGTTAGATGCTATAAATGGGGGCTATATCAAAACATTGACCGATATGGCCCATTTGAAATCCCAAACAGCCTGCAACTATAAGAAATATTTATACCAAATTTGATCAACCTAGCTCTATTATTGCGGACTGTAGCGTGATTACCACAGACGAACGGACAGACGGACATGGCTAAATCGTCTTAGAATTTTACGACGATTAAGAATATATATACTTTATGGGGTCTCAGACCAATATTTATAGGTGTTACAAACGGAGTGACAAAATGAATATACCCCCCATCCTATGGTGGAGGGTATAATAATTAGGAAGGAAACAAAGATCAACATCAGCCCAAAAATATAATATTTATGTGTGCCAAATATAATGTATTTCGAGTATACCCTAAACATATGTGTATTTCAAGCAGAATATGTTTGGGACAATATACTGCAGAAGCAATTTTTTTCAGGGTGTATGTCCTATTTTAATTAGGTGTGGTTTTTTGTAAAAAACTATCTTTTAGCCAGTTCTGTAACAAATTAGGTATTCATAGTCGAAATACCATTTTATATATGTAGAGGCTAAGTCCAAATAGGCTAATTTTTAAATATTTGTCGAAGTCCTCCTGTTACCCTCCTACAAATTGACAAATTCAAGCAAAAGAGGCTTCCCCACCAAAATCCGAAGCAATCGTCTAAATATCTTCATATTCTGTATTTCAAATTACTTTTGTTCGACAAAGAATGGGAACAATGTCCCACCCGTGCTGGCCTCTCCTACACTAAATACCATATTTCCCAAGCGTTAATGGAAACTTTTTCGACTTTCACGAGAGATATTTTCTGACTTACTTTAAAAATGTCTTGTGTTATTTCTCTGAAAGAAATCAATTTTCGTTGTCCATAATCCCATCACTTCTACTTTGCAACACCCTTTCGACGGCTACATTTAATGCAAAATCAACATGTTGTTAAAGTTAGTTTCGTGTTTCATAGTTATAGTTTATGTATAGCTCCCCTTGTTAATGTTATTGTCAATGTCGTTGCCGGTACTGGACTTGTTGTTGTTTTTCTTGTTCCGTGGCAACAATGGTGGCTCTAGTTATTATTGCACATTTGTTGCATAATTAATGTATAAAATATAATTATCTTGAGAGGGATATTTGCATCGGTGGAGTGAAGACATAAGGGTAAACTGAAAATGGATTAGATAATTTAAATATATGAAAGTCTAAATTGAAAAAGGAATCGTCCTTGAATCAAAAATAAGTTTTTGCAAATTATCATATTTATCAGAGTATACTTGCAGACAGACGGACAGAGCTAAACTAACTCTGAAATTTATTATAAGTCGATCGGCATAATAATCTATGTGTTCACCTCTTTATTCAGCTATATTTTCTATACATATCCAAAAATATTACTCGTAACTTTAATTAACCAATTCTAAAAAATATTCAAAGGAAATTTCTACACTCTATCCTAATGTGTCTGCTGCGCACAATGCATTTTAATGAGAATGCATGTAAACGACTACAAATACAAACACACTTGGATGAATCTCTTCGCATATGAGGTGGGGAAGAGTGCAGTTGAATGGAGTGTTTTTATGCCCTCTTTCGGCTTGAGTTCAAACGACATTGTTTTGCTTTTTAGATCCTTGCCATGTCGTCGAACAATAGCATGATGTTATTGTTATCGTCATTTGTTCAGATGCTCCGCTGTTGTATGTGTGTGTGTCTGTGTGTTGGGTGAAGGGAGAAGGAACTGCACCCATGTGTTTGTTTCCTCTCAATCCCTTGCATATGGATATTCCGTTTTCAGTTATTTTATGTTTTTTGCAGTTTAGTTTCCTTAAGGAATAGACCTCCCACCCAATGTGGAGATTGTTGTAGTATATTATAAATAGAATGAATTGTGGACTATTGTGCGATGGTTCTTTGGCTGTTTGTGGGGTAGTGGTAAATATTAACTGATGATAGTTTTCCATGTTTTATCCTTCTACATGAAATTTTACGTAAACAAAAATGGCATTTTGATGGATTAGTTTTTGCTAGTCATTTGATAAATTTGTGCAAATGTTATATAGGCATTTGTAACATTTTTGTTGTTGATCGGGACCAGAACATGAAGTTTCAATTATAATAATTAGAAATTGTTATATATTTAGTATTTTAATAAAAAGTTATATTAAAATTGTGAAAAAATTTGTTTATTTTATTTTCTATTTGGTCTGTACTTAATATAGTTTCAACTTGTATTCTGAAATAAATCACAAATGTGATAAAATCATGCAAAAATCCAGGGGGTTAAAGGGTTATTTTTTCAAACAGTAGTTATAGATACTAAGTATAACAGTGAGACAACTTCAGTCGAGTAAACCAACTAAAGAATACCATCACTTTGTGAGGGGGTGTACCAGAAGGCACTTGACGAATAAACCTATTATACGCTGCTCTGTACCAAATTGTAAGTGCTTATGTGCAAAGATATTCACGTTATGAACTATTCAATCTTGGTTTTGTGTGGGAGGTACTAAAACGGATGTGTGCAACAGCGACCATTTTTCACTGGAGTATAGGTACCGTGAAAAAAATAAATTGTACAAAATATCAAACATTTGTATGCGCTGATATTAATGTTATGAGCTGCTAACTTTTTGATCAAAATTAGTGAGGTAACGGCGTCCATTTTTGTCAAACCGATATTGATAGACAACATTTTACTACATGTGAAATTGCAGACGATTCGGATAGGTGGTGTAGCATTTATCACTACATTTTAACCCTTTGTGGGCGAGGTGCTAGAAGGAGTAGACCAATCTGGCCCATCTGCAAAGTAAGCCTGACATAGAAAAAATATTATCACATCCTAAATTTGAAAGTTTCGATGAAACCTCTAAGCGACAGTCCCAATTTCGAACTCGATAACAAAATGTAGAACAATAACAATTAATAAACAGTTGGGCGGCGCTGACTATTTGAACATGCCGACTATAATCTGAACCGTTTTCTTAAAATTCGGTTCCATTCGGCAATGTTGGTCTATAGATCAAGAAACTGTACCATACTCCATTTCAAAACAATTTGGCATAATATACAGGTTCTAAAGGGCTAAAGGGTCAAATCTGACGAACATATATATGGGGGCCATAGCTAAAACTGAACCGATATTCTTAAAATTTGGTAATGTCAGTCCATGGATCAAGAAACTCCCCCACGTTAAATTTAACAAGTAAAAGCGTTAAGTTCGGCCATGGCAAAGCTTATATACCCTCCACCATGGATAGCATGTGGAGGGTATATAAGCCTCACAAAATAACTCAAACCTAAAGAAAATAACACCGAAAAACACAAAAAAAAATGAGAACAGTAGGAATCACAACAAGTGGGAGCTATATCTAAATTTGGACCGATATCGCCCATTTTCAATTCCAAGTTACCTGCAGCTATAATAAGTATCTATACCAAATTTCAGCCACCTATATCAAGTATTATAGATTGTAGCGTGATTACAACAGACGGACGGACATGGCTAAATGATTAAGAATATATATACTTTATGGGGTCTTAGACCAATATTTAGAGGTGTTACAAACGGAGTGACAAAATGAATATACCCCCCATCCTATGGTTGAGGGTATAAAAACGAATGGATGTAAACTATAAGTACAGTTTCTATAGAGCTAATGGGCCAAATCGAACGAAATATATATTTGGGGGATATAGCGAAATCGGAACCGATTTTCTTCCAATTCGGCAATGTTGGTCCATGTATTAAAAAAGTATACCATGCTAAATTTCAAAACGATTGGATGTAAAATACTAGGGCTAAAGGGCCAAATCTGAAGAAACATATATCGTCGGCTCAATGCTATTTTGTTCCATACACCATTTTGTATGATCGGAGAAAAACGCAATTTATTGTTTGAGTAAAAACGGGACTGAAGAGTTACACACTTTTTATTTCATAGGGTTCCCAACAGTGATTGTATGATTCTCATGCATTTCTATGCCATTACATCCAAAAAGAAGCAAGTTATAACAATTTTTGAACTTGGCATTTTTGTCCATATCCACTTTTATTTTAATATTTTTTCGTATTTGTATTACATGGACCACAAAAAGGGTCGGTATGGAAGGACACTAATTTACATATTGTGATCGAAAGAACGTAAAATACTTAGTGAAAACTATAGGGCGATAGAAAAATTGAGACATAGAGCAAAAATATCGAAATTATTTCCCGTTATTCAGAGTAAAACAAATTTACCGTACCAATATCTCGAAAACTGGGCGAGATAGGAAAAAAAATGATTGCAGATTCTGAAAGAGGATGCTTGGAACCCATATTATCAACTCCTTACTCAAAAAACACAAAAATGGCGTATGGAACAAAATAGCATTAAGCCGACGATATATGGCAGCTATAGCTAAATCTGAACCGATTTTCATCAAAATTTAGCAACGTTAGTCCCATGAATCAAGAAACTCCACCATGTTAAATTTCAAAACGATTGGATGTAAAATATAGGCTCTATAGGGCTAAATGGCCAAATCTGACGAAACATATATATGTGAGCAAAACTGCCCTCCTAAGAAAGAAAGTCGTATCTCCATTTCAGTAGTTTTGAGATATTAACCTTATACGTTTTATAACTTTCGTGACTTTTAATTTTATGTTTAACTTAGGTCTATGTGAACTGGTAAATCCTGCCGCTACCCCACCATAAACCTAAACCTAAAGGCCCGAAAGTTATAAAACGTAAAAGCTCAATATCTCAAAACTACGAAAATGGAGATACGAC
Source organism: Eudasyphora cyanicolor (assembly GCA_963930755.1). Classification (NCBI taxonomy): domain Eukaryota; kingdom Metazoa; phylum Arthropoda; class Insecta; order Diptera; family Muscidae; genus Eudasyphora; species Eudasyphora cyanicolor. Next base: position 51,804,567 of record OZ005735.1, read on the forward strand.
TTTCTTTCTTAGGAGGGCAGTATACGAGTAGCTAAATTTGAACTGATTTTTTTTTAAATTGAGCGTCTATGGATCAAGATAAATTAACTCTACTATGCTAAATTTCAGAATAATAGGGTCTAAAATACAGTTTCTATAGGGATAATGGGCCAAATCGGACGAAATATATATATGGGGGCTATATCTTAATCCGATCCGATTTTCTTCAAATTCGGACATGTTGATCCATGTATTAAAAAACTCTACCATGCTTAATTTCAAAACGATTGGATATAAACTACAGCGTCTATAGGTCTATTGGGCCAAATCGGACGAAACATATAAATGGGAGCTATAGCTAAATCTGGACCGACTTTCATCAAATTCAATGGGCTTCTTTACAGGTATGAATTTCTGCACGATCGGAGTGAAATTGCGGCCTGTACTCGACGGACAACTTTAGATGGACAGACGGACGGAGCTAGTGATTCTGAGTTGATCGGTATACGAGTACTTTAAAGTGGGTCTAGCTGTAGTATTTCTAGGTGTTACAAACATCTGCCATGAAACAAACTTAAAATACCCTCTACCACAGTGTGGTGTAGGGTATAAAAATAGAATATGTTTTCATTTAAAGAAAAACTCTGTGAACGAATATCTTCAGTCGTATGTGTTATATTTTTGCAAAACAATTTGATGCTCTAATGTTTTCGTACATTTCATTCAGCAGATAAAAGTTTCTTTGTGGGAAAATCTATTCCAAGTTGATTAAAATCTGCTTTCATTCACTATGCAACAACATTTTTGTCGAAGGTCTGTGCAAAACATTTTCTGGTGTAATATTGAGTCCTAAACGCGAAAAAAAAAACATTAATAAAATTATTATGGTAATTTTTTTATACCCTCACTTTAGTGTGACGAGGGTATATATCATTTGCTACGGAAAAAAGTGTAACACATCGAAGAAGTGTATTAAGACCCCAAGTATGTTCGGCGGAAATCCGTTTTGGGTCATTTTAAGTAGAATGAGCAATGTCCGTCTGTCTGTCTGCTGGCTGGTGCGCACGATAACTCTCGAAAGAAGTAACCGATTGACTTCAAATTCGGTATATGGTAATATTTTTTGCTAACTCCGGCTAAGTTCAAAGATGGGCCATATTGGTCCACTCCTTCTGGTACCTCCCCCACAAAGGTTTAAAATGTTGTGAAATATTGATTCTTTAATAACTGCTATATTCGAATCTTCTGAATTTCCACACATAGTATTAGTTTATTAGTCGCTATCAACTCGAGAAAAATGGACGAAGTTGCCACACCCCTTTTGGTACCTCCCACACAAATGCACCATTTTGCACCAAAAGTTAACAGCTTATAACATTAATACCAGTGTATACAAATACTGGAAATTTTGTACACTGTAATGCTTTTAAGAGCCTATAGCCCAGTGAAAAATTGGCGTTATCACCACGCCCTTTTTTGTACCTCCCACACAAAATGGCCAAATCATACCACAATTTAATATCTCATAACGTTAATATACCAGTCCACATAAACGCTTATAATTCCAACCAAAAGTGTAACACATCGATGGAATGACCTAAGAGACTCCAAGAAATTGGCGGAAATCCTGTTTGGGACATTTAAAGTCATGTTAGCAATGTTCGTCTGTCTGCGTGGATGGTGCGCATGATAACTTTCAACAGGATCAATCGATTGATTTCAAATTTGGTATGTGTCAATATTTGTTTCTATCACAGGCTAAGTTAAAAGATGGACTAAGTTGGTTCACTACTTCAAGTACCTCCCCCACGAAGGATCAAAATTTAGTGAAATATTGACTACCCCATAACTTATATACTACTACCCAGAATCTTTCACAATTCCACACATAGTATACATTTATTAATCGCTATCATCTTTACAAAAATGGCCGAATTTGCCGCGCCCCTTTTAGTACCTCCCATACAAATGGACCATTTTGCACAAAATGTTAACGGCTTATAACTTGATTCCAGTCCATACAAATACTTGACATTTTGAGAAGTGTAATGCTTTTATAGTACATACCATCCCGTAAGAAATGGGCGTTATTTTCACGCCCCTTTTTGTACCTCCCATACAAATGGATCATTTTGCACCGGCGAAAATGCCACGCCTCTCTTGGTACCTCCCATACAAATGGACCATTTTGTACAAAAAGTTAATGGGTTATAACCTTTATTCCAGTCCATACAAATACTTAGAATTTTGTATAGTGTGATGTTGTTATAGTACCCATAGTATATTAAAAAAATGGGCGTTATTGCCACACCCTTTTTGGTAGCTCCCAAACAGATTTGACAAAATAAAAAATATGAAAAATTATTTTTTTTTGAATTTCCCTATTTTTACAATATGTGTCATATTTTATAAATTAACCATAGGCACTGTTTTCTTCGTTAGAATGCTAGCTTTAAAAAATAGAACAAACAAAGAAGCAATTTTTTCGATTTTTTTCTATTTTTTATGGTTTTTTCGTGCGACCAAAAACGATGTTTTTGAAAAAAAACTGAAATTAAATCAATTATTTCAAATTATTATCGCAATGACCCTTTGCGCATTGTCATGGAGGCTTCTTTCTGGTTGTCCTTACTGGTACAGCATCCTCTACGAACTATATAGGGAAATTCAGTGGGAAATGAGTACACCGCTCTCTTTTCTGTGGAATTTTTAGTTTTTTTTTAAGAACAAATGAAACCCAAAGAATTAAGAATAGGGGAACAATAGTTTGGTAAAATAAAAAAAAAACAATTTCACGATTTTGATACAAAACCTGAATAACAGGTCTGTAGGTGAATAGAAGTATACCGATTTGCCCTAGGTCAATCTTGGCTGCAATTTTCAACTTATTTTAAGGCTTAAGGCTCTACGATACTTAAATTCATCGATTTTCAACATCCAATTGGCTCATAAGGTTGCCATTTCAACACAGTTGTTTCTCTGCATACTTAAGTCATTTGGCTTGACTCACATTTTCTTAGATATTCAAATTTGAGTTTAAATATTCTCTGACCCTTGCGAAACTTCAATTCCAAATCAAAATTGTTCTTAGTAGAATAGTCACGTTTTAAAAAATCTTTCTTTTTTTTCTATATTTTCATTCACATCTATCTTTACAAGTATTTATGCATATCCAATCACAATGATTTCATCCTGGGATATATGTATGTTCGTTGTCATGGTAAAAGTAGATTTTTATGTTATCTCAAAGATCATAAATTTCCATAGAATTCTATAAGAATAATATGAAGATGAATGTCTGTGTGTGTGGATATGAGTCATGAAGATGGCACATAACATGCATGAGCAAAAAAAAAGGAAAAATGTCATAATGCATTCTATATAACATGATAATACAATACTTGTTTATAAACACATACACATGCATACATATAGAAAAGTATAAAATATGATATTTTAGCCTGAGCGAATCGTATGCAAAATTTTGACGTGCATAAATGGAGTTGTTATTGCTGGATCATAGAATCTGTGAAAAGAACAATTTTATGTTTTTCATTTATTTTTGAAGATTACACCGTGCGACAAATGTCAACTTTTTTGTCAGCCATAAAAAACTATATACCAGAGAACCTGGAGACCATAGGTATCAGTACTGCATACTCATTTTTTTTTATTTCTTGATCGTTCGTCCTTTTTACAGGACTTTTAAAATTTCAAGGATAACATTTTTGAATTATTTTTCTTTGCACTTATCACAATGTGAATTGATAAATATGCATATCAAATGAAAGGGGAAAATTCCCACTATTTAATAAAATTTTGAAAAAAAAAAATTCCAAGGACGAATGCTATAAAAAAATTTCCTTTTAAACTTTTCTCCTTGAATATCCTTCAAAGTTGTGGGTTTAAAAATCTGAAAAAATACGTGTTACAGAACTCAAACTGACTAACATACATTAAAATTTGACCCTTCTATCTGTAACGGTTAAGGAATAACAATTATTTTCATTTATACAATTGAAAATATATACAATTGAAAATATAGGACACTAGTAGGAAAATAATGTACTAACTTAATTTTTTCGTTATCGTTTGACCTTTTCACAGCACTTTTAAAATTACAAGGGTAACGAAATAGATATAATTTTTTGTATACAAATTAAAATGTGAATAATATCAATATGCATATTAAATGAAAGGTGAGAATATCTACTATTCATTAAAAATGTTGGAAACATTTTCCAAGGACTAAGGATGTTAAAAATGTCCTTTTAAACATTTATACTTGACATATATATGTATATAATGGGTGATCCATTTCGATGTTCCCTATTTTTTAAAGAAAAAAACACAAAAAAATTCAAATTGAATGGGGAATGTTTATTATAATTTGAAAGAACATTCTTTGGCATTTATTTATTTTTGAAGATTTTTTCTATCAAACGTTGGCCCGTCTACATCTCAGATTACAAGGGTAACAAAATAGATATAATTTTTTGTATACAAATTAAAATGTGAATAATATCAATATGCATATTAAATGAAAGGTGAGAATATCTACTATTCATTAAATATGTTGGAAACATTTTCCAAGGACTAAGGATATTAAAAATGTCCTTTTAAACATTTATACTTGACATATATATAATGGGTGATCCATTTCGAGGTTCCCTACTTTTTTAAAGAAAAAAACACAGAAAATTCATATTGAATGGGGAATGTTTATTATAATTTTAAAGAACATTCTTTGGCATTTATTTTTTGAAGATTTTTTCTATCAAACGTTGGCCCTTCTACATCTCAGACGGTTCATCCGTTGAGTCCAATTTTCGATGACTCGTTCGAGCATTTGGACTGGTAACTGGCGAATGACACGCGTGATGTTTTGCTCCAAGACCTGAATCGAAGCAGGTTTGTCCGCATAAACTCTAGACTTTACATATCCCTACAGGAAAAAGTCTAACGGTGTGATATCACACGATCTTGGTGGCCCACAACGTGAAATTAGCTGCTCACCCAAGTGTTCTCTCAATAAATCCATTGATTGACGCGATGTGTGGGAAGTGCCGCCGTCTTGTTAAAACCAAATGTCGCCGAGATCACGAGCTTCAATTTCAGGCATCAAATAGTCGGTTATCATGGCACGATAACGGTCGCCATTGACGGTTACGTTCTCACCGGCATCATTTTTGAAGAAATATGGACCGATGATTCCGGTACGTCGGATGGCAAAAAGATAGCTCTTAAGGAGAGCTAAAATATTGCTCATGGATGTCAAGGTCGTGGGTCGACTGGAAAGAGTTTTTTTTGGATTTAAAGAAAAAATGGACTTAGCGCAATTGGCGAACGATTATTTTGATAATAAAACTGAATAATTTGTAAACGTTGTTCAGGCGTAAGTCTTTCCATGATGAAATGCCAAACAATACAAAAATAACATGACAGCACACACGACTCACACGTGATCTGTCAGAAAAAGGCTATTGAAAAAAGTATCTCTACTTAGATCACCCTATATATATCCTTAAAAGTTTTGAGTAGAACAAGTTCATCAAACAAAAATATAAATGTATAGAGAATATACTCCACTTTCATTTAATATGCATATTGATATTATTCACATTTTAATTTGTGTACAAAAAATTATACCTAATTCGTTACCCTTGTAGTTTTAAAAGCCCTGTTATATGTTATGTCAGTTTGAATTCTGTAACATGTACTTTTTTCAGATTTTCAAACCCTTCAACTTTAAAGGATATTCGAGGATAAAAGTTTAAAAGGACATTTTTTATAGCATTTGTCCTTGGAATTTTTTCAAAAATTTGTTTATATAGTGGGAATTTTCTCCTTTCATTTGATATGTATATTTATCAATTCACATTTTAATAAGGCAAAGAAAAATAATTAAAAAATTGTATCTCTGAAATTTTACAAGTCCTGTAAAAACGACACACGATCACAAAATAAAAAACGACACACGATCACAAAATAAAAAACTGAGTATGCAGTATTGCACCCTATGGTCTCTAGTTTCATTTGTATATAGATTCGTTCATGGATGAAAAATTGTGTCGCACGGTGTTATATGACTCTGCTTGTACGTGGAAGAGCTAAATCAAGATTTTGAGGCAGTTTCTTTAATAATTTAAAAGGATATGTAAAGTAAAGAATATAATCTATCTTCAATGATATCGCAGATGTAGATCAAGAGCAAAAACTCCAACATACGACTTTTTTGGAATAAAGTTTAGACATGTACAAAATAAGGCCTTAGGAGTCCTCAAAGGGATTTAAGGCTTAAACAGTCGTATAAACCCAAATGAGTTCACCCTCAGCAAGAACGGTAAAAAAAAATGTTTAACTCTTTGTCAGACGAAAGTCATTCCAACTGAGGATCCCTATTTAAAATTATTTTTATCCATACAGAAATGTCTAATAAATTGCCATAAAATGCTTCTCCTGTCTAAATATTAACAAATGCTTTCAATTATACCTACACACTGCAAAAAAAGAGAACATCTCCGGCAATGAATTTTACTACAATGTAAATAAGTAAACAATGGTCATCTTTTTGCAAGTTCACAGAAAATATGATGAGAATTTTTAAACAAAAAATTCTAAGGTTTATACTAGAACAGTAACCAGTAGGAGTATTAATACGAGTATGAACATGAACATCAAAAGCAAACAATATTCTACATATGCTCGCTTCTCATATGGCAGATTGTGAAAATATAACCGAAAACTTATTGTTAGCTTTTCTGAAGATTTTCCAAAAAAGAAGAAAAAATATTAATTAAAACATGTCCAAAACATCACTATGTGATGTACAAAAAATCCCAATTGTTAAATATTTTACAAAGTAAAACAATACAGGAACATACTGTCCGAGCAAGAAGAATAGTGTTCGTTTTCCAAAAAGGATTATGGTCAGTGAAAGTTATTGTTTGTCTATGTTAGACGAGAACCGGAAACATGACACATGTTCGCCCATCTTATCTCAGTGTTTTCGAGAATAAAATCTTATGCTTTGAATTTCAATAAAGAAGAAGAAGGTGATTACATTAACAAAAAAAGAGCTTCATATATGTTTTTCTTTTTTAAGTTTTACAATAATAATAATCTAAATTTTATACTTTGTGCATTACTTATCCTTGATTTGGTGAAGTAGGGTATAAATCATTTTCCAAAGTGAGCTGAGATGCTAAGCAGGTTTGATGAGGTTTTTTGGCTCCAATTAAGCGGGGAAACTGGAGGATCCTTAGGCTTCACTTTAGTCTCACAGACCATAAAACCAGTATAATAAGAGAAGTTCAAGCAATCATGGAGTGTGTGGACTGGCTCAGTAGTACCAGAAAGCCTGAAAATGCTATCATATCTTCCGAGACCTAAATAACTTTGTTGTGTTTAGTAAGGCAAACTATTTTCTGAAACTAAAACAACATTTTTTTATGGTACAGTTTTTTTTAGTATACCCTCACTTGAGTGATACGAGGGTAACACATCGAAGGAGTCACCTAAGACCCTAAGTATGTTCGGCGGATATCCGTGTTAGGTCATTTTAAGTCGAATGAGCAATGTCCGTCCGTCCGTCTGCCTGTCTGTCTGCTGGCTGGTGCGCACGATAACTCTCGAAAGGAGTAACCGATTGACTTCAAATTTGGTACGAGATAATATTTTTTCTACTAATACCTCCCCCACAAAGGGTTAAAAAATCTTCTGCAATGCCACACATAGTATCAGTTTATTAGTCGCTATGAACTCGAAAAAAATGGGCGAAGTTGTTACGCCCCGTTTTGGCACCTCTCACACAAAGGGACAATTTAGCCCCAAAAATTAACTGCTTATAGCTTTAACATCGCTTAATGCAAATACGTGAAATTATGTGCAGTGTAATACTTTTATGGTACCTAGAGTCCAGTGAAAAGTTGGCGTAGTTGGCACGCCCCCTTTTGGTACCTCCCACACAAATATACTATTTTGCACCAAAAGTTAACAGCTTATAACTTGAATACCCGTGCATACAAAGACTTGAAATGTGGTACAATGTAATGGTTTTATAGTACCTACTAGCTTACCCGGTGCGCTTCGCAGCCCCCATCTTTTATCTATTTTCTGTTTAGGGTACTGTAAAATATCTATACCTCTTTCTTTCAAAATGACATGATTATTACATATGGTGCAAAATGAAGAAGATTTGATTGCTTTTATATATAAAATACGAACCCTCGTTTCATTTCTAGTGTGTGTTCCAAGAGTTACCCTGACATCATGGTACAATATTTATCCCTTTTCCCACTGCACCTCTGAACGTAGAAAAACTATTTTTTTGGTTCATACGTTAGCAACTTTCCCCTAGTTTATATTGCAATAACTACATTCACACCCTGCTACAATATAAAACCATGTTTGTCCCACTGTGTCTATAAAGGTACGAATTTAAAAATCTAAAGTGAATAGCTCCATAGTACCACATTTAACCCTTTCTGTGTCATAATTAACCAATTTTGCACGATTGTACAATATTTAAAATGATAAATGATATTTCAAGATCCAAATTCGCAAGCTTAGGGCGTATTTCAACATTTTTGTACCCTATCTGTGCCATTTATTAAACTTGTTTTCCCCCACGGTTTAAGTAGAAGAACCAATTTGGAAAAACAATTTCTTAGCTTTGGCTTATGCTGTAAGATCTACCTTTGTACTCAGGGGCCACATTCAACACCTTTTGCACCACTGTTCCATATTAAACACTTTTTATTACACTGTGCTTCTAAAGTACGAATTTTTATACATATCTGGGACTATTTTGTTCCCTTTTTCCCCACTTAGCACATTTAACCATTTTACCGTATTTAACTTTTTTGCTTCACCGTACCATATTTAACCCTTTTTGCTTCACTAAACCATATTTAACACATTTTTTCCCCTCTGTAACATGTTGAACAATTTTTGCTTGCCCCAACTGCATCATAATTTTAACCTTTTTGCACCACAGTGCTACATTTTTGCAGTACATCATAATTTTAACCCTTTTTGCACCACAGTGCTACTAAAAGCATACATTTAGAAAAAAACATTCTTATTTCATATTTAACTTACCCTCTCTCCGTGCATCCATATTTTTACCCACTGTACTAAATGTACGTTTTTTGACCCACTGTGCTATATTTAACCTTGTGGGTCCACTGAATCAAATTTAACACCTTTTTGTCCTACTATATTTTGTCCACTATATTTAACCATTTTTGCCCTACTCTACCATAGTTAACACATTTTTGCCCCACTGTTCAGTCTGTCTCAATCGACTCATTCTAGTCGCGTCAGGAGTTTTCCAAGAAAGCTTTGTTCGCACTTTAGGCATAATGCGCTTTTTAGATATTTAGAATTTAGATAGCGATTTCGTTCGCGGGCACAAAAAGAACTTACTTTTTATTACATACACATAAAATGAGCTTAATTGAAAAAAATTTTGATATTCTGCTCTGAAAAATAACGGCAAATAAATGTAAACGCATTGCAAGAAAATAGTAAAACAAAGGCAAAAATAAAATAAACTCAAACCAAACATAACATCACTGCAGCATGGTAATGTTTGGCTATATTTGTTTTTCCTTGCCTCTGTCTTTTTTTCACGTCACCACGCATAGCGTACGACAAAAAAAAAACAAAAACAAAATACATTGCCATTCTCAGCAAAGCAATACTCACTGTAGGACGGGAGAGTAAAATATTGGAACACTCGATGTGCCGCACACTGCTTTATTTTTCACTACCACAACTACAACTTTTATACGCTATGAGTCGTTCATGTCCGTGGTGAATTTTACTTAGGATTTTGAAAGCCATGAATCTCCTTTTCTAATAAACTTTTTAATATTTTTTTTTGGCCTAAAACCTTCACCAGGTCGAGAGCTTTTTATTATAAAAAATTTCATGAAAATCAGCCGGGCCTTTCTCAAGATTGTTCCGAACATAAAAAGGCACTTCAAAATATAATATTAGTTTAGATTAAGAACTTTCAATGGAATTTTAATAAAGCATTTCGGGTACATAATAATGAACAACCATCACGCGTCGTAAGTCTGAAATATGCACCCTTCCTCACATATGTATGTATGCTTACTTATGCCCCCAAAACACTTACCCAATGCAATCTGCAAAAAATGCCTCGAAGGCTTAACGAATTTCAAGCAGAGCAAAAAAATGTTCAATGTTTTGGAAAGATTATGGATGGAATCAAAATCATAACATGCCATAGAAAAATCACATAGCATTGGCATGCAAGAAATTTTGAAAATTTGCAATAAACCAGCAAACCATTTGAGGTTATTGTAAGTTTATAGAACCCAAAGAATACGGTAAATTATATTTATAAAATATCTTTATTTAAATTAAAGACAATCACAAAGATTTAGATAGTCAAAGATATATAATTTTTTAAATAAGCCCATTTCAGATTTCAAATTAAGACAACTTACTAAACATTGGGTCATGTTTCTTATTATGTAGTAAATAATTTTAAATGTGTTTTGCAAATGTACTAGTTTTTAAAAATTAATGTCTGTGTTTTGATTTCTTTCATTTGTATACCCTCACTTTAGTGATACGAGGGTATATATGAACTGCTACGGGCCAAAAGTGTAACACATCGAAGCAGTGGCCTAAGACCCTAAGTATGTTCGGCGGATATTCGTTTTGGGTCATTTTAAGTCGAATGAGATATGTCCGTCCGTCTGTCTGTCTGCTGGCTGATGCGCACGATAACTCTCGAAAGGAGTAACCGATTGACTTCAAATTTGGTAGACGGTAATATTTTTTTCTATCTCCGGCTATGTTCGAAGATGGGCCATATTGGTCCACCCCTTCTAGTACCTCCCACACAAAGGGTTAACATTTAGTGAAATATTGATTCTTTAATAACTTCTATACTACTTATTAGAATATTCTGAAATTCTACACATTGTATTATTTTATTAGTCGCTATCACCTCGAGCAAAATGGGCGAAATAGCCACGCCCCTTTTGGTACCTCCCACACAAATGGACCATTTTGCATCAAATTTAAACTACTTATAACTTTAATATAAGTGCATAAAAACTTAACATTTTGTTCATTATAATGTTTTTGTAGCGCCTATAGTCTGGTAAAAAATGGGCATTATTGTTAAGCTTCTTTTGGTACCTCCCACACAAATGGACCGTTTTACACCAAAAATTAACGGCTAAATATTAAAGGGGGGTAAAATTGTAAGAGCCGATGTTGAATGTGAACCACTGCATTTCATTTGACATTTCTCAGACTGACTCAATTTGAACCATGAAAAGATACATAATCCAGCAACACGTTAAAGTTTTTAAGCCTTTTACGAAAATGGGCGTTCAAATCAAAATGCATTTCGTGATGTTTTTTTGATCAGCATAATCGACCAAACGTGTCCACAATCGGGAGAATTGTGCGCAAATTTCAGCAACCCGGGTCTGTGCGAGATGTGAAAACACCTGTGCATGCTCGCCCCGTTCGTTTGGTGCGGCTTATGGGCTGGCGACGTCATCTTCGAAATGAGGCCGGTCAGGCAGTTACTCTGAATGGTGTTCGCTGTCGTGAGATGATAACGAACTTTTTATGGCCCGAATTGGAAGATATGGATGTGGACAATATGTGGTTTCAACAGGACGGTGCCACTTGCCACACAGCTAACGAAACAATGGCTCTTTTGTGCAACAAAGTCAATGGCCGTGTTATCTCACGTCGTGGCGATGTCAATTGGCCGCCAAGATCATGTGATTTGACATCGTTGGACTTCTTTCTTTGTGGTTATTTGAAAGAAAAGGTGTAGGCGATAAGCCAGCAACAATTTAAGAGCTAAAGGATGAGATAATACAGCACATTAACGGCATAGAATCTCAATTATGCCCCAGCGTCATCGAAAATTTGGACCATCGGGTGGAGGTGTGCCATTTGCCGGGTGCCATTTGGCCGATATTTTGTATAATTGAACCATACCAATATTATCATAATAAAAATAAATGACAATAATTTCCTAAATAATTTGTGTTTTATTCAAAATCAACATTATTCACAAAGTGAGGGTATACCTTAGCCTGAAACTTTGTTACTTGTTTTAATTTCAAATTACAAAAATTTCTTTTTTGTAATGATATAAGTTTTGCTGGGATCCTTTGCTACATAAAGGGGTTCCCCTTGTTGTTGTAACACATAATAAAAAATGATAATTTATAAAATAAGATTTGTTTTTAATAGTTGGCACTTTTAATTGAAAGCGTGTTTACCATCCATATGTGCTGCTGGGTTTCTTTGCTTCAAAAGAAACGAAAATGATTATAAACAAAATATGTTTATTCAATAGTAAAAGTAAAAAATAGTAAACAATTTTGCTGGGTTTCTTCATTACACGAAAAATATCGGTACCACCCCCATATCAATGCTATCCTTTAACAAACCATCCAGTAGTTCTTGTCGTTTAACAACTGGACATCAGTCCATCTCCTGTTACCATTTTTGGTATTTTTTGACAGTACTGACTACATAAGTGACTGATTTGATGTGAATATGTATATGTGCATATGAATATTTGTCGGGTAGTATGAACTCAAATACACATGTTAGCCTGAATTGAACGAAAAAGCCTTTTCCTTGCCTTCCATATACCCTCACTCTGTTCGATACACAACCTAGAGTTATAAAATCCAGAAATGTCCACAGATAGGGCTACTGTAAGTTGAGCCATCACTGACTCTTGTTGTCATCAGAAAGAAATCTTTCCAATTCAGTTTTGATGTTTGGGCTGCCTCGCTCTTTGTTTTATCGAAGAGTTCAGTTTTTGTGTGATGAAATTTCATGGAATATTCTCTAAAAATAGTCTTCTGTACTTCAGGATTGTTTGTCATAAATACACTGAAGTAGAGAAGTTCTCTAATAGGGGGAAGAGGTATAATAAGAAGAGAAAGAATCTAATGGTGATTTCGTTTCTGAAAAATAATGTCACCACATCATTTAGCGACACTTTAAAAATTCCCCCAGCACCCTAAGAATGTACGCTATCATTTAGGTTTGGTTCTGAAGTCTACTTTTTGACGGTGCAACACTCCACACCGTGGACTGGGCTGAGTGTGGAAAATGCGATATTATCGCATTTGCGGAGTGTAATAATTGTCTACCAGTTTTACAAACGAACCTAAAAATGGGGTTTCAGTGTAAAATATTTTTTTTTTTTTCTTTTCAATTCTTTATTTGCGATCTATATAAAGTACAATATTAAGCAAATGTTATAGTATCTTATATATGTAACAGAGTTGTTATATCACTATCGCGAATAACAATGCATGATTTTTTAAGTTTTTGATGTATATTATTTCAGAAAAGGAAGGTCAAGAACATGATGACGTTTAAGACGTCGTAATTCATTAGTGTCGTCTAAAAGAGTTATGGCTAGAATATTTGGATGATAACTTAGTCTATTTAGGTAGTTAGAGCTATAACGAGAAATCTCACTTCTAAGATTAGGGACACCAAGATCATTGTGTATATTTTTGTTATTCATATACCAAGGAGCATTACTTATTATTCTGAGCGTTTTGGATTGGTATCTTTGAAGAATCTCCACGTTAGAATTACTTGCGGTTCCCCATAGTTCAATTCCATAAGTCCACACTGGTTTCAATATAGTTTTATAAAGAAGAACTTTGTTCTCTAAGGCGAGATCAGATTTAGGACCTAAGAGCCAAAACATTCTTTTAGTTTTCAAGTTTAAATGATTCCTTTTTGCTGTTATATGTTCTTTCCACGTCAATCGCCTATCAATGTGCAAGCCCAAGTATTTAACAGAATTTTTTGGTGGAATAGTGACACCATTTAACGACACAGCAGAACAATCACCTTTTCTTAAAGTGTACGTTACATGAGTTGACTTATCAGGATTAACCTTTATGTTCCATCTTTTTAAGCAAAATTTGAATCAGATCAAGTTGTTTTTGTACAATATTTGAAGCTTCTATAGGGGATTCACTTGACCCTAGGATTGCTGTGTCATCGGCATATGTAGCTATTGTAACTTCATTGGTTGTTGGCATGTCAGATGTGTAGATGGTATACAAAACAGGTCCAAGCACACTACCTTGGGGAACACCAGATTTTATGACGCCATTTTCGGAGTTAACATCATTTATATTTACATAAAATGTTCTATTATTAAGGTAAGATTTTATTAGTAAATAAAATGGAGCTGGTAATAAATGCTTAAGTTTGAAAAGCAACCCTTCATGCCATACCCTATCAAATGCTTGTTTGACATCTAAGAACACCGCTGAGCAGTACATTTTATTTTCTAGGGAATTTCTTACTTCTTTGACTATTCTGTGGCATTGCTCCGGAGTTCCATGGTTTGATCTGAACCCAAATTGATGATTAGGTATAATCTTAAGATCCTCTAGCACAGGAAGTAACCTTTTTTTGAGAAGTCTTTCGAACAGTTTGGAAAACACTGGCAATAAACTTATAGGTCTATATGAGCTTATTTCATTTTCATTTTTGTTTGGTTTAAGAACTGTTATGATTTTTGCGTATTTCCATTGCTTTGGAAAATATGAAAGCCTCAATGATGAGTTGAATAGCATGGTAAGGTAGATTATTCCTTTTCTCGGCAATAATTGAATTATTCTTGCGTCAATTAAATCATAGCCTGGCGATTTCTTAGAATTCAACATTTTCATTTCCTTCTCTACTTCACTAACAGTGAAATGTTTAATAGGACGGCTCATTTCACAGGGCACATCAAGGAAATCACATATTTCTTTGGATTCACGAGATTCACAAAAAGAAAACGGCGTAAATGTTTCCTCCAGGAAAGCTTTGAAGGCAAAGGCTTTGCTCTTATCGCATCTACACCAGCAACCAGATGAGTCCTTTATAGGCACATTTCGTTTTTTAGGTCGTTTCAGGTATTTTGTTGCTCTCCAAAGGTTATGATCATGGTTGTCACTTGGATTTAAATTGCTCAAAAATCTGTTGACTTCACCATTTTTGTAATCTTTAAGACATTTTTTTAGATAATTAACTGCTCTGTTAAATTTGGATTTGTCCTGTGGACTTCTAGATCGTTGCCAGATTTTGCGTAAGCGTCTTTTTCTCTTAATAAGGTTCCTGATTTTATTTGAAACTCGAACATTGCTGACATTTTTGTATATTATTGGTGGGGTGGCCAGTTCAGCTGCTTCATAAATAGTATTTGTAAGAACTTCTACAGCATTATCCAGTTCGAATCCGTTCGTTATTTTAAGATTTAAATGTATATTGTTTTCTATCCAATATTGAAACAAATTAATGTCAGTTTTGGACGTAATTAATTTGGAGTTTGTAGAACGTTTATTATGTGTAGTGTTGTAATTTACAATAATTGGAGTATGGTCCGAGCTAAGATCTTCACTAGAGGTAATACTTAAAGAAGATGCGGCTATTCCAGAAAATACTATGAAATCTAGTAGATCTGGGATTTTATACGGATCACTTGGCCAATACGTAGGGCTACCTGTAGATAAAATTCGAAACCTGTGTTTAATAATGCATTTATAAAGTTCTTTTCCCTTCGGATTTGATAAACGGGATCCCCACCACTGATGTTTGGCATTAAAGTCACCTCCAACTATAAATCGATTTCCAATATTTTTGAAGAAATCTTCGTATTGGTCACATTTCATACTATATCTTGGGGGATAATATACTGAATAAACAGAAGTTTTAGAATTGTCACACATAATTTTAACTCCAGCAGCTTGTAGGAATGGCTTCAATGTGGGCTCTGCTATTTCATATTTAATATTGGATTTAATAACTACTGCAGCTCCTCCGTGAGCTTTATTATCAGGATGATTTGCAGGAATTATATCAAAACCTTTGATTTTACAGAAAGACTTGTTAGTGAAATGAGTCTCGGATACCAATAGTATATCTATTAAATTTTCTTTTAGAAATATTTCAATTTCATTTATATGATTGAGAATGCCATTAGCATTCCATTCAGCAATAATTAGGTTTAACGACATAATTTTGACATTAACATTGACATCATATTCATCAACGTATTAGTTAATTCTATTTGCTTTGCAAGCATGGCCTCAATTTTTTCCAAAACGTTGTTCATTGCTGGCTGTTCTCCTCTAACAGCCTGAGAGTAGGTTCCGAATTGGGATTTGTCAGAATTATTGTTGTAACTTGGTGGTACAACATGTGTTGGTGTTTGGGTTACCTGTCCAATAAAATTAGTACTGCTTCTTGCAAATTTTGTTCTTAACATTTGTTGGTACTTAGTACAACCTTTGTAGTTAGCAGTGTGACTTTCGGAGCAAAGGACGCATTTAGCTGGAGTATCAGGAGTTTTTTTACATTCAGATGTTGGATGATCTTGAGCACACTTTACGCATCTGAAGTCTTTTTTGCAATACGATTTGGTGTGTCCATAATCTTGGCATCTAAAACACTGCACGATCTCTTCAAATTTTTTTGGTGGTTCGAACTGAACAATAGCGTTGTCAAATCTCGTGATTTTATAAATATCCTTATTGTTGTCGTTGGGGTCCAAATCGATGTAAAACATTGGAAGAGGTTGTTTTGACGTTTTGGAAGATTTGTTCCGTACACTTCTCACTTGGTGCCCTAAACTCAAAAGCAATGCTTTGATATCGGAAATTGACGTTGTATGATGCAAACCTTTTAGAACTACTCTGAATGCTCTTTCTTGTTTCAGTTGAAATGTGTGATAATTTAACTTTGCAGAATCTAGATACTTAACTATTTTCCTATATGATTCAACAGATTTAATCATAAGGCGAACTTGTCCGTCACGAAGAGATTTGAAATTAAATTCAGAACTAGGAATAACTTTACATATTTGATTGACCATTTTAGCAATATCACCTACATGAGGAATATAGATTGGCGGTGGTTTAGGTGTAGTTTGTATGGTGTCATCTTTATCACCGGCTTCATTATTTGCAAGAACATCGAAACGATTAGAACACGAAGGAGCTTCATCTTGATGGATTCTCTTTCCATTATGGCTTATTGGTGATCCAGCACTCTTTCTCTTCATGGGAATATACTGCCAGTTGGAATCATCATCTTCACTGCTGTCACTCAGATTCATTTTTTCTGTTGCAACATTGGCGACGTTATTGTTGCTTTTATTGGACATTCCGAACGAAAGCAAAGAAATGGTTTGGGATTTTTAAAGGTTTTTGTTGTTGTTGCCTGCCAATTCTTTCACAAATAGTGCGTGCATATTGTAGGCGGAATGCGTTGGTTTGTTTATTACGCGTGTCAAACCGGTTTGTTTGTTTTTTTTTTTTTCAAAAATATTCAAATGTTGAGTGTTTTGTTGTTGTTATCTTTTTGTTATGAAAATAGAAATTTGTTAAACACACTTCTATGCACAATTCTAAGCACGTCTTGCATCGACCGCGGAAGAATAACAACTGAGTGTAAAATATAGAAAAAATTTAAAATTTTTTTGCACAAACGAAAAACGCTGTCCATAATTCCGTTTATTTTATTGAGGGGTCCAACCCCGTTGCCAGAAAAGCATCTCCCAGACCATTACATTCCCGCCTCCTTGGACAAAATTTTCTAAATGCAATAGCTAATTAATAACAAGTAAAAGCGTTAAGTTCGGCCATGCCGAATCTTATATACCCTCCACCATGGATAGCATGTGACCTCACAAAATAACTCAAACCTAAAGAAAATAACACCAAAAACACAAAAAATATAGTAGATGAGAACAGTAGGAATCACAACAAGTTAGATGCTATATATGGGAACTATATCTAAATATCAACCGATATGGCCCATTTGCAATCCCAAACAACCTGCAACTATAAGAAGTATTTGTACCAAATTTGATCAACCTAGCTCTATTATTGCGGACTGTAGCGTGATTACCATAGACGGATGGACGGACGGATGGACGGACGGATGGACGGACGGACGGATGGACGGATGGACGGACGGACGGACGGACGGACAGACGGACGTGGCTAAATCGTCTTAGAATTTTACGACGATTAAGAATATATATACTTTATGGGGTCTCCGATCAATATTTAGAGGTGTTACAAACGGAGTGACAAAATGAATATACCCCCCATCCTATGGAGGGTGGAGGGTATAATAAGGATGAGAAAAAAGAACCGTTTGGCCAAAATATACAAATTCGATACACTCCAACCCGGATAGTCCTTAACCGATCTCGTTGAAATGTTGTGTCATAACTACTATCCAATAGTACTAAATTTGGCGAAAGATTCATCCCGTTCAGAAGATATCGCTCTTAAAAATTAACTCTCTTAAACTATTTATGGGTGTTTCCAAATTAACGTCGTTACCGAATTTCGGAGATTTTTTAAATAAAATTCCAACCAAAGCTAATATGCAACAAGGATTGCTTAATTTTGGGCTTACGGAAGTGTAAGCATCGGTAACCGAAAGAATTCATAAAAAAAATAATTTCAATAATTTTTTTGACCATTACTGTATAAATGTGCTGATTTCAAATTTCGGAGACAAACATCATGTATTGTAAAATTTTGTACACGATGTGTCAAGTAAAAAAATATGATTAAATTCTTTGAAATGTTTTGTTTAAGGAATGGTTTTATTTTCGAACCAAAGAAAATAAGTTACCAAAAAAAAATTTTTTTTAAAGTAACGGTCATTACGTTCTTATTGCACATGTTAAAAGTTTTTTGTTTTTTTTTCACGCAATTTTCTTACGCGTTCGCGTTTGTTGTTTCATTCCTGACTTTTGCGTTCTCCCGTCATCTCCTTATTTTGATCCAGTCTTCTCTCTCTCTCTCACTCTCTCTCTCTCTCTCTCTCTCTATCTTCGCCAAGAAGCATCATGCTTTCCTTCGTCTTCTTTTCGTTTTTTTCTGTATTTTTGCATCTTGCTTCATAATTTTTCAGCTAAAATCAGTAAGAATCCAGTTAAGTAAGACGAAAACAGTTCAAATGCAAATCTCCAAAAAAAAGGGTAACGGTCGTTACATCTTTAAAAAATGTTAAAAAAAAACAAAATAAGCTTTTGATGCTTATTTGGCCTTACAAATTTATTCATCTTACTTACCTTCTTATTTTCCGCTACTATAAAATTAAATCGTTTGAATGAATTACGAAAAACAAACTTTTGTGGTTTTGTGGTAACGGTCGTTACAGTCGGTGAGGCCGTTTTTGATCTATTAAAATAACATTAAGTTTTAACGCCCTTAAAATTGTTGCTAAGCATAAGAAAAGTTTTAGCTTTCAGCTTGCTTTTGTTTTGATCGTAAACCACCGTTAAAACAGTTCTTCCAAATGGCTTAAAAAGTGACGTGCATTTCACGGGAAAAAAACGCACACGGTGTATTAAATTCAAAGTAGCATATCTTAGTTAGTATAAAGGAAATTAAAGTTAATCTTGCGGAAAATGACAGATACATTTATTTTGTGTAATTTAGCGGAAAATAAAATAAAATAATAATTTCCTTTTTGACCTGTAAGAGGTCATGTTCTGTGGAAACACCCTTATAGAGCTTAATCCACTTCGAGGTTCCCTACTTTTTTAAAGAAAAAAACACAGAAAATTCAAATTGAATGGGAATGTTTATTATAATTTGAAAGAACATTCTTAGGCATTTATTTTTTAAAGATTATGTCTATAAAATGTTGGCCGCGTCTCACATCTCAGATGGTACATCCGTAGAGTCCAATTTTCGATGACTCGTTCGAGCATTCGACTGGTAACTGCCGAATGACACGCGTGATGTTTTGCTCAAAGGCCTGAATCGAAGCGGGTTTGTCCGCATAAACTTTGGACTTTACATATCCCCAGAGGAAAAGGTCTAACGGTGTGATAACACACGATCTTGGTGGCCAATCGACCGGCCCTAAACGTGAAATTATCTGCTCACCGAAGTGTTCTCTTAATAAATCCATTGATTGATGCGATCTGTGGAAAGTGGCGCCGTCTTGTTGAAACCAAATGTCGCCGAGATCACGTGCTTCAATTTCAGGCATCAAATAGATCGTGATAACACACGATCTTGGTGGCCAATCGACCGGCCCAAAACGTGAAATTATCTGTTCACCGAAGTGTTCTCTCAATAAATCCATTGATTGATGCGATCTGTGGGAAGTGGCGCCGTCTTGTTGAAACCAAATGTCGCCGAGATCACGTGCTTCAATTTCAGGCATCAAATAGTAGGCACGATAACGGTCGCCATTGACGGTTACGTTCTCACCGGCATCATTTTTGAAGAAATATTGACCGATGATTTCACCGGCCCATAAACCATACCAAACCATTGTTTTTTCTGTATGAAGGGCAGTCATCAATCTCTTGTTTACATACCCTTTGAGCCAGCAATGGGCCTCATCGCTGAACAAAATTTGGCTCTTCTTGGAACTTTTCAAGAGCCCATAGAGCGAAGCGATGTCGCTTGGGTAGGTCGGGCAGCTTCAGTTCTTGCACAAGCTGTATTTTGTATGCTTTCAATTTAAGATCTCGACTCTCCACGGTCTTCGTGCACACTCTCAGCTACGGCCGCTACATTTACTTCACTGCGTGCTGGACGTGGTCTATTCGGTCGAATATTATCTAATAATGAATGCTGGGTCTCAAGATGGGTAATGGTGTTGGGAATAGTTGACCACAAGTTGAGCGATTCCTGACAGAACGTGAATTTTCGTAATAAAGTTGAACGATTTGTAAACGTTGTTCAAGTCTTTCCATGATGAAATGCCAAACAATACTTAACAAAAATAACAAGACAGCGTGACACGACTCACACGTGATCTGTCTGTGTGGAAACCTTGCGAAGCCACGAAAAATGAGTTGAAGCACTGAACAGTGATGGCTCACCAAACTGTGTGGAATAGCGCAACAGTAGGAGCAACTGCAAAGATACTGTGGGGTGACCCAAATGAAAAGAAAACAAGAATTCTTCTGAAACTAAACAAGATCGATATTAGTAAGATGATGAGTGTTCTAACGGGACACTCAAGCTTACAAACGCATCTTCATAGCATAGGACTAGCAGGAAACGACGAATGCAGTGCATGCAGGGAAAACATCTAAACGATGGAACATTTTCTGTGTCACTGCCCGGCTTTCACACATGCAAGATCCCAATATTTCGGGTCCGACATATTAGCAGACTTGACTCATCTCAGAGAATATGACTGGAAGATACTGAAAAAATTCTTGTCTCATAAATATCATAAATAAGGAGCGCACAACAGGCCGAACCACTGGCTTAAGTGTATGTCCATGGAAATGAGACGTTTAAACGTCTTCTCTCGTCAACCTAACCTAACCTAATCTTTTTCCTAGTTTATGGAAATTCTGTGTGTCCAATTTCTTACAGTTTGGTTGAAATTTGTGGATTTTTAAGTAATTATAAATATATCTCCTATTTTGGGTCTTACAAACAAATGCAAAAAGCCATTTACCCAGTCGAGTAAACCGACTTATGAATCCACTCACCTTGAGTCCCAAAAAAGTTTTCATAAATTTTTTTTTTTTTTGTTGATTGAAGGTACTAGCATTACACTGTACGAAATTTCATGTTTTTGTATGCACTGGTATTAAAGTTATTAGTAGTTAACTCTTGGTGCAAAATGGTCCATTTGTGTGGGAGGTACCAAAACGGACGTGCCAATAACGCCCACTTTTCTCTGGACTCCAGGTACTATAAAATAATTACACTGTACGAAATTTCATGTTTTTGTATGCACTGGTATTAAAGTTATTAGTAGTTAACTCTTGGTGCAAAATGGTCCATTTGTGTGGGAGGTACCAAAACGGACGTGCCAATAACGCCCACTTTTCTCTGGACTCCAGGTACTATAAAATAATTACACTGTACGAAATTTCATGTTTTTGTATGTACAGGTATTAAAGTTATTAGTTGTTAACTCATGGTGCAAAATGGTCCATTTATATGGGAGGTACCAAAAGGGGCGTGCCAATAATGACCGATTTTCAAGAATTTGTATGCACTATTATTAATGTTATAACCCGTAACTTTTGGTGCGAAATGGTCAATTTGTTTGGGAGGTACCAAAGGGGCGTGGCAACTTCGCCCATACAAAGACAGACGGACGGACAGACATTGATCAAATGGCTTAAAATGTCCTAAAACGGATATCCGCGGAACATACATGGAGTCTTAGGTCACGCCTTCGATGTGTTACACTTTTGGTTCGTAGCAAATGATATAAACCCCCTTTCTCTACGTTGAGGGGATAAAAATGCGAAAAGGACTTCCATGAACTAGAAGTAGGTATCAAAAAATTCAACAAAAATATTATATGGCAAAAATATTTAAGTACAGAGGTTTTCTGAGATTTACACTGATGTTTTTTTTTAATTTTCTACACAACAAAAACACAAATAAAAAGTACGGTATCAAAACGTTTTTCAAAAATATTCTATGGCAATAGATATTTGAGTACAGAAGTTTCCTTGATATTGGTTTTTTACATTTTTGTGCAACATCCTCGAACGGAAAAATCAAAAAAGTATACGGCAATTTTGCATTTCGAATTTGCCGCTGGTAGATTTTTTTGTACTCATTGTCTCCTCACAAAAGGGTTGGAGGCACTGGATAATACTACAAACCACTAAAACTTATTTCCCTGGCTTTTTATACTGTCTTCGTATTTTACATAAATTTTTATTCAGTTATGGACATGCAGTAAACTCATCACTAAAGTCATCATAAACCCGAACCCTTTCAGAACGACTGCAATCCCAAACAAGATGGCTCTCAAAGAGACAGGGACGAACGGAGTGCAACGAAAAAGGACATTGTTTGATATTTGAGTTTACGAGTTGCCGTGTCTATCATGCAAAAAGTATGCAATACTTTTTCGATATGTGTGATGAGTGATCATTGTCCACTTTTAAAACATGAAGCACAGCTACCGAAACGAAGCACAGCAGCACATACCCAAACATCAATGCATACTTGCACACACACCCTCCTGCACACACACACGCCTGCATACACACACACTCCTACACAGTATTATTGAGTAAAGGGATTGTTGTTTGCTGAAGAGTGTTTATGGCTGTGTTTATATGTTTGCCTGCTACAAATGCATATATCCTGCCCAGAGTAGGATAAGGACTTTGGGCTGTGTTAAGTGTATATGGCGTATTTTCAGTGTAGATAACATTGTGAGGAAATATAATCATAATAACAACAGCAGCAGCAAGAACAACAATAATAATAACCCTAAGGCCATCTCCAGCTGCATTCATTTGATTTTCGAACAATATCCTTGTGGAACTATGAGTCTACATACTCATACGTGCACAGACCCCCGCCCCGTCTGCATTCCCTTTGCATAGTTTCTCATAACTCGCTCCATATACGGTCACGCTTATTCCTAAGCTGACCATACTTATGGACACAATTGCCTAACGAACAATTGTTGAGCATTTGGGGCCCGATGATTGTTTTTGTATTTTTCCAACGCTTGTTGTCGTCGAGCTGTGGGACTTAGGCTGCTTAACGTAAAATCCCATAACTAGAATTCCTGCAATTGATTGTTAAAAGGCTCTTGGAAAATAGATAATTAAATTTCAGTTTCGTTGAAATTTCGTAATTGTTTGCTTTGTTGGAAAGTGGCTGTGGATTTGAATGGGATGTGGGAGATAACTATGGGCTGTGGGTTTATATAAAAAGTGGGAGATTTTTGTGGGCTGTGGGTTTGAAAAGAAAATGGGAGCTTTCCGAAAGATATACAACTTTACAACAGTCGATATTAAGGATCGAGGAATAGTATTAAATATTATATCAGTGAAGAAAAGATTTAGATTAAAATATTATATCAGTGAAGAAAAGTGAACAAGTAAACACGACAGGTCGTGCTGCCGTGCCGAATCGTTTTTACCCTTCACCATGGATTGTTTTCAATTCTGTAAGCGGTCGACATGGGCCGACTATATAATATGGGCCTAACAATGTGCAAAGGAGCAGTATATAAATACAATTTATAATGCATTAGCCATTTTATTAAACTCTAACATTTGGTGGAGAGCTACCGGAAAGAATGGACCAATATGGCCCATATTCGAACCTAACCAGAGATAGGAAAAAATATATACAAATAGGAAGTCAATTGGCCACTTCTTTCTAAAGATACCTTGATCACCAGCCGGGGAAACAGACGAATGGAGGGACTTGAATCAAATGTACAGAAATTGTGTTCTTCCAAGTCTACAGAATTTGAAATGTGTAACAGAAATTCTCGGGGTTACAGCTCTAGCGAGATTTGTCAACAGAGGGACTCCACAAGGAGGAGCACCGTCTCCACTAATTTTGAATTTAGCGGTGACTGGAATCCTGTTAGATCTGGAACGTTATGGCTGCAAAATCATGGCATAAGCGGATGACGTTGCAATCGCAGTAGCTGGCAAATTCCCCAACTTTATTAGAGACATTCGGTTATGTTCTGGCACTAACTTGGAGCATCTCACGTGAAATGTCTCAAGATAGAGTTGTTCTACAAGTCACTATCACGTGTTAAAATCGTACGGTTTGGCATGCAATCACATGTTACGCATTATATACATATAATTTCGACAACCAATATTCTCTGCAGTTGTACGACACCTCACTATTCGTCCCGTAAAGTACAGGTGAGAAGTGAGATGAATATGAGGTGAGTACCAGAACAGGGGCGATTATATAGGTGGGTCTGCACAACATATTGGCCAGAAGCAGCGGTTTGAGCGTTAACCCAAACAAGACAGAATTGGTTCTATTTACTAGGAAGTATGTGAGCCCTCCTCGGCAAAATGGAAGTGAGCTAGTCTTTTCGGAAACTGCAAAATTTTTATGTAAAATTCTAGATAGGAATTTCTACTTCAGACTTAATACTTGGGCGCCTTACATTCCGGTGGGAAATCTGTAGGGGCACTTTAGGGCCTCTCTACTAAAATCGCCCATTGGATAAACATAGCAGTATTTTACACAATACTCCTATTGGGAATGAAGCTATGTCTGCCAATTGATGAAGGTCTGGAAAACGCATAAGCATAAACTGGACTTTAAAGACTACAGCGACATAGTATCTACATGTCTTACTCCATTTAACGCCGATTGATATTGTGGCTAGGGAGGTTGCAACCATAGCGGCATTTAGATTAAACTGTTTCTTAAGGTGTTTATTAATTGGCGGAATACCAGGAAATATTAACTGTCTTCGAAACTTGAAAAAAGGGTTGGCTTCGGTTTATACTGCCTAGAACTTACTTTTGATATAGCCCATAGAACACCAGTTACTTACAGTATCTCTCGAGCCGAAATAATGGCAATAAGGGAAGTCGCCAAGTGGTTTCGTCACAAGATGAATGACTAACATTTGTCATTTACTCGGGCAGTCAAGTTGTCATTACTTGGCGGCCACATCCCTAATTAAACAAACATCTCTCGACTGCCTCGATCTCTTAATGATATGGCTGAGCTGTTTAACTTATACGTCATATGTGTACCTGTGCAGGGGGATATCTCGGGGAACTGTAAAGCCAATGAACTTGCGATTACAAATTCGCGACAAATTTACATATTACATATAAAGGGTGGTTAAATTGTAAGGAGTTTTTTTCTGCATTTCATTTGACATATCTCAATGTCACAATGGAAAGATACAAAATCGAGCAACTCGTTAAAGTTTTTTAAGCCTTTTACGAAAATGGGCGTTCAAATCTAAATGCATTTCGTGCACTTCGTGATGTTTTTTTGATCAGCATAATCGACCAAATGTTTCCACAATCGGGAGAATTGTGCGCAAATTTCAGCAAACCGGGTCTGTAGGAGATGTGAAAACACCTGTGCATGCTCGCCCAGTTCGTTAGTTCAAAAGCAACATCGGCCCTTAAAATGTAACCACCCTTTATTAGCTTAGGCTCTCAGTCCAACGAAATATGGACTGAAATCGGCACGTGTAGGGTAGTTAGACAATTCTGGCCAAAATAGACCTGAGAAGATCAAAATATCTCATTGCACTAGAGACTTAAAACTGAGTGGACAGCGCGTGATCGGTGAACACACCATATGGTTGGGAATTGAGTCCAATGACTGCTGCAGAGCATTGAGCACCTGCTTTGTTGTACTGTTCCTCATCAAGACGATGCACAGTGGGTGGAATTAAAAAAGGAAATAATTCAGATGTTTCTTAACCAGACAACCGATAGCGACAAAACTTGGCGTGTTTGCAGAAGAGGTATTAGATAAGCTTAGTTTTGAATTTGGGCGCCATGTGGTATATCCCATTTTCACCGAACCTGTCCTAGTGTTTTTGAATATCGGAGCAGAATATGAACCGATCTCTTTCGCTTAAACCATTCTGAATAGGCAAAAAGGATCAATGAAAAATTGATCCGATTTGACTTACAAGACAAAAGTTATGGCTATTTGAAAATATATTTTCAAAAAAAAGGAAAAAATGTTTATCGTATTTTTGAGTTATAGAATAAGTTTTTTAAATAAAAGTATAATATATATATATATATATTCATCATAAGGGGAACTTCCTAGAGTATGTTCTTGAAGAAAGAACGGGTCAAAAATATTCACCAGTATGGTTGCCAAGCTTCCTCAGTTTACTCAATCGAAAATATGGAATATTAAAAGCTGTCGCGTTTTTATACGTGGTACCATTTTTGGGATTTACCTTTACAAATATAGTAATGTTAGAATTAGACTCGATTTCTGGTTTCTCGATTTTGAAAAAAATGTTGTCAATAACCCTCACCGCGAACTTTTTAAATTTTTTAATTTAACAGTTAATATAAGAAAATTTTGCAATTAATGCATAGTTTTTAAAAATTGTGTTTTTGTAGTTCCCCGAAGAAGACTTACGACGTTAGTCGAAATATCGGAAACGAAAATAAATTAATTAGAAAAATGTAAATAACGAATTTTAATTAAAAAAGACATCACCAAACAATATCAAAAAACGTAATTTTTTTTATTTTTTCCTGATCCTTCTTATGAGTCGGTATATATTAGAGCCAATTATATACCGATTCCCTTCTCATTATCTTTTCTGTATAGACAGCTGAATTTTGTACCACTGAAACACAAGTTATGGCCATCTGAATTTATACTGTACAACAAATTTTATTGTTTGTTTTTCGTCATTTATTGTTATCAAGGGTAGGGTATCATATAGTCGAATAACTTTAGGCTGGTTAGTAAAATTGTTGTCATAAATATAACCCCATTCCAGAGTTCCTCAAAAAATGTAGGTTTTAAATTGTCATGATATATCGGTGGTTCATATAGGACGCTTTTCTGATCTGGCAATCAATCTTACCCGACAAACTTATAATGTATGTTCAAAAAATATCGCGAATTTATAATTTCTGCGCGCTACGTGTATTTGATTTTTGATATTTTTGTAGCATTATGTTGGTACTCATGTCCCTTACTTATGCTGACAAGGTCGGCCATTTTGAATGTTTAGTTAATTTTTGACAGCTGTTGTGCTTGGATGTGTTTTAACTTGTCTTCGATTTTTATCTATTTCCGAAAATGGATCAAAGAATATGCATCAAATTTTGTGTGAAAAACAAAATAAAGTGCGCTGACGCATTCCGAATGTTGACTGTGGCATATGGTGAAGCTACCTTGGACCAAAGCAACGTTTATCGGTGGTACAAAATGTTTTTAGAGGGCCGAGAAGATGCGAAGGACGAACAGCGTGCCGGACGACCGAGCACGTCAACAACAAACATTACAGTTTTCTTTGATTGCAGGGGCGTGGTGCATTATGAGTTCTTGCCACAGGGTAGTACGGTCAATTAAGAATATTACCTGCAAGCTATGCGCAAATTGCGCGAAGCAATCCGCCAAAAACGCCCGGATTTGTGGAAGAACAAAAACTGGCTTTTTCACCATGATAACGCCCCGGCACACACATCGTTGCTTGTGCGCGAATATTTGGCCAAAAACAACACAGTAATGGTGCCGCAGCCACCGTATTCCCCTGACCCTGTGACTATTTTTTGTTCACAAAACTGCAAAGGCCCATGAAAGGACGACGCTACGCCACGATTGAGGCGATAAAGGCGGCATCGAAGGAGGAGCTGAACAAGATCGCAAGAAATGATTATTTGAAGTGCTTCGGATTGGAAAAAACGTTGGTAGAAGTGTATTATATCCGAGGGAATTACTTTGAAGGGGACAAAATAGATATTCATGAATAAATAAATACTTTTTGAAAAAATACAAAATTCGCGATATTTTTTGAACATCATACAGGGCATAGTCAACTAATATACCGATCGGCAGAATCAGCTTTTGAGTCGATTTAACGATGTCCACCTGTCCGTCCGTCTGTCCGTTCATCTGCACGTCCATCTGTTCGTTCGTCTGTATGTATGTCCGCCTGTCCGTCCATCTGTCTGTCTGTCCTCATCTCTGTTCTTCTCTCTGTCCACGTATTCTTGTATCAAACCGCAAATATGACGCGATCATTAGGAAAATTAGCACATACGCGTTTATTTGACTAGGCCGATTCCTACACGCAGAAAAAAATCGATTTTGTAGTATATTTTCCCAAACATATTCGGCTTGAAACATAGGGTACACTTTAAATATATAATATTTTGTACACACAAAAATTATATATTTGGGAAGACGTTGTTCTACACAAATCCTTGTTTTCATCCTAATAATTTTATTTGGGACTATTAATTCCGAAACAAAGATATATTTGAATTTATGTATCCCTAAATAGTATGTAACCTTAATTCAATGTTAATTTTTAGAAATTTTCAATGTTCGTAGTTGAATGATTGACAACAAATGCTGATATGAAATAATCAGATATTTAAAATGAGTTCCTTAAAACAGAATTCAATGCAGCTTATGTTATTTTTAACTGCGAGGAATAATTCGAAGGAATAATTAAAAATGAAATTAGAAAAATTCAGAAATGTTTTGAAAATCTTTTTTAAATAAAATATATTTGAAGATATTCCTAAACAATAATTTTATTTGTATATAAACACATATTTTATTTCAGAAAATTAGTTTGCAAATATATTTTGTTGTAATATATTAAAATAAGCTTTGCAAGTAAATTTTATTGATTTTCAAATTAAGTTTATTTACTCAGAAATATATAATATTTAAAAATTTGTGTTCCAAATATATTATCTTTCGATTCAAACATATCAAAAAAGAAGATTTCGCCCCGTGTATTAATAGTGGTACATATCGATTCCTTATTTAAAGGTACATTCCGATTAGACTTCTTATCTTACTAGAGAACACATTATTCAACCTATTTGACTGAATTTAAATATTGTTACTTTATATTGATAGCATTTAATCGTCCCTAACGGAAATGAGACACATCAGTCCATTGTATGACATCGCTCCCAAATAAATGACCCTTCCGATTGGATTCCTTAACTCTCTGGCCCATCTTCGAACTTTTTAGATAGTTAGTGGGTCACTCCTTTTATGTGTTACACTTTTGGCTCGTAGCAAATGATATTTACCCTCCTCCTTGTAAGGTGAGGGGATAATAAATAAATTTACGAATACTTTTTTGGACTGCAGGTGAGGAGATTCGTAAGTCGGTTTACCCGACTGAACTTTCATACATGTTGGAGCAACAGTTTCCTCTAATTTCAGTGTTTTAATGAATTGCAAATCTAATAGCGATTTCGTTTCTGTAGAAACATGTTGCCTCAGCTACATGAAATACTAGAATATATTTGCAACTTTTAGGTCGCAATAATTTAGCCCCTCGAATTTAACTTAACTCTAAATTTCAAACTTCAAAAATGTGTTAGATAACGTGATTTTTTTTTTGTGTTGAAATAACAGAAGTGAGGTAATAATTCTTATTCGTGTGGACTAAGCTATGCCTCTTTGAGCTGGGTTTTTGACCGAATAATCGCAGCTAAACCTCGCTGATTGATCGGAGTAGCATCCGTGAAATAGCTATACGAGGAGCTGAGCTGTCAAGTAATTGTATTTGCTTCACCATTTTTAAAAAACTTTGCATTCTATAATACAGTATAGAGGCAAAGATGGTCTGGAGCCAGGAGAATATCCTAGTGACAAATCAATAAAAATTTAAAGACCGAAATAAAAACAAACAAAAATGCAATAATTTTTTTTATACCCTCCACCATAGGAGGGTATAAAAAATTTTTTGTGTGTTTTCGGTGTCATTATACCCTACACCACACTGTGGTACAGGGTATTATAAGTTTGTTTCACGGCAGATGTTTGTAACACCTGAAAATAACACAGCTAGACCCACCTTAAAGTATACCGATCGACTCAGAATCACTAGCTGAGTCGATTTAACGATGTCTGTCCGTCCGTCCGTCTGTCCATGTAAAGTTGTACGTCGACTACAGGTCGCAATTTCACTCCGATCATTCTGAAATTTTGCAGTTTAGAGTATTTCGCGGCTGTTAAGATCGCTATTGAATTTGGTTGAAATCGGTTCAGATTTAGATATAGCTCCCATATATATCTTTCGTCCGATTTGGCCCTTTAGTCCTATAGAAGCTGTATTTTACATCGAATCGTTTTGAAATTTAGAATGGTAGAGTGTCTTAATCCACGAACCAACATTGCCGAATTTGAAGAAAATCGGTTAAGATTTAGCTATAGCTCCCATATATATGTTTCGTCCGATTTGGTCATTTAGTCCTATAGAAGCTGTATTTTACATCCGATCGTTTTGAAATTTAGAATGGTAGAGTTTCTTGATCCATGAACCAACACTACCGAATTTGAAGAAAATCGGTTAAGATTTAGATATAGCTCCCATATATATGTTTCGTCCGATTTGGCCATTTAGTCATATAAAAGCTGTATTTAACATCCAATCGTTTTGAAATTTAGAATGGTAGAGTTTCTTGATCCATGAACCAACATTGCCGAATTTGAAGAAAATCGGTTAAGATTTAGCTATAGCTCCTATATATATGTTTCGTCCGATTTTGCTCTTTAGTCCTGAAGAAGCTGTATTTTATATCCAATCATTTTGAAATTTAGAATGGTAGAGTTTCTTGATCCATGAACCAACACTACCGAATTTGAAGAAAATCGGTTAAGATTTAGCTATAGCTCCCATATATATGTTTCGTCCGATTTGGCCCTTTAGTTCTATAGAAGCTGTATTTTACATCCAATCGTTTTGAAATTTAGAATGGTAGAGTTTCTTGATCCATGAACCAACACTACCGAATTTGAAGAAAATCGGTTAAAATTTAGCTATAGCTCCCATATATATGTTTCGTCCGATTTGGCCCTTTAGTTCTATAGAAGCTGTATTTTACATCCAATCGTTTTGAAATTTAGAATGGTAGAGTTTCTTGATCCATGAACCAACACTGCCGAATTTGAAGAAATTCGGTTAAGATTTAGCTATAGCTCCCATATATATGTTTCGTCCGATTTGGCCCTTTAGTCCTATAAAAGCTGTATTTTACATCCAATCGTTCTGAAATTTAGAATGGTAGAGTTTCTTGATCCATGAACCAACACTACCGAATTTGAAGAAAATTGGTTAAGATTAAGCTATAGCTCCCATATATATGTTTCGTCCGATTTGGCCCTTTAGTTCTACAGAAGCTATATTTTACATCCAATCGTTTTAAAATTTAGAATGGTAAAGTTTCTTGATTCATGAACCAACATTGCCGAATTTGAAGAAAATCGGTAAAGATTGTGCTGGCTCTTTAGATCCAATCGTTTTTATACCCTACACCACACTGTGGTACAGGGTATTATTTAAGTATAAAATGTCCCAAAAGTAAATTTATGTAAACAATTTATACATGAATTACAAAATTTATATATCAGAGTTATTCAACATTACGAAAGTGGTGTAGGGTATTAAATAGTCGGCACCGCCCGACTTTAGCCTTTCCTTACTGGTTTTCTTTAGGTTTGAGTTATTTTATAGGTTTGAGTTTTCATGCTATCCATGGTGGAGGGTATATAAGATTCGGCATGGCCGAACTTAACGCTTGTACTTGTTTAATATCAGATGATCCGGTATCGAGTTATGAGGGGCACTGCAATTCAACTTTTTTTCGAGACGCTTCCACATAAATGCTGTCGTTGCCATATTTTCTAATATTTTTTATGAAAGTTTTACACAATAAACTTTGAAAGTTACACTTTAATGTAAAGGGTTTTCCAACAAGAGGTGTTATTTTGGTATTAAAAAATGCAATTTTTGTAGATAAATGATCAGATGTTTATTTCATAATTAAGAGGAAGGTATGCCCTTAATAATGAAAAACAACATCAGCCAAACGGCCACCACGACCACGCTTACAGGACTATATCCTTTTAATGAAATGGATATGGTCCTGGCTGCCCTATGTCCTCGATAGCCTCACAAATTCTATCTTTGAGGTCTTGAATCGACGCTGGGCTGTTGGAGTAGACCTTATCTTTCCGTGGCCCCAAAGGAAGAAGTCGCAAGGTGTTAAATCACAAGATCTCGGTGGCCAATTGTGATCACCTCTTCGACAGATAACACGGTCCGGAAACTTTTGCCGGAACAGAGCAATGGTTTCGTTGCTTGTGTGGCACGTAGCGTCGTCTTGTTGAAAGTAAACGTTGTCCAGATCAATACCATCCAACTCCGACCATAAAAGATCATTAATCATCTCTCGATAGCGCAATCCATTCACCGTAACTGTTGATCCAACCTCATTTTCAAAAAAGTAAGGTCCAATGACCCCGCCGGACCATAAACCGCACCAAACAGTCACACGTTGAGGTTGGAGAGGCTTCTCAACAACAACTCTTGGGTTTTCCGAGCCCCTAATACGACAATTTTACTTGTTGACGTAGCCACCGAGGTGGAAATGGGCCTCATCAGTCATGATAATTTTGTATCGTTCGTAGAGTTTTTTTGTTCGATCGTTTTGTATCGTTCGATGATCGTGTATCGTTCCATTTTTAGTAATGGCGTAGTATCTACTTGTCAAATGTCAAAGAATAAAAGCTTCAAAAGTGACAGCTACCGAAATACCGGGTGATTCAAAATAACACCTCTTGTTGGAAAACCCTGTACTATTGGTTTCAATCAAAAAAATTTTAACCGTTTCGTAACAAAAAATCATGAAAATGTGACTTTTTTGCACGAATTAACAGTTTACAAGAGATTACGGCAGTAGTTCCCAGGACCATGGAAGACTTGTGACGTATTTGCCCAAGAGTATAAATTTCCTTTTTCAGGAAACAGGCTTTTGTTAGATTGCAAAGGAATCTCTTTCCATTTTTTTCCCATTTACTTATATTGCAGTTCTTTCTCTATGCACTCATATTCTTTTGAAGAAGGTATTTCAATGGGCATTTAACTTAGAACCATTCAATTTGGAAAATGGTCCTCTCAGGGTTACGGCTTAAAACCTCTTCACAAAAATGTGTGCAACTATTTTATCTTTTCTGGAAAAATCCATTACTTGTCTTCTGATGGAAAAAACACTTTTAACTATAGTTATTGAAAGCTTCAATTTATACTAGAAAAAGTAAACACTCTGCTCTGGCCCTCTTAATTTCTGCATCAGTTGTTGCCAAATCACCAAAGTTCCTGCAGATTAGAAATGAAGTCCCTGGGTGAAAAATGCTTTATTGAATGTTCACATTTTCCCATTACTCCCGTTTTTTTGTTTGTAATTTTCCTGCGACCTCAAAAAAGCAAGTGCCTGGCACAGCTCAGTGACCAGAATGACCAGTGGAAAAAATATGTACTTGGAAACATCACCAGTGTTGACAAATCCCACAAAAGTAATTTGCATGTCCGCGCCATTGTTTTATGGTTTGTTCCATTTGGATTTTTTACGAGAAAAAAAACACATAAGAGAAGAAAAAATTTCAACATTTCGTATACTCAGGGCTTTCCAGACCACCATCGCCTTTAACCAAGCAGAAAGGACTATCATCGCCACCGAGTCCAGCTGTGGGTGGGTTGTTCAATGCGAATTTTAATTTCTCTTCATAACAAAGGCATCCCGAAGAAGATGAAGTGAAGGAAGGCAAGGACCATTAAGATTCACATGTACGACCACTACGAAACCATTACACAAATGTATGCGCACCACCAACAACAACAGCATCAGTAACGGCCATAGCAGTAACTTGGCCGAAACGAACAACATGATGGTGGACCATAAAAGCCCACTAGGCCACTATTCGTGCATTTAAAAGCAGGAAAACGTTTTAAAACACCCACTGGCACATCCATTCACGCGTTTCCTTCCCAGACTGTTGCTGCGAAGTAACAAAACAATCGGCCACATTTGGTTGAACAGCGTTGAAGTGCTAAAGAAAAATTCACTCAATGGCTGATCACTGCACAACGGAAAAGGGAGAACATGAAAAATGTCCTCACGAGGAGAGGAAAAAATCGTTGCATAAAGGAAAGAAATTAACTGACTTTTAAGCAAGTGGAAAAGGGTGGAAAATGCAGCCTCTAAGGAATGAATAGTGAGGGAAATATACGAGGTTGGTTCAAGAATTGCATTATGTGATAAAATCCGTGGAGCTCTATGTAAAGTCAACAAGTAAGAACGGTGGTAAGTTCGGCCGGGCCGATTCGTACATAACCCCCAGATTAGAGATAACATTCAATTCTATAACCGGAAAGATCTTTGAATTGTAAAAGAAGCAAATAATGGGAATGTAGATGATTCTATTGTTTGAGCAAATTCTTAAAAAAAAATTAAAGCAGAAAAATGTCAGCCAAATTGTTTACAAAATATAGCATGTGTGGCTTAAACAATTAAAATCTTTAAGTTTGGCCATACCAAATCGTATATACCCTCCACCATGGATTGCATTCAATTTAATTACTGGAAAAATCTTTGGATATGGAGCAAATCCTGAAACGATCCCTTTTGTTTAAGTAAATTATTAAAAAAAACGAACGTTGCAATTTTTAGGCCGCAAATTCTTTAACCAAACTCTTTACCTGAAAAATGTGGTATTTATGACTTAAAATAGCTTTTTCGAGAGCTACATCTACACGGGGACTACAACAAAATAAAACTTTATTTGTATATATAGAATATAAACTGCAAAGTTTCAGCTAAATTTCTTAGAAAATGTGGTGTTTATGGCTTAAATAAGCCTTTTTGGGAGCGACATCTACAGGTGGGCTATAACAAAATATGAACCGAATTCTGCCGAATTTCGTACTGATCGGATATTAAATACAGTTTCTACAGCGCTTACATGTCAAATCGGGGGTAACACATATAAGTGGGCTATATCTAAATCTGAACCGATTTCCCCCAAATGCCAAATCGGAGGTACATATATATGGGAGCTATATGTAAATCTGAACCGATTTTAACCAATTCCTTGGGCCTAAAGAAAGATATGTGTAAAGTTTCGTTGAGATCGGACCATAATTGCGACCTGTACTTTGATTACAATAATACATCTTCAGACAGACGGACAGACAGACGGACATAGCTAAAACGACTCAGAAAGTGATTACACGGCGACCGGTATAATAAACAATGGGTCTATCTCTTCTCCTTTTGGGTGTTACAAACAAATGCACAAAGTCATAATACTCTGTACCACAGTGTGGTGTAGGGTATAAAAAATATATCTGCTTGAAATATACAAATGTTTAGGGTACACTCCAAATTTATAATATTTGGCACACACAAATATTATATGTTTGGGAGGATATTGTTCTAAACAAAAATATGTTCCAGTTCTAATATTTTTTTATTTGGAAGTAATATTTCCGAAACAAAGATTAATTTGTATTTATGTATTTTGGCAACGAATCAATGTCTTAATTCAAAGACAAGTTTTCTGTTTTTCGGAAGTTATGTTTGTAAAATGCAATTAAAACTTAAATCGTAACTATAAATTGCATTTTTGATGTGAAACAAAAGCTAGTGCTGCTAAAGACATCTTTAACTATAAAGTTTAACACGAAATCTAGGAAAAACTAACTAAAATTCGAAAAACATAGGAAAGTCTAAAAAATCTTTTTTTAAATAAAATATATTTGGAAAAATTCTTAAGCAATAACTTTGTTTGTGTGTAAACACATATTTTATTTGTGAAAGTCAGTTTGCAAATTTATTTTTAAATAAAATTTATTTGTTAGCAAATATAAAATATTTTAAAAAATCGTTTCCAAATATATTTTCTTTCAATTCAAACATATCAAAAATGCAGATTTTTCCCCGTGTATATATACTTACCGAACGCATCATTACTTTTTTTCAATATTTTCAAAAAGTTCATCTTTATAAATTGTGCTTACCTGAAAATATGTAGAAATGGAGAAAATGTTAATACAATTTGTAACGAAAACTATAATATTATTACATTACATAAATACAAACTGATATAACATGTTTGTTTAATTCACATAAATTATTCTAACTATGTTCAATTTAAAACTGAAACATATATTTATTAAATCTTTTTAATAGTTTTTAAGACTTTCAAGTAGACTGATTAAACGAATTTTTACGATCGGTGTATGATGAAATATACGAAGCTATTTGTGAACCAAAGATTTTAAATACATACTTTTACATTAATTTTGCTGTATCCAACATTTTTTTCGAGTTTGGGTAATTACGAGTATTTTTTATTTAAAACCAAAAATAATACTATTTTTTGAATCACGGTTTAAAAAGACAACCCGGGCATCGACGGGTATTTAAAAGCTAGTTATGAATAACTATGAATAGAAGAAAATTGCTTGTTAGTTTAAATTTGTAACTAGTTGCAGTCATATAATAAATAAAACCAGTAAGGAAAGGCAGAAAGTCGGGCGGGGCCGACTATGTATATAATAACAATGCGATAAGGTCATTGCGATAATAATTGGGAATAATTGGTAAATGTAAGAACATATGGGCAAATATCAAAATTTTTTAACACAGGGTACAGGTTTCGGTTCATAAGTTGATGGAATTAGATAAACCACAAACATAAAAGTTTCTGCCCAAAAAAGTTTGTTGTTATCTAAGAAACGTTAGAAGCTATATGCACATACATTTCAAAATTGTGAAAAAAGTCCTAGATATGTTCATATCTGTATCCATTCTTTTATAAGTTGTGGCCAAACTATTTATTCTGAAGTTACTGATCAGTTACAAAAAACACGAGGGACACATGGAGGAACAATTTTTCGTGAGCACTGCTCAAGTGAGATCTATCCGCAAAAAATTATAGCTCATAACTTTTTGAAATGCGATTTCAAGTGTTTTTTGTTTTTTGACCGCGGTCAGCGCGGCCCGCGATTTTGTGAAATAACACCAAAGAAGCAGTTATAGGGGTTTGCAATACCTATAAATCTATATAGGTGTCGTTGATGTGCTCTTAATGGAACCACCGCTATAGCTTCCCAAACCTTTGGTAAACTTGCGTGAATTTTTTTATGATAGTGTAGTTCGCGGAGCACATCGGCAGTTATGTATAGGTTGAGCTGAAATTATTATCCCAGATGGCTTTTGATCTGGTGAATCCAAAAATCAGGGGGCCGTAACAAAATAATGAATCGCTGAAATGTTATTCACTTTTTTCAATTTTTGCAAAAATTGCAAATTCGCTATATACTATTTTTGTGAAAATATATTTATCCGAATAATGAAGCTACAGCGAATATTTTGTCACAGGGTGATAGAAATGCTAATGTTCTATGATTGTAATTTTAGTTTTCCGAATTCCGCTGAAAATTACATTTTATACAATTTTTTTAAATTTCAATTTGGAACCGCCATAACTTTCGCGGCCTTTGATGACATACATTCACAACAACGGTTTTTGCATGTTTGTATATTTATCTTCGTCTGTTGTAAAAGCCGTTGATGTGCTCGCCAAAAAAATTTACATCAAAATTAAAAAAATTTGATATTTGCCCATATATATGTGTATATTTCTAATTCTGAATTCGTTATTCGTTCCTAAATTGAGAAACATCTTTCTGGAGTATTTTGTAATGCTCGGAAATAAAGTACAACTTCTATAGCGCTTTGTAACCAAATCAGGAGGAACATATATATGGAGGTTATATATAAATCTGAATCGATTATCCCTGAATACTCATTCATGTGAAATAGAAACCTCTTTCTGTCGAATTTCGTACTGATCGGATATAAAATACAGTCTCTACAGAAGAAAATTGCTTGTTAGTTTAAATTTGTAACTAGTTGCAGTCATATAATAAATAAAACCAGTAAGGAAAGGCAGAAAGTCGGGCGGGGCCGACTATATAATACCCTACACCTCCCTAAAAATGCGATAAGGGTCATTGCGATAATAATTGGGAATAATTGGTAAATGGGTAAGAACATATATATGTGGATATATCTATATTAGTTCCTAAATTGAGAAACATCTTTCTGGAGAAATTTGTAATGATCGGAAGTAAAGTACAAATTCTATAGCGCTTTGTAACCAAATCAGGAGGAACATATATATGGAAGTTATATATAAATCTGAATCGATTATCCCTGAATACTCCTTCATGTGAAATATAAACCTTCTTCTGTCGAATTTCGTACTGATCGGATATAAAATACAGTCCTTACAGCGCTTAGATGTCAAATCGGTGCTAACATATATATGGGGGCTATATCTAAATCTGAACCGATTTTCTCCGAATTTGGCAGTATTCCTTCATGTAATAAGAAACCTCTTTCTGCCGAATTTCGCTGTGATCAGATATAAAATACCAAATCGGGGGTAACATATATATTGGGGCTATATCTAAATCTGAACCGATTTCCCCCAAATTGTCTATTGTCTCTAAGTGTATCTCGAGACTACTCTCTGTCAATTTTTGTACAAATCGGTTCAAAAATGTTGCTTATACAGTGCATTATGCCAAATCGGAAGTACATATATATGGGAGCATATGTATATCTAAACCGATTTTAACCAAATTCAATAGGGATCGTCCTTAGGCCTAAAGAAAGATATGTGCAAAGTTTCGTTGGGATCGGACCATAATTGCGACCTGTATTTTGATTACAAGAATACATCTACAGACAGACAGACGGACATAGCTAAATCGACTCAAAAAGTGATCACAAGTCGATCGGTATAATAAACAA
The DNA here is from genome assembly GCA_963930755.1 of Eudasyphora cyanicolor. Taxonomy (NCBI): domain Eukaryota; kingdom Metazoa; phylum Arthropoda; class Insecta; order Diptera; family Muscidae; genus Eudasyphora; species Eudasyphora cyanicolor. Next base: position 51,843,703 of record OZ005735.1, read on the forward strand.
TGGGTCTATCTCTTCTCCTTTTGGGTGTTACAAACAAATGCACAAGGTCATAATACCCTGTACCACAGTGTGGTGTAGGGTATACCCTATTATACTATTTCCTGTATACTATTTCCTGCAATGCCAGTCGACTCTACTCAACAGCAAGTTTTATTTATATCTCTTCAGGAATTTACAGGCAATGTGTATCCAGAACTTCAGTGAAGAATCGTGGCCATTTGCCTTTAAATTCGAATGTTTCGTTAACATTCTTGCAGATGTCAGTTATACTCGTATTCTAGGTTCCCAGTTCTGTGGTGCTCGTGCCTGATATTAACCTCGAAATATTTTGTACCGCAGGGCACACTCTCCCAATATTTTGTAGGAATATCCCATTAAAATCCTAACTAAACTTTTCAGATACATTTATTGCATATCTAAATCTCTCTGTTGAGGGAAATTGAAAAATTGTTGAATATAAACTTCAGATGAAGTCTGCTCCTAATGGTTGCTCTGCAATGAATTTACACAATTTACACCAAATCCATTCTAACATAAAAGTCTTTCCATTTTCATGTACATATTTAGAATCACATAATCCCTTATTTGGTAAAACCTCTTTTCGCTCTAATAGAAAAACGTATTTACAATTTGTCAATTTATCGATTCACTACCACAACCAATAACACAAGGACACACCAACAACAACAAAACCGACAAAATATATTTTACAACAACTACAACAAAAGAGAAAACTGTCATCGCATGGCAAAGAAAACTATTTGCCACTGGTGCTAGACACTAAATTAAAGATTGCAATGGAATAATAAAGCACCGCACCAAAACCCACAGCAGCACAAAGAAATGAAAACGAAAATTCTCAACAACAAAAAAAAACGATGAAATAAAATCGAACTGCAGCAGTATTGGGAGAGGAGGAAACAGGGACCGCTTAGAAAAAAGGTTTCCTGATAAACTGGTACAGTTAGCATATGTTGTAGAACTGGAAATCGAACGACGACAGGACAACGAAAAAAAGCTCCGAAACCAAATTCATCCATACTCGTCCACAGTCATTCATGCCATCGATGCAGGCGTCCGCGGGAGTGAGACTGTGGGAAGGATATATGATTGCTGGCAATGGAATCGTGCACAAAAAATGAAATATATCTATAAACAGCATATTTTTGTGAGAGTCCCAACTTACAACATAGTCATGTATAGAATAGAATCTGAATGTGAAAAGGGTTATTTAAAAAGTTTCATATATTTTTAAAAATATGATCATTAGAATAACCGGATATTAGGAAACAGAAAATACATTGACTTCTACAGAGATGTTTGTATGTTTGATGGAAGAGTTGTAAGTTTAAACTGTACGGCAGGGAGGTAAACCTCAATCTGGTTCACCGAATACCTGGTTTTGACAATCAATGGTTTGAAAAGTCGTCAAATGGAAGAAGAAGTTGGCATATTGTAATTAACACTGGCATCACCATTTATTGGGACAGCCCCATTGTTGTTAGATCCCTGGAGATCAACATAAAACATTCACAAAACAAATCCGACTGACTCAAATTTCGTAATGAGATAGCGGATAAGTTTCCATTTACCGCATTTGGGTACCTAGGTCACAGGAATATCCTAGGGGTCTGCAGATCTAATGAGCTTGTAAGAATATGGAGGACATACACATTTTTCAATAATTTGCTATTATTGCTGAGAAACTTTCCATTTGTAAACTATGATTCAAGCAAGATGCTCTGAGGTCTGCAACCTAAATTCTTAAAACAACCCTCTTCTGCCGCAAATCTCTTGAAGATATGGCGGATAAGAACTATGTACATTCTCCTCATTTCGGCATAGAGGTATTCAAGGGAACTGTTGAAGTTATGAAAATGAAAGATATGTAATCTACACTACACTTGCACTTCTAATTACGCTACATCTACTCTATATATATCAACAAGATGCTCTGAGGCTCTCTACCCACAGATGAACAGAGCTATTTAGGAACATGTAAGATAGATAGACAGACCAAGCCACAATACGGCCTGAGAAGGTCAAGTAACATTCTATCTTGAACAGGAAAATTTGTCCCAGTTAGTGTAAACCATAATTGGACACTGTCGAATAGGTGACCGCCTCAAAACGTTGATCATTGGGACTAATGGCTTGTATGAAAGCAGCGGTTATGTGGAGAAACTAGAATGTATTGTACATCTACAAGAGCAAAGCCCATCACTAAGCAAGCTGCGTCTGAGCACAATAGCGTCAGTTTTTTAAGAAAGTTTGACAAAATTTCATAGCAGGGTTTTATATATTTCAGAACGTTTCATTTGATGGCCTCTCATGGTCTTCGACGAGAGACATCTCGGTCATTAGCATTAAAATGGTATAAATGATTTACAGTTTCATTACAAGTAATTGAGTTCTTTGTTGACGTTTGTAGATCTCGGAATCGGTTTCTCTAATGAGGAACCAAATATAATCTCCCATCATTCTTTCATCCCAGTGCCCTTCGTAACGCCGCTCGATGGACTTAAATTCTTGGTGAAACCTTTCGCCATGTTCGTCACTTACGTCGCCAAGATTCTCGGAGAAAAAGTTTAAATGAGAATGCAAGAAATTAATTTTGAGGGACATACATATTTACACCTGTTGGAATACATAAAGCGAAAAATAAGTTGGAATACATACATATGTTTTATATACGTAAATATAAAAAAAATATATTTCTAATCAATTTTTTCATAACTTTTTTAACAAAACATTAATCATTGTTTCATATTGCGGGCTTTTATTGGATCCAAGGAAATTTGAAACTACAAGCTTAAACGACCTCCATGCTGCAATTTCATTCGACGTCAAATATGATTCGAAATTCACATCTTTCATCAGTTTCCTTTAGGTCCATCAAAAACTCCTTCTTCGATTTTTTTAAAAGAAAGACTTTTAAATGAACTTTTTAAATATGAGAGTGAATTGCCATCTTTCTTTCCTTAAGGCTTTTACAAAATTTTTAAAGAGCCCCGGCTTAATATGCAGTGGTGGCAAAATATCGGCTATCCCAGAGGCATAACATACCAACTACTTTTAAATCGCAACAAATTTTCCAGTCATGTTCATATTTTATGTATTTTATCAATTTAGCCATTGTTTCGTATGATTCCTTGGTGTTGACAGCATGAGCAATGGGAATCGACGGTTTCTGATTTCCGTTGTGTAAAAGTACTGCTTTCAAACTTTCTTTACTGCTGTCAACAAGTAACCGCCATTCCTTTGAATTGTATATTTAATTAAGTTCCTCGAACAATCCGGGAATGTCCTTGCAAAAGCATCTGTTATCCACAGTTTGTAAGGTATATCACGGACTCTGCAATATGATATGTTAACATCTGGGGCCAAAATATTGTTCTGTTTCATCCCAGATGCAAGTAGTTCTGCCTTATCTTTGGTCAGTTCCAAATCTCTCACTAGATCAATGAGTTGAAACTGAGTTAAAAGCGATTATTTCTGACTCAAACTTGAATCGCTCAGAGTTGAGTACTTAGTTGAACTTGATGATGTTTCTGTAATTAGGCTGTTAGCTATACCTGGACACTTGGGAATTGGTATTGTTTCTGAATGTGCAACTGGCAAAGAGACAGATTTTACTTCAGCGTAATTCCAGCGAATGCTTCTTCCTACTCCAATCTGTTTACTTAGACAAAAATTGCATTCCGTATCGTGAATGAATGGTTGTCTCCAAATCATTGGCATTCCAAATTGCACGTGATGTCTAAAATTAAAACGTTTTATTCCACAAAACATTGTAATATATTAATGTTAAAGTACTTACCGCACTCTTCCACTAGTCCATCGAGTAAGATTTACATGGCACGAATTACACAAAATACTAGGTGTCCACGGTTCGTTCATATTTTTAACTCGTATACTAAAATATTACACATATATTTCTTCTATTATTTTACTAAACGCACGTAGATTTTTTTAATTACATATTTTCCGCAGATGTAGCAGAAATTGTCGGGATCATTTACACATTGCAAAGTTCTTTGCCTTTTACTCATACTTCGAAATATAACTTTGTAATATTTTTCAGAAAATCGACTTATCTCTTTAAGGCGCTGAAATACACTAATTTATTAATAAGAAATTTCATTCATAAATTCCTGGTTTAAGGTTCATAAGTTGCAGTACCTGAGCTGACATATAGTTTGCTTCGAAAGTAGACACCCAATATTTTCAAGACTGCCGCGTACTACTTTGTATTGCGTACATACAATTTTACTACCTGTATATACGACTGGGATGTCCATGCCCCTAAAAGGCGTAACTGAATGGAAACCTCACAAATAAAAAACCACAAATATTGTTGAATGACCCTCTATCTGAGCGGATCTCTTCCAATATAGCTCTCACATTGCATATCATGTTTTATGGAGGGTTACGAACGGCCATAGAACCTCGTCCTCTCTATAATTTTATAATGTCTGACATCAATCCTCAACAAATAAAATGCAAGTGCAATGTCTCTATCACATAGGGCGAATTCAATATAAGAAAAACATTATTTAACAAGTAAGAAAGTTTCAGTCGGGTAAACCGACTAAGGTATACCCTCACTTTGTGAGTAATGTAATATATAACATTACACCAATAAATCTGTCAATTTGTGTGGGAGGTACCAGAAGGAGTTTTCCAAATACACATATTTTTCGGTAAACAGTACATGCTTAAATACATTGCATTGTGCTGAACTATAAGCGTTTATGTGCACTGGTATATTAAAGTTACGAGCTATGTAATTTTGGTATGATTTGGTCATTTTGTGTGGGAGGTACAAAAAGGGGCGGGGTGATAACGCCCACTTTTTACAGGACTATAGGCACTATAACAGCATTACACTGTACAAAATTTCAAGTTTTTGTATGCACTGGTATTAAAGTTACAAGCCGTTTACTTTTTGTACGAAACGGTCCATTTGTGTGGGAGGTACCAAAAGGGGCTGTACAATAATGCCCATTTTTTACCGGACTATAGGCGCTACAAAAACATTATACTGTAGAAAATGTCAAGCATTTTTATGCACTTGTATTAACGTTATAAGCAGTTAAATTTTGATGCAAAATGGTCCATTTGTGTGGGAGGTACCAAAAGGGGCATGCCAACTTCACCCATTTTTCTCGAGTTAATAGCGACTAATATATTAATATTATGTGCAGAATTTCAAAAGATTCGAATAAGTAGTATAGAAGTCATTAAAGAATCAATATTTCACTAAATTTTAACCCTTTGTGTGGGAGGTACCAGAAGGAGTAGACCAATATGGCCCATCTTTGAACTCATCCGGAGATAGATGAAAATATTACCACATACCAAATTTGAAGTCAATCGGTTACTCCTTTCGAGAGTTATCGTGCGCACCACCCAGCAGACAGACAGACAGACAGACAGACGGACGGACATTGCTCATTCGACTTAAAATGACCCAAAACGGATTTCCTCCGAACATACTTAGGGTCTTAGATCACTCCTTCGATGTGTTACACTTTTTTCCGTAGCAAATGATATATACCCTCGTCACACTAAAGTGAGGGTATAAAAACGAAAAAATATGAAACAAGATTTTTTTGAATTTCCCTAGCATTTACAAAATGGCTCATAACTTTTTTTTTTCAAATAGACAGTGTTTTCTTCGTTAGCATGCTGGCTTTTTAAAAATGTGATAAAATATTTTTTTTTATTTTTTTTCTATTTTTTATGGTTTTTTTTCTCACATTTTTGACGACTGTTACTAAACCAAAGTTTCTACGTGAAGGCGATATTTGCAGCATATGTAGCTCTTTAATTTGAGACATAACACGGCTCAATCAGGCTTATACTTGCAAAATTATGGTCCACATACTGAATGTACTTTCCATGAATGCTAAAATTAAAAAAAAAATTTACCATAAAAATTGTTTTTTAATATTTTTTTCGTGTTTCTGACACCTAATTGCACTAGAAACTGTTATCCACATCCCTTGGACAAAAATTTTGTTGCATAGTGTAACTGAAGGAGTGGATTAACATAGTTCATCTTCAATCTTAGCATGAGATAGAAAAAATTTTAAAACATACAAAATTTGAAATCAATCGGGTACCCCTATCGAAAGGCCATAAAGACAGACGGACGGGCGGACGGACATTTCTAAAATGAAACTCTGAGGACACTCCTTCGATGTGTAACACTTTTGACCCGCAGCTACTAATATATGCCCTCGATCACAGTGTGGGGGTATGAAAACATGATCTTATTGAAATTCTCTCACTTCTACTAAAAGGGATATAACTTGTCCATACATTTTTTCATATATGCATTGTTTTCTTAGTAATTATGCCTGCCTTTAAAAAAATGGAACAAACAAATTTTTTGCAATTTTTTTACTTTTTTTTGGGCAAGCAACAATTTTTTTTAAACAAAATTCTTGCTAATTGTATACTGAAGAATTCTGATTATTTCGTAGCAAACATCGTGGCCGAATATCTCGAAAACCGATTTTTTACCGACACTATCGATAGCGAATAAAAGCTATCCGTATTGACGCGAAAATGAAAATAGCATCGATCTATGGATAGTTTGACAGCTCTAGTATTATGACTTTGTGCGTTTTCTTACGCAGAAGAATAAGAGATAGACACGTAGTTTATAACACCAATCGGCATAGAATCCCTTTTTGAGTCCTGTCTCTCCATATATCCTTGTGGACAAAGGGGGAAATAGGCATTTCTCGGACTAAGGACGGCCCCTATTGAAAATTGTGGTCATCGACCTATGTTGTGATATTGCTCCAATATAAAGGTCCCCACCGATGTCACTTCTTGACGCTCTGCAGAACACACTTTTCAGTTAATCTGTCTAAAACTAAAGTATTTATACTTTATTTTTCACTAAATTGTCAGTAGTGAGAATCGGGTACATTGGTCCATGTTTTAATATAACATCCGTATAAAGTTTCCCTCTGTTTTGATTTGTTGATACTCAAGCGCACGTATTTTTTAACTGACCATCCCAGAATTTCACTTTTACATTTTATTCTGTACTAAATTGGACCTATTGAAAATGGAGCATACCGGTCTCACATAAAGTTCTCTTTTCATTAGACTTCTTGACGTTCTAGAGAGCGATTTATTTAACCGTGTTGGCTGGTGAAAATATGACACATTGTTCCATGTTTTGATATACCCCTCATATAAAGGTCCCTTACAATAAGGCTTAAATTATGCTAAAATTTAAGCGTGTATACACTATATAACTCTAAATCGTCCCTACACAGAAAGAAAAAATTGAGTAATCCGTACTTGTATAAAGGTCCCTTACAATAAGGCTTAAATTGTGCTAAAATTTAAGCGTGTATACACCATATAACTCTAATTCGTCCCTACGCAGAAAGAAAAAATTTAGGAATCCGTACTTGAATCAATTTTATAGGATTAATTTGAGTGCGAAACGGGTTTCAGTGAAGACATTTTTGATTGAATTAAGCCTGTCCAATATTTGATTTAAGCCTGATAATACTTGATTTAAGCCTGATCAGTTCTTGATTTAAGTCTGGTTATACTAGATTTATTGTGCTTTCGTTCGTTTTATGCCTATATACCATTTATATTAGTTATACCATTTTTGCCACTGTATTGCAAAGAATGCAATTTTTTAAAATGATATGTCAAAATACAATTGCTTGACAGAAAAAGTAAAAGTTTTACTGCATTTATTCGATTTAAATATGAAACATATAAGGAATAGCATCAACGAAACGAATAAGAATTATTAACAACTTCAAAAAACTAAAATAAAAAAAATCACGCCAAGTAATGTATTTGCAAACACTGCTTGAGCGAGAAACGAATTGGATATGGTCGCGCACAAATGTTTATACATATACATCTCGACAATTTATATGCATGTGCGTTTGATGTTGCGTCAGCCAAAATCAACCACTTACTCTCAAGCAAGTTGAGAGGGTAATTTTGTTGTGCTCTATAATGTTTCTGTCTCTCAGAGATTAAAGTAAGCTTTTTTTTCTTACTTTAAGCCATATTAGGCTTAATTTTCCTTTTCAAGAAATGTTTACTTGATTTCAAGCATTAAATTTAAGCCGATTTATACTTGTTTTAAGAAAAATTTAGTACGAACGTACGTACGATTTCGGTTTAAGTAAGGAATTTCTTACTTGAATTTAGTATGGCATTTTTCTTTATGTGTAAAGAATATTGGGTGCACCGGTCCATGCTTTACTAAAGCCCCATATAAAGGACCTAAGACATATTACCGCTCTATAGAAAGCATTTTATCCGATTATGCTGAGATTATATTTCATATTGTCAAAAATCGTTTATAGTAAAAATGGGGATCCCACATGAAGGTCCCCGCCGATTTGACTTCTTGGCGATCTAAGGAAAAAACTAAAACAAAAGATATGCCTGAAATTGTTGTGTTTGCACGTTAATTCGTCCACTGAAGAGCACAGGCGGACTTGGCTTATTAGCAGTGTTGCTTTTTTTAACCGATAATTTAATAAAAATTAACAACTGTTGATAAAGAGTTCCACGGCTAAAAAATCATGTATTTAATACATATTATATAAGTATATTGCAATGTATAAAATATTTGTTTCTATTCTAGAATAAAGTTTTACAGCGATGACAATAGCTTAGTTAGAATCATAAAGAATTGCTGGAAAAGCAAGCAAACAAATAAAATGTTGAAATAAAAATAAATAAAATAAAAAAAATTAATACAAGTAAATCACAGTTTTCAATATTTGAAGAGTTGCAGAGTAAGCGTACCTTTTTAACAAAAACAGAAATCACTTCCTCTAATATACCCCTTTACCACCACATGCATACCAATGCATTCTACACACACATACTCCCATACGTGATACTATCACCCAAACAAGACGACACATAAATAATGGTTTCATGATTTATCGATAACAAGCGCAATTCACACATGTAACAAAACATCAGATGAGAGGAAAATAACAATAATAGCAACAACGACAACAACAACAATAGCGCCATCTATATCAACAACTACCAAACGAACCTATAAACTACAAAACATGCATGATGCATGTGTATTTGTATATCGCTCTTTGTTTATTATCATATACGACTGAATATGTGTAATTTAATAATTTTTCTTAAAACAAGTTTGAATATTCATTTATTTGTCAAATTCAGGCATATTCAGGATACCCAACATAGTCATAAAGAAATTATGAACTAATAACGGAAAACATGACTTTAAGGAGATTTTTACAAAAAATAATCAAATGTCTGTCTGTCCGTCTGTCCGTCTGTCTGTCTGTCCGTCTGTCCGTCTATCTGTCTGTCCGTCTGTCTGTCTGTCCGTCTGTCTGAATATGTATCGTTGTAATCAAAGTGCAGGTCGTATTTATGGTCCGATTGTAATGAAATTTAGCACAGGCTCTTTTTTGGTCCAAGGACAATCCCTATTGAAATCGGTCAAAATCGGTTCAGATTTAGATATAGCTCCATATATATGTTACACCCGATTTGATATGTAAGCGCTGTAAAACTGTATTACATATCAGATTAGTACTAAATTTGGCAGAGAGAGTTCGCCTATTACATGAATAAACTCTGCCAAATTCGGCGAAAATCGGTTCAGATCTAGATATAGTCCCCATATCAAAAAAAAAAGAAACAACAAACTAGACCTCGAGCTCAACTACTTAAACTTTTTTACAAAAACTTAATAAAGTACAAAGGTCGAATACCAAAAATAATAACAACTAAGTCCCCATATACATATATGTTACACCCGATTTGACATGTAAGCGCTGTAGAAACCGTATTTTGTATCCGATCAGAACGAAATTCGGCAGAGAGAATTTTCTTATTAGAAGAATGAACACTGCCAAATTCTTATTGCAATGGCAATAAAGTAATGAAAGACAAAAATCGGCCCCGCCCGATGCGCTGGGTCTTATTTCACATTTTTTGTTGGGAGTTATTTTATTATGAAACAACTACCAAATGAAATATGTCCCAATTAGGTTTTATTGGGAGTTATTTTATTCATTTTGATCTTTGGGAGTTATTTAATTTTTATTGTGATTTATTTCATTCCGGCAAGGCGGACCAAAACTTTTTGCGTGTACGGCTTTCGGACGGGATTAAAGATTTTTTTCTCTGGGGTTTGAACGAAGACGGCTACGCGGATCAAAGTTTTTTACGTGTAAATATATATTTTCTCTTTTGGTCTTAAGCGTTACTATGCCACGAAAGAAACAAAGAAACGTTGATTCTCGTAGCCGTCTTTGGAAATACCACAGAGGAGAACATCTTTAAACCCGTTAAAGACCGGCCACGCAAGGAAATTTTGGTCAGCGTAACCTTCTTTAGACATACCCCAGATGATAAAATCTTTAATCTGGGCCAATAACCGCAAACGCAAGAGAATTGGCATTTAATCCATCGTTGTCAGGACTTATTTCATTGGGAGTTATTTCACTTTTTTGAGTTCAGTATGAAATAATTTCCAAATATTAGGATTTATTTCAACTGCCATCTGAGAGTTATTTCACTTTTTATACCCTACACCACACTGTGGTACATGGTATTATAAGTTTGTTTCACGGCAAATGTTTGTAACACCTGAAAATAACACAGCTAGACCCCCCTTAAAGTATACCGATCGACTCAGAATCACTAGCTGAGTCGATTTAAGCATGTCCGTCCGTCTGTCCATGTAAAGTTGTTCGTCGACTACAGGTCGCATGAACCAACATTCGGCAATGTTGGTTCATGGATCAAGAAACTCTACCATTCTAAATTTCAAAACGATTGGATGTAAAATGCAGCTTCTATAGGACTAAAGGGCCAAATCGGACGAAAGATACATATGGGAGCTATATCTAAATCTGAACCGATTTTCTTCAAATTCGGCAGTGTTGGTGCATGGATCAAGAAACTCTACCATTCTAAATTTCAAAACGATTGGATGTAAAATACAGCTTTTATAGGACTAAAGGGCCAAATCGGATGAAACATATATATGGGAGATATAGCTAAATCTTAACCGATTATCTTCAAATTCGGCAGTGTTGGTTCATAGATCAAGAAACTCTACCATTCTTAATTTCAAAATGATTGGATGTAAAATACAGCTTCTATAGGACTAAAGGGCCAAATCGGACGAAACATGTATATGGGAGCTATAGCTAAAACTTAACCGATTTTCTTCACATTCGGTAGCGTTGGTTCATGGATCAATAAACTCTACCATTCCAAATTTCAAAACGATTGGATGTAGAATACAGCTTCTATAGAACTAAAGGGCCAAATCGGACGAAACATATATATGGGAGCTATAGCTAAATCTTAACCGATTTTCTTCAAATTCGGTAGTGTTGGTTCTTGGATCAAGAAACTCTACCATTCTAAATTTCAAAGTGATTGCATGTAAAATACAGCTTCTTCAGGACTAAAGAGTAAAATCGGACGAAACATATATATGGGAGCTATAGCTAAATCTTAACCGATTTTCTTCAAATTCGGCAATGTTGGTTCATGGATCAAGAAACTCTACCATTCTAAATTTCAAAAAGATCAGATGTAAAATACAGCTTCTATAGGGCTAAAGGGCCAAATCGGACGAAACATATATATTGGAGCTATAGCTAGATCTTAACCGATTTTCCTCAAATTCGGCAATGTTGGTTCATGGATCAAGAAACTCTACCATTCTAAATTTCAAAACGATTGGATGTAAAATACAGCTTCTATAGGACTAAAGGGCCAAATCGGACGAAAGATATATATGGGAGCTATATCTAAATCTGAACCGATTTCAACCAAATTTAATAGCGATCTTAACAGACGCGAAATACTCTAAACTGCAAAATTTCAGAACGATCGGAGTGATATTGCGACCTGTAGTCGACGAACAACTTTACATGGACAGACGGACAGACGGACGGACATCGTTAAATCGACTCAGCTAGTGATTCTGAGTCGATCGGTATACTTTAAGGTGGGACTAGCTGTGTTATTTTCAGGTGTTACAAACATCTGCCGTGAAACAAACTTATAATACCCTGTACCACAGTGTGGTGTAGGGTATAATAATCTTTATAACCTACCACAGTGTGTACAGGGTATTATGACTTTGTACATTTGTTTGTAACACACAAAATTAGAAGATATAGACCCATTGTTTATTATACCGATCGACTTGTAATCACTTTCTGAGTCTCAGACTTGTAATCACATATCTTTCTTTAGATCCAAGGACGATCCCTATTGAATTTCGTTAAAATCGGTTCAGATTTACATATAGCTCGCATATATATGTACCTCCGATTTGACATGTAAGCGCTGTAGAAAGTGTATTTTATATCAGAGCAGTGCGAAATCTTCCATAGAGAGTTCTTCTATTAAATGAATGAACACTGCTAAATTCGGGGAAAATCGGTTCAGATTTAGATATAGTCCCCATATATATGTTACACCCGATTTGACATGTAAGCGCTGTAGAAACCGTATTTTATATCCGATCAGTACGAAATTCAACAGAGAGAGTTTTCTAACTACGTTAATGAACACTACCAAATTTGGAGAAAATCCGTTCAGATTTAGATATAGCCGCTCATATATATGCTTTATCCGATTTGATATGTGAGCGCTGTAGAACCCGTATTTTATATCCGATAAGTACGAAATTCGGCAGAGAGAATTTTCTTTCATGTATAAACACTGCCAAATTGTTATCGCAATGCAAATTTTCGCATTGTTAGGGAGGCGTAGGGTATTATATAGGCGGCCCCGCCCGACTTTCTGTCTTTCCTTACTGGTTTAAAATGTGTTTACACATTTGCTGATTAATATTAGAAATTCTGGCCCGAAATTTTACCAAATATATAAATTATTTTCAAACCATTGAATTTAGATTAATCCTGAGAAAATTAATTAATAAAATACTTAGGTCGAAATTAAAGAACTTTATATTCATTGCTGCCTCTTAACGGTCTCTATCCTCACGACCAAAAAACATCTGTACAGAGTGTGAATATCAACAAATTATTCAAAATTTGATGACAATAAAATATCGAACATATACCAAAGTGTCAAAAAACCTCTTTCACCATAGTTTCCAGACATAATTATTGATGTGCTCTCTCTTCCCTTAACAACAACAATAACAACACATGAAAATAATCAGAAGTTTGTAACTCGTTGTGGTATGATTGGTTGGCTGCTCGTCTACACTTCGTTTTTTCTCAGATCCTATGTTCTTATTATATCAATTGGTAAAAAATGGAAACATCTGAGGTCGTTGTCATCGTTAAAATGCACATATCCACATATCCACATATCCACACAAGCACAACTGGCATATGACAATGTTCTTGGGGTTTTCAGCTCATTTCTTTTTGTTCTCCCTCTCCTTATATTCTTGGGATGTGAGCAAAGTGCAGTTCACATACATATGTAGAGTAGGGTTTGAGAGTTGGATATTTTAGGGAAATTTGCGAATTTGGGGAATTTGTGACAAAATCCTAAGAAGAGAGAGAGAGGCGAAAATCAGATTTAAATATTTATGACAAATAAGTTGAGTAGAGTTAAAGATTTGGATATTCTTAGCAAATAGGAAGAATTTCTAAAAACGAATTAGGAGAAATGGATACTCAAGGCAAACAAGTCGTGTTGGGGTGGGATGGATAAAATTGGGTCTCGGATATTCCTGACTAATTAGGAGAATTTTCGAAGGCAAAACTAAGAAAGGCAGGCCGGTAGACAAGCTGAAAATCGCATCGAATAATGCATGATCTGATATACAGACATATGGATAGATGAATTAATGAGTATACGAATAACCGACAGTAGGACAGATATATGAAAAACAAAAAGGATATGGGACTTTATATAATAATGTTATTCTATAAATTAATTGCGAAATTATTTGATAACAGATTTTGCTTGATAACATTGAATTTGTGTGGCTACACAGAAAGAAAAAAATTGAGTAATCCGTACTTGAATCAAGCCGTAGCGGTGTCAAAAGTACGATAAGTACGGTTTTTCTTAAACCAAGTACAAAATACTTGATTCAAGTACGGATTTCGAAGCCCTGAATTCTTAATCATAGCGCTCATACCCAGCAAAATCTTGGTACGTACATGTCATTACCAGTCGCATTACCAGGTAATGATATCTCATTATCGCCAGCATTACTTTCGGTAAATAAATAACGACTAACAAAATAATGACAAAAATAAGTTATTGCTAGTAATCAAAATAAGAAAATCTTATTTTAAGTTATCAACTCTTCTTTAGATGATTTACGATTTATGATTTTTTCTTAAATGATTTACGTATATAAGTTGTAGTTTGTATTCAGTTAAATCGTTTAAAGAAAAGTTTAAAACTTCAAATTAGATTCTCTAAATTAGATTACTAATACTAACTTATTTTTGTCATTATTTAGTTAGTTGTTATTTATTTACCGAAAGTAATGCTGGCGATAGTGAGTTATAATTACCTGGTAATGCATCTGGTAACGATATTTACTTACAAAAATTTTGATGGGTTATATTTTTGTACTTGATTATAAAGCGATTTGTCTATGAATCGCGAGGTAGGCCAGTGATTGTGATGCTAAACTACGAAACCATGAGGTCGCGAGTTCAATTCCACTCTCTCCCAATTATACGCTCTACCCAATGTTACGCTCTTCCCAATGTTACACTCTTCTACTTTCTCACCACAAGCCACCACTGATGGTGGTGAACAAACAATAGCAACTAGGAAATATCCACTCCACACAAACCCACTCGTAAAATTATTTCTTTTGTCCACGCTTACTTTTTGAATACTTGTAAGCGTGGGGGTAAGTGGTTATTTTTCAGCTGCTTGTATGCTTGTGTGGAAGCACTTTCCTCCAATGACATGTACATAGAAAAATAATTCGAAGGGAGGCCAAATTATAAGCAGTTACTAGTTTTGAATTTTGCTTACCCGTCAGGTTATTTGGTAATGGGAAATTTTGCTGGGTAAAGGCTGATTAGGCTTGATTTTAAGCCGAAATATTCTTATTTCAAGCATAAAGCGATTGATTATGGGATTGATTTTAGTGCGAAACGGGCTTCAATGAAGAACATTTTGATTGAATTAAGCCTCCCCAACACTTTATTTAAGCCTGATAGTACTTGATTTAAGCATGAGAATACTTGATTTGAGCCTGATCAGTTCTGGCTTTAAGCCTAACCAACATTCGATTTAAGCCTGATCATACTTGACTTGTTGTGCTTTCGTTCGTTTTATAACTATACTCGTATACCATTTATATTAATGACGAGTATACAATTTTTGCCACTGTATTGCAAAGAATAAATTTTTTTGATATGGTATATCAAAACACAATTGCTTGACACCAAAAGTAAAAGTTTAGCTGTAATTATTCGATTTAAATATCAAACTTATAAGGAATAGCGTCAATGAAATGAACAAGAATTACTAACAACTTCAAAAAAACTTAAAACAAAACCAGTAAGGAAAGGCTAAAGTCGGGCGGGGCCGACTATATAATACCCTACACCACTCTCGCAATATTGAATAACTCTGAAATATTAATTTTGTAATTCATGTATAAATTGTTTACATAAATTTACTTTTGGGACATTTTATACTTAAATAATACCCTGTACCACAATGTGGTATAGGGTATAACAACGATTGGACGTAAAATACAGCTTCTACAGGACTAAAGAGCCAAATCGGATGAAACATATGTATGGGAGATGTTTCTAAATGTTAACCGATTTTCTTCAAATTCGGCAATGTTGGTTCATGGATCAAGAAACTCTACCATTCTAAATTTCAAAACGATTGGATGTAAAATACAGCTTCTATAGAGTTAAAGGGCCAAATCGGACGAAACATATATATGGGAGCTATAGCTAAATCTTAACCGATTTTCTTCAAATTCGGCAATGTTAGTCCATGGATCTAGAAACTCTACCATTCTAAATATCAAAACGATTGGATGTAAACTACAGCATCTATAGGACTAAAGGGTCAAATCGGACGAAAGATATGTATGGGAGATGTATCTAAATGTTAACCGATTTTCTTCAAATTCGGCAATGTTGGTTCATGGATCAAGAAACTCTACCATTCTAAATTTCAAAACGATTGGATGTAAAATACAGCTTCTATAGAGTTAAAGGGCCAAATCGGACGAAACATATACATGGGAGCTATAGCTAAATCTTAACCGATTTTCTTAAAATGCAGTAGTGTTGGTTCATGGATCAAGAAACTCTACCATTCAAAATTTCAAAATGATTGGATGTAAAATACAGCTTCTACAGGACTAAAGAGCAAAATCGGACGAAACATATATATGGGAGCTATAGCTAAATCTTAACCGATTTTCTTCAAATTCGTTAATGTTGGTTCATGGATCAAGAAACTCTACCATTCTAAATTCCAAAACGATTGGATGTAAAATACAGCTTATATAGGACTAAAGGGCCAAATCGGACGAAAGATATATATGGGAGCTATATCTAAATCTGAACCGATTTCAAATAGAGATCTTTACAGCTGCGAAATACTCAAACTGCAAAATTTCAGAACGATCGGAGTGAAATTTCGACTTGTAGTCGACGAACAACTTTACATGGACAGACGGACGGACAGACATGGTTAAATCGACTCAGCTAGTGATTCTGAGTCGATCGGTAATCACTAGGGTCTAGGGTCTAGCTGTGTTATTTTCAGGTGTTACAAACATCTGCCGTGAAACAAACTTATAATACCCTGTAGCACAGTGTGGTGTAGGGTATAAAAATCACGCCAACTAATGTATGTACAAACGTTGCTTGAACGAGGATCCAGTTGGATATGGTTGCGCACAAATGTTTATACATATTCATCTCGTCGATTTATATGCGTGTGTGTGTTTGATGTTGCATCAGCCAAAATCAACCACTTAAATGAGAGTGGTTGAGAGGGTAAGTTTATTGTGTTCTATAATAGTTCTGCCTCTCAGAGATTAAAGTAAGTTTTTTATACCCTCCACCATAGGATGGGGGGTATATTAATTTTATTACTCCGTTTGTAACCCCTCTAAATATTGAACTGAGACCCCATAAAGTATATATATTCTTAATCGTCGTAAAATTCTAAGACGATTTAGCCATGCCCGTCCGTCCGTCTGTTGTAATCACGCTACAATCTATAATACTTGAACTAGGTGGCTGAAATTTGGTATAGATACTTCTTATAGCTGCAGGTAACTTGGGATTGAAAATGGGCGATATCGGTCTATAATTAGATATTGCTCCCATGTATAGCATCTAACTTGTTGTGATTCCTACTGTTCTCATCTACTATATTTTTTTGTGTTTATACCCTCACTTTAGTGTGACGAGGGTATATATCATTTGCTACGGAAAAAAGTGTAACACGTCGAAGGAGTGACCTAAGACCCCAAGTATGTTCGGAGGAAATCCGTTTTGGGTCATTTTAAGTCGAATGAGCAATGTCCGTCCGTCTGTCTGTCTGTCTGTCTGTCTGTCTGTCTGTCTGTCTGTGTGTCTGCTGGCTGGTGCGCACGATAACTCTCGAAAGGAGTAACCGATTGACCTCATATTTGGTATGTGGTAATATTTTTTTCTATCTCTGGCTAAGTTCGAAGATGGGCCATATTGGTCCACTCCTTCTAGTACCTCCCCCACAAAGGGTTAAAATGTTGTGAAATATTGATTCTTTAATAACTGCTATACTACTTATTCGAATCTTTTGAAATTCCACACATAGTATTAGCTTATTAGTCGTTATCAACTCGAGAAAAATGGGCAAAGTCGCCACGTCCCTTTTGGTACCTCCCACACAAATGCACCATTTTGCACCAAAAGTTAACAGCTTATAACATTAATAACAGTGTATAAAAATACTTGAAATTTTGTACAGTATTATGCTGTTATATTGCCTACAGTCCAGGGAAAAATGGGCGTTGTTGTCACGCCCCTTTTGGTACCTCCCACACAAAGGTACCTTTTTGCACCAAAAGTTAACAGCTTATAACATTAAAACCAGTGTATAAAAGTACTTGAAATTGTGTACAGTGTAATGTTTTTATAGTGTCTATAGCCCTGTGAAAAATGGGCGTTATTGCCACGCCCCTCTTTGTACCTCCCACACAAAATGCCCAAATCATACCACAATTTAATGTCTCATAACGTTTATACCAGTGCACATAAATGCTTATAAGTCGGCACAGTGCAATGAATTTAAAGTATCTAATGTTCTGCAAAAAAAGGTGTATTTGATAAACCCCTTCTGGTACCTCCCACACAAATTGACAGAATAATTCGAGTAATATTCAATATTACATTACTCACAAAGTGAGGGTATACCTTAGTCGGTTTACCCGACTGAAACTTTCTTACTTGTTTTCTGTGTTATTTTCTGTAGGTTTGAGTTATTTTGTGAGGTCACATGCTATCCGTGGTGGAGAGTATATAAGATTCGGCATGACCGAACCTAACTATAGGCCATATTAGCCATAACTTTCCTTACTAAGTAATGTTTACTTTACTTTACTTAATACTTTTGAAGAATTATATACTTATTGTAAGCCTTTCAGCGCTTGTCTTTTTTGAATGTAAGCCGATTTATACTTGTTTTAAGAAAAACTTAGTATAAACGTACATACATTTTTCAGTACGATTTTGGCTTAAATTAAGATTTGTTTACTAGAATTTAGTATGTCATTTTTCTTTCTGTGTACAAGTAGTATCTGGACATCTTGTACTGTCTCTCAAGAATTAACTGATGTCCCAAGTTCCCCAAAATTGGAAAATATTTCGAATCTCTAATCCACGCGCCGAGAGAAGGCACCGAGCGAATGGCATCAGGGCAATTTAGATTTAACGAAGATGAAATAAATGATGCCAGAAAAAGAAAACGACCAACTAGACAAAGCTGACGCGTATAGCTAACGATGTCAATGGCAAATGATAAAAAACTGAAACTAAACAGAAATTCTGATGTTTTACAAGACATAAATGTACACTATCAGCAAATGTCAGTCGTGAACTCAACAAATGCCTTAACACGGATTAATGTGACAGTTTCTAAACTCAAAACCATTTTAGTTTTTTTTATTATTTCTATTTCTCCCCTGCAAAAAAGAAGAACAGTTGACATGAACTGTTCTTCTTTTTTGCAGGCTCCGTTCATTGTCAATCTCATGTTCGCAAGCGTTAGACATCTAATGATGTGTGTGTGTGTATGGTGTGGCATTAAAGGATAATGATAGGGCATTGTGCGATGACAAAGAATTTCTTTAAGTTTGAAAATAATTTTAAATAGATGAGATTACTATATATATGTATACACCAAACATACAAATTTAAGACGATCTATTTTCATTATGACGATTTTTCTATAACAAAAGCAGTAAGAAAGGCAGAATGTTAGGCGGGGACGATACAAATATGGCCTACAACTCCATATCGTTGCGAATAATAAAGTACTTAGCTCCATAGGCACATTAATGTTTATTCCAAGGAGGAGTTGAAGATGTTGATCATAATAAACAATAAAATCTTTAATATGGGCCATGCCGAATTTTATATACCCTCCACCATGAATCGCATGTGAAAGGTTACCGGTACTAATAAACTCATTATACCAAATTACAGCCCAATTCGTTGAAATTTGAGGTTTTTGCTGCGTTACGAAGAGGGACCTTTGTAAGGGGTTATATCAAAAATGAACCTATGACTACCGTTATTCGTGTGCAGGATATCGGGTATAAATAAACTCCAATTACCAATTTTTAGCCCGATCAGTTGTCATTTGTGGTCTCTATGACGTTAAGAAGTCAAATCGTCGAGATGCTATATATGAGGGCTATATCCAAAAATGGACCGATAATGCCCATTTTCAATCCCAACATACCTGCAGATATAAGAATTATATGTACCAAATTCCAGCCACCTAGCTCACGTGGCGGCCGAAAGTTGGACGCCAAGAAAATGCACCCCAAATTGAAAATGAAAATGCGCCCCAAATTTGGGGCATATTTTCGTTACAAAAACTGATTTAGGAAATTACACCCCAATCAAGAAAACAGCATGAAATGAAAATAAACTAAAACATTTACTCTTTTTACGTCTGGAGAGTACGCAATAATACACGTATACAAACCTATTTTCTAATTATAAATCTTTTCCTGTGCGGTCGGCTTACGGTCTGCGGCCTTCGGCCTCTGTTTAAGACTTTCTCCTATGGACAGGATCCAAATTGGCAACGTGGCAAATTGGCAAATCTTTTATGCGTAGCCTCTCCTGTTTCTAAATTAATAGATGAAAATAAGCCCCAAAAAGCAGAGAAGAATGAAAGAATGAAAGTAAACCCCAAAAAGCAGGCAAAAAGATAAATTAAGCCCCAAATAAAATTGTTGTTGTTGTATATGTTATTTATTGGGGCCCATATTCAAAAAAATATTGGGGTGTATTTTCCTGGGGCCCAATTTCATTCCGCCAGCTCACGTATTATAGATTGTAGCGTGCTTACAACAACGGACGGACAGACGGACATGGCTAAATCGTCTTAGTATTTTACGACGTATAATAATAAATATACTTCATGGGGTCTCAGATCAATATTTAGTGGTGCTACAAACGGATTGACAAAACAAAATGAATATACCCCCATCCTATGGTGGAGGGTATAAAAAGATGATAAACTAGCTGGACCCAGTCCACTTCGTTGCCCCAGATTGAGATTTCGTATCCCGTCAATTTTTGAACCAATCACGAGTCCTGCCAACAAGTACATACACACATAATTACAGCACTCTCAGGATCAAACAAATTGTTCAAGTTATCTCCATTCTTGGCTCATATGGGTGAGGCCACAGCCATTGGCCCGATCCCACCACTAACGTAGACTGGTAACAGATACATATACTCAAAATTACAGCGCTCTCTCTAACAAATTGTGCAAGATATACCTATTTCAAAGTTTGGCTCATTTGGGCGGGACCACGCTGGTCCTATCCTCACCGTTTTTGGACCAATCACGTAGACTGCCTCAACATACTTGTACATATACACGAAATTACAGCTCTCTCGCTAACAAATTGTTTTATACATCTCCATTTCAAAACATGGCTCAAAAGGGCTGGGCCACGCTCATTGATGAATTCTTGCCAAAATAGAATACAAACTGGAAAGTTTTTGCAAAATTTCTTAAAAAATTTGGTGTTTATGGCTTAAATAACCCTTTTTGGGAGCGACATCTATTGGTGGACTATAACAAAATATGAACCAAAATATGAAATATGAATTCAGTTAAAATGCTTAGAAAATATGGTATTTATGGCTTAAATACATATATTTTGGAGCGACCTCTATAGGGTGTATATAACAAATAATGAACCTATTTGTAAAATTTTTGCTGTGATGAATTCTTGTCAAAATATAATACAAACTGCAAAGTTTCTGCTATACTGCTGGTATCGTATTTTGGAGCGACCTCTATATGGGAGCTATATCAAAACATTGACCGATATGGCCCATTTGCAATGCCAAACAACCTGCAACTATAAGAAATATTTCTACAAAAACGGACATGGCGAAATCGTCTTAGAATTTTACGACGATTAAGAATATATATACTTTATGGGGTTTCAGATCAATATTTAGATGTGTTACAAAGGGAGTGACAAAATGAATATACCCCCCATCCTATGGTGGGGGGTATCTATATATATAAAGAATTATGTGTGTTTGTTTGTTGGTTTGTTTGTACCGTATAGACGTCTAAACGGCTGGACCGATCTTCTTGAAATTTTCACAGAATGTACATGTGTGGGGCGTGGTGAAAATAGGGTACTTGAATTTTCGATATATCAAGTGGGCGTGGCCCCGCCCACATAAGACAAATTTTAAAATTGAGATATCTTGCACAATTTGTTTGCGAGAGTGCTGTAATTTTGTACATATGTATCTGGTGGCAGTCTACGTGATTGGTGAAAAAATGGGCGGGATCGGGCCAACGGGCGTGGCACCGACCCAAATTAAAAAAAATTTATATCTTGCCCACTTTGTAAGCGAGAGTGCTGGAGTTTTGTGTATATGTATCTGGTGGCAGTCTACGTGACTGGTCCAAAAATGGGCGGACTTGGGCCAATGGGCGTGACACCGCCCATATAAACCAAATTTTGAAATTGACTTATCTTGCACATTTTGTTAGCGAGAGTGTTGCAATTTTGTGCATATGTATCTGGTGGTAGTCTTCGTCATTGGTCCAAAAATGGGCGGAATCGAACGAATGGGCGTGGCCCCGCACATATTAGCCAAATTTTGAAATTGATATATCTTGCTGAAATTTGTAGCGAGAGTGCTGTAATTTTGTTCATATGTATCTGGTGGTAGTCTACGTGATTGGTCCAAAAATGGGCGGAATCGGACGAATGGGCGTGGCACCGCCCATAAAATGTCATATTTTGAAATTTAGATATTTTTCACAATATGTTAGAGAGAGTGCTGTAATTTTGTGCATATGTATCTGGTGGTAGTCTACGTGATTCGTCCAAAAATGGGCGGGATCGGACTAATGGGCGTGGCCCCGCCCATAAAAACCAAATTTTGAAATTAAGATATCTTGCACAATTTATTAGCGAGGGTGCAGTAATTCTGTGCATATGTATCTGGTGGTAGTCTACGTGATTGGCCCAAAACTGGGCGGAATCGTATCAATGGGCGTGGCCCAGCCCATGTAAGCAACTCTTTGAAATTGAGGTATCTTGCGCAATCTATTTGCGAGAGTGCTGTTATTTTCAGTATATGTCTCTGGTAGAAGTCTATGTGATTGGTCCAAAAATGGGCGGGATTGGACTAATGGGCCACGCCCATATAAGCCAAATTTTGAAATTGAGATATCTTGCACAATTTGTTATCGAGAGTGCAGTAATTTTGTTCATATGTATCTGGTGGTAGTCTACGTGATTGGTCCCAAAATGGGCGGGATTGGACTAATGGGCGTGGCCCCGCCCTGAAAGCCAAATCTTGAAATTAAGATATCTTGAAATTAAGATATCTTGAAATTAAGATACCTTGCAAAATTACTGCACCCTCTTGAAATTAAGAGGGTGCAGTCATTTTGTTCATATGTATCTGGTGGTAGTCTAAGTGATTGGCTCAAAACTAGGAATCGGATCAATGGGCGTGGCCCAGCCCATATAAGCAACCTTTTGAAATTGAGGTATCTTGCACAATCTATTTGAGGGAGTGCTGTTATTTTCTTTATATGTCTCTGGTGGAAGTCTATGTGATTGGTCTAAAAATGAGCGGGATCAGTCCAAAGGGTGTGGCTCCCCCCATATAAGCCAATTTTTAAATTGAGATATCTTTCACAATTTTCTAGCCATAGTACTGTAATTCTGTTTATATGTATCTGGTGGCAGTCTACGTGATTAGTCCAAAAATGAGCGGGATCACACCAATAGGCCAAAGCCAAATTTTGAAATTGAGATATCTTCGCAATTTCTTAGCGAGGGTGCTCTTATTTTATGGAGATGTTTTTGGTGGAAGTATTCGTGATTGGTTCAAAAATGAGTATATATATGTATGTATGTATATATGAATGTGTGTATGTTGGACTATGAACTCCAAAACGGCTGGATAGGTTTTGATGAACTTTTCAGGGAATGTTCAGATAAGTCTAGAGGGTGACATAGCTTTTATAAGTTTTTGATTGAGGGGGCGTGGGACCGCCCATATAAGCCAATGTTTTAAGTAATTCCTACTGTCCGTACCTACGAATATATTAACGAGATTCCTACTGTCCCTATCTACATGAGCCATGTTTTGATAAATGGACGGGATCCGAAATCTGAAGTCTGGGGCAACGAAGTGGGCCGGGTCCAGCTAGTATTCATATAAATGTGAACCGATTTACATCAAATTTTCGGCGGTGTTCGTGAATCTAGAAACTACACGCTGTCAAATTTTATAATTATCAAATGTAAACCAGTAAGGAAAGACAGAAATCGGGCGGGGCCGACTTTATAAAACCTTACACTTCCCTAACTATGCGAAAAGAGGCATTGCGATAATAGTTTGGAATAATTGGTTTCGTTTCAGTTAAGAAAGAACTTAGCTCCACCAAGACTCATTAAAGGTTTATTCCAAGGAAGAGTTGAAGATGCTGTTCATAATAAAGTAGATCTAAAACGATAAAATTAAAATGCGCAGTATTCTTTCTTAGATCAAGAATCGGAAGCATGCTATAGATGGTACTCTACACAACCTAAACAGATTTTCATCAGTTTGGTTCAAAACCCTCATTTCAGTCAAATTATATAAATATCGGACGGAAACTACAGTTTCAATAGCGCTTAAATAGAATAAATAAGTAGAATATTACACGAATTAATCTTTCAATATGAGTGGGAGGTGCCAGAAGATTATTAAATACACATATTTGTCATTTTATAGGCCACTTCCCCCATTTTTCTCAAGCTAATAGCGACGGATAAACTATTACTAAGTGTGGAATTACAGAAGATTCGAATAAGTATGTAGTATAGAAGTTATTAGAGACTCAACATTTCACTAATTTTGAACCCTTTGTGAGGGAGGTACTAGGAGGAGTGGACCAATATGGTCCATCTTCGAACTTAGCCTGAGATAGAAAAAAATCACATACCAAATTGGAAGTCAATCCGTTACTCCCTTCAAGAGTTATCAGAGAGCCAGCCAGACAGAGAGACGGACGGATATTGCTCACATGACTTAAAATGTCCCAAAACGGATTTCCGTTGAACATACTTGGGGTCTTAGGTCACTCCTTAGATGTGTTACATATTTTGTCCGTAGCAAATGATATATACCCTCGTCACACTAAAGTGAGAGTATAAAAATATGGACTTGTATTTTGAAACATATAAAACTTTTGAACCAAAAGCGACATTACCTTCATTCTTTTTGAAGGTCACGGCTAATTCCCTCATCTAATTATGAAAACTGTACTTATATTTGTCCGATTTGTATATTTCGCAGTATTCGATATACATATTATAAGTATATAATTTTTCAATTAAAAATTGTTTTGATTCAGCGAATATTTTGAAATAGGCATGTCAGAACATGGCATGTTCTACGGTTGTATATATAGTTTTCTTAATTCCGCTAAAAATGCATTTTGTTAAGTTTGTTTTTAAATTTCACATAACTTTCGCTGATGAAATGAATTCACAACAAAGTTTTTTGCTGGTTTGTATTTTATCTTCGTCTGTTGTACAATTTTCTATCAATCAATATTGTAGGAGGACAAAAATATGTACTAATTTTCAAAATGGGTGTTATTTAGGAATAGAGAAAAAATTTACATCGCTATTCTTGTTCTATGATTCAATCCAAAAAACTTTGCCGAAGAAACCATAGCTCAACAATTGATTTCAAGCCACGGTGATTCCAAGAAACTTTTCCAAAGAAAACGTAGCTAAAAATGAGTTTAGAGCACCAGGATCCAAACTCATTTTTTAGCTATGTTTTCTTTGGCAAAGTTTCTTGGAAAATAAGTATAAAAATAAATAACAAATAGATATCAAAAATATCTTTTTTAAAATATCCTGGGGCTAGAAAAAAAAAATTTGAGCTATATGGGGGTAATAAGTATATACATAAATCTGAACTGATCAAAAAATTAAATGAAAATAAAATTTCAAAACTATTCTGTTGGAAATTTGCAAAATATTCACTCGTTCTAGAATATTACTTAAATATCACCTTTATTCATTTGGAAATTTGCAACTATTTTTTAAAGTTCACATAATAAATTGTCATGCTGTCGTTTTTTATATTAATTCCTGCCTTCAGTGGAAAACTTCCTGGCAAAGGACATTTGTTATCTGTGCGTGTACTTTAATAGTTGTTGCCAAAGCAATTTAATGACACAACTCAATTTGATAAATTGTAATTTGTATTACACGAACCGCACTTTTAACCGCAATTTCTATTATTTTTAATAAAGACACAACTTTACACTTTGGAAAGAGTTGTCAGCAGCACGCATACATTCACATTCATCAATGTACACCCACACAGACTCCCACAAACTGCAAATGAAAACACACGCACACAAAGAGATATACGTATCTATGTATAAAACCAGAGATGTATTGACAGTATTTCTCAATTTGTAATCATACCAATGTCTCTTTTCAACCATTGAAACGAACCAAGCCAGCCACACGTTTGTGGATATGTACTCATCCGCACAGAAACAGTTATTACCATCACTACTGTAAGAAATTGTATTTCTTCTGCAGCACTACCTACCACTATCACCACCAGCAGCACCACCACCACAGCTACGACGAGTGATATCGAGTCTACCACTAGAAGTACTTTTGATGTTGCTATTGACACCAAAAGCTCTATAGAAAGGAAACGGAAACACGAAACATCTACAAGTGAATTGCGAATGCAAGTGTAAGAAACTGTCGCATGCGAAAGTAGTCCACAATACAATTGCCAATGGTCAGTAGAGAACTAAAAGGTTCCCTATAACTAAAATTTTTGGCAAAAACCTTAAATTTGAAAAGTTTGTGTTGTTGTTATTTATTGTTGGTCTGTACTTTTGTTATGCAGTCAGAATTTATTTTGGTTTGAGACCATATGTTTCATGTACTTTCTGTCTATTGCAAAAAAGTAATAGAAACAAATACAAACATGGGTAGTGAGTTTTAATTGCTTGGTAGAATTGACTGCAGTTTCGATAGACACCACTCTATCATCTTCAGAATTCAGTAGCAATAGTGTATGTCTTTAACTTCAATCAGCTGAAATACTTATGGAAGCAGTAAATTGAATTTAACAAGAACAGCTATCCACACCCGTATTTTGCCGAACTAATGGTGTTTTCTTTTGTGCCCAAAAATGCTACATTTTTATTGCCTTTCGCCCCAAAAATGCCTTTTTGTCTTCGATTGTAAAATAAATGCTGCACTGTGAAAGGGTTTCGTTTTCTTTTGTGAAAAATGTCGCACTTGCACGGGGCAAAAATGCAACATTTCAGCCCTGTATTTAATCGAAGGGGTGGACGCTGCCCTGCAAATCAGATGTTTTTTCGGCGTCGAGCGAATAGCCTAAATACGCGCGTGTGTCCGTGCGTGCTTTTTTATAATGAAGTTTGGTCAGATGCTTTATTTAGGCGGTGGCGTGGAGTATTCTTTGTTTTTAGTTTACTTTTAGTGAGTTAGAAGGCTGGTTTTTCGCATTTTTGTTATCGATTCTGACTATAAAAAATGCAGCAGTACAGGAGGGCGTAGGCGACATTATTACTATGCTGCTCTCTGACAGGGCAACATCTTTTTTTAGAAAAGAAAACACCATAAGTCGACATACTAAAACTCTCATACCAATACATTTTTGTTTTTTGCTTGGGTTCACATCGCGAACCACGAAAACAAATGTAGTTTTGTCAACGGCTAATGCCGACGTCATCGTACATCATGAGTTTGTATGTTTTTTTATATTTACCTTCCCTTTACCGTACACCATTTGCTCCTAGTCATACTAAAAAGAAAAAGGGGTAAAAACCTCTTCTAGAAAGTTTCGCGAAATTTAATTTTTCTAGAAAATGGTATAGAATTTTTAATTTTGTAGATAGTGTCACGGTATTTAAAATCTATAGAAAATTTTGTCGAAATGCCAAATTTATAGAAAATTACATGGAAATTGCAATTATTAAATTGTATTTATTAAAAATTGCAAATTTATAAAAAACATTTCATGAAATTGTACACTTGAAGAATATTTCGGCTAGAGTGTATATTTCTTGAAAATTCTGACGAAATTGATTTTTTTTATAGAAATTTCATTTTTTGTTCAATATAGCAAATCTATAGAAAATTTTGTCGGAATTGTAAATTTAAAGAATTTTTTCACATATTGCTTTATTTTAGAAAATGTTTTTTTTTTTTCAAATTGCATCGAAATTGTATTTTATAGGAAATTACATCGAAATTGAAAAGTTATGGAAAATTTCCTTAAAATTGCATAAAGTGGCTTAATTTGTCTGGAGGAAAACAGTCTCAGATGTTTAAAGCTTATATGAAAATTTGGATATTCCCAAAAATCTGGATATTCCCAAAATATTTCGTTTCTGCGATTGTCCAATTACGAGCAATTCGCGATCAAATTATCCTCTCACAATTTGTTTTTCTTTAATATAATAAGATTGGCAGTGATATATTTTCAAAATCGAGCATTACACATTTTTTATTAGACAATTATCCAAAAAAATGCAATTTTGAAAAATTCAATTTCGTTGAAATTTTTAGATATAATTAATTTGGATGAAATTTTTTGAAAAATGCAATTTTAATAAAAAAATTTATAAACTGGAGCTTCAAAGAAATTATCTAGAAAATATTAAAAAAAATTAAGAAAAATCAAAAAAATATGGAATTTCAAAGAAATTTTCAAGATACTCGTATATGAAACATCAACAAAATTCGATGAAATTTTCTAAAAAAAATGCAAATTCGATGAAATTCTAAATATCACATTTCGTTTGTATTATTTTAAAATATGCAGTTTGGATAAATTTTTTTTTGAAAAATCTAATTTAAAATTTTTTCAGTAACTGCAATTTCGATGAAACTGTCTAGAAAAAAATACAAAATTGATGAAATATTCTATAAAAAATTAAAAGTATATGAAATATCTAAAAAAAAGAATTTAAACGGAATTTTTAAGATATATGAAGGCTTAATAAAATTCGACGTGATCTATATATGTATGTAGATTAGACCGGGTCACCAAAAAAAGTTTTCAAATGCGAGGCTTGCATTGAGGCAGTTGCAAAAATTTTTTTTTTAATTTTTTCCGAACCCGCGGGATCGAAACATGTGATATCTTCCTATTTCGCTAAACTGAAGATTGGAGCAACGAAGTGTACCGGGTCCAGCTAGATTCCTTTAAAAATGCAAATTTGATTAAATTTTTATAAATTTTAAATTTCGACAGAATTTTCAATAAATATCAATATCGTTGAAATTTTTTAAAAAATTTTATTTGAACAAAAATTCTATAAAACTGCAATTTCGATAATATTTTTTAGATAAAATACAAAATTAATGAAATATATATAACAAGTAAAATAAATATAACAAGTAAATATAACAAGTAAAAGCGTTAAGTTCGGCCATGCCGAATTTTATATGCCCTCTACCATCGATAGCATGTTTCAGGCACAAAAAAAGTCATATTACCAAATTTTAGCCCGATTCGTTGAAATTTGTGGCTTTTGTTGCGTTGAGAAGTACAATCTAGAGGGGCTTTTTTATGGGGGCTATATCAAAACATGGACCTATGGCTACCGTTGTTCGTGTGAAGGTATAAATAAACTCCAGTTACCAATCTTCAGCCCGATCAGTTGACATTTGTGGACTCATGGCGTTAAGATATCAAATCGGACAGATGCTAAATATGGGGGCTATATCAAAATATGGACCGATATTGCCCATTTCCCAAGTTGCCTGCAGCTATAGGAAGTATCTATACCAATTTTCAGCCACTTAGCTCAAGTATTATAGCTTGTAGCGTGATTACAACAGACAGGCGGACGGACGGATGAATCGTCTTAGAATTTTAAGACGATCAAGAATATACATATATGGAAAATTCCACGACAAAAAATGCGGGTTTTAATTTTTCCCATTTTTTTATATTTTTTAGTACACCTAAAGAAACGCTTTGTGGAATTTTTTGAGATTTTTCCGATATCTCGTTCAGAAGTTATCGATATTTAAAGATATCACTCTGTGTAAAACCGTTGAATTGCACCTATAGTGACTTTTACGAGAAATCTTTTTGGCGAATACTTCATCTAAAAAATATAGATTTATAATACATTTGTTATATAGTTATTTTGTAGGGAGATTATCACGGGTAAGGGGATCAGCGGGGGGTGGCGGTTGTTTTAGAATAAATACTGCCTGAAGGGTCCAATTTATTTTTTCTTTGGCGCGGAACATCTGTTCCGAAGTCTTCGAGCCACAAGCACAGTGGCTAAAATCGAAAATTTTTTTAAAATTAAAAAAAAATGTGTTGTTATTATTTATTGTTGGTCTGTGTTTTTGTTATTCAGTCAGAATTTGTTTTGGTTTAAGACCATATGTTTCACTTACTTTCCGTCTATTGCAAAAAAGTAATAGAAACAAATACAAAAATTGGTAGAGAGTTTTAATTGCTTGGTAGAATTGACTGCAATATAAATAATTTTAGGCCCACTTCCATCCAAAGCATATATGTTAGAGAAATACTAGAAGTTTAAAATATAAAAAATTCGCAAAAATCGGAGAGTACAAAAAATTTAAAATATTACATTTAAATTGTTAAATTGAAAAAATTGCACACATATAAAATTTTAGCATTTTTTTTAGACTTTTTCTAAAAAGCACCGAAAATACCAACATATAAAAAAAATATATTTAAATTTCAACGAAATTTTCTATATATACAAATGAAACTTCTACAAAATTCGATGACATTTAAAAAAACTGCAAATTTGATGACATTTTCTGGAAAAACTTAAAATTTATGAAATATTTATAAATTTGCAATTTCGACGTAATTTTTTATAAATATTAAAAAAATGGATTTCCGATATAATTTTACAAAAATAATTAATATTGATGAGATTTTCTAGAAAAAAGCAATTTTATTAAAAATTCTGAAAATTTGCAATTTCGATGAAAATTTTTCGAGAAATGGAATTTTAGTACAGTTTTCAAAAAATTCGATTTCTATGAAAAATATAAATCAACTTTCTTTAAAACTTTCTTTAAATTGGAATTGGGAATTAATAAAAAGTTCATCGAAATGAAATTTTTCCAGAAAATTTCATTGAATTTACATTTTTTAGAAAATGTCATCGAATTTTGTTGATGTTTAATATATCTAGAAAATATCGATGAATTCCACATTTTTAGATTTTTCATAAATTTTTCTAGAAAATTTCAAATGATCAAATCTGCATTTATCTAGAAAATTTCATCAAAAAACTTTTTTGTACAAAAATATCATAGAAATTGCATTTTATTAGAAAACTTTATTATAATTTCTTTCTCTCTCAAAATTTTCCTAGAAATTGCTAATTCTCAGAAAATTTTATAGAAAGTTGTTTTTTTTAATAGAAATTGCATTTTTGAAAACTTTATTAAAACTCTATTTCTCGAAAAATTCTCAGAAAATTTCTTCGAAATCTAGACAATTTCATCAATATTAAATATTTCTGGAAAAATACATCGATCCTAATATTTTTAGAAAATTACGTCGGAAGTGCAAATTTATAAAAATTTCATCGATTTTAATTTTTTTCAGAAAATTTCATAAAGTTTGCAGTTTCTATAAAAATGTCATAGAATTTTGTAGAGCTTTCATGTGCATATTTAGAAAATTTCGATGAAAGTCCAAATATTGGATATTTTATATTTTTTTTTATTTTTATAGATTTAATCGATTTGGTATTTTTTCTACAAAATTTCATCGAAATTTCGTATTTAGAGAAATTTTTGTTTAAATTGAATTTTTCAAAAAATTTCGTCCAAATTGCATATTTGTAAAAATTTCACCGAAATTGATATTTATAAAAACTTCTGTCGAAATTGCAAATTTATAAAAGTGAGAAAGCACGGATGAATAAAACAGTAGTGGTGTAATTAGCTTTTCGAAGGATAGTCGAAAAATTATTTTAAGTTCAGCAATTTTTCAATGTGTTTTTACTTAAATTATTTTAATTTTCTGTATTAAAACTCCTGATGACGACTAAGGATGTTAGTCGAAATATTGAGAAAATAAATATTTTGATATTAAGAGAATAAGATCAGACTTTTAGTCATGGACCTTGAGCCAAACAATAAGGAAAAAGAATACAAATGCGAAGGTCAACAATTAATAAAAATTTCATCGAATTTGCATTTTTATAGAAAATGTCGTCGAATTTTGTTGAGGTTTCTTATACAAATCTTAAATACCGTATTTGTTAGATATTCCATCAATTTTTCATTTTCTATAGAAAATTTCATAAATTTGGTATTTTTTCTAAAAAATTTCATTGAAATTGACGTTTTATAGAACTTTTTGTATAAATAGATTGTTTTTTAAAAAAAATTGTCCTTGTTTCATATTTTTAAAAAATTTCAGCGACATTGATATTTTTAAAAATCTGTCGAAATTGATAATTTTTAA
Organism: Eudasyphora cyanicolor; assembly: GCA_963930755.1. Taxonomy (NCBI): domain Eukaryota; kingdom Metazoa; phylum Arthropoda; class Insecta; order Diptera; family Muscidae; genus Eudasyphora; species Eudasyphora cyanicolor. The sequence goes on from OZ005735.1 coordinate 51,875,985, forward strand.
AGATTTAATAGAATTTGCATTTTAATTGAATTGAAGCTTCATATCTCTTGAAAATTCCATTGAAATTCCATTTTTTAGATAATTTCATTAAAAATGCAGTTTTATAGAAAATTTTGTTTAAATTTAATTTTAAAAAAATGTCGTCTAAACTGGATATTTGCAAAAAAAGAAATTCAAATTTATAGAATTGCAAATTTAAAAATAAATTCATCGAATTATAATTTTGAGGAAAATGTCATCGAATTTTGTTAAGGTTTCATATACGAGTTTCTTGAATATTCATCGAAATTGCAGTTTATAATTTTTTTTTATTAAAATTGCATTTTTCACAAAATTTTATCAAATTTAATATTTCTAAAAAAATTCAGTGATTGCTGTTGTTACTTAGGCTCTACGAATTTAGAAGACATTTTTAAAAAAACTGCAAATTTTATGAAATTTTCTGGAAAAATTTAAAATCTATGTAATTTTTATAAATTTGCAATTCCGACGTAATTTTCTAAAATAAAATTCAATTCAGACGTAATTTTCTAAAAATATGAGAAAATGGATTTTCGATGTATTTTTCCAGAAATATTTAATATTGATAACATTTTCTAGAAAAATGCAATTTCGAAGAAAGTTTCTGCAAATTTTTCATGAACTATTGTTTTAAAAAAGTTTTCACAAATGCAGTTTCTGTTAAAAAAATCAATTTTCTATAAAATTTTCTGAAAATTAGCAGTTTCTTTGAAAATTTTGAGAGATAAAGAAATTTTAATAAGGTTGTCTAAGAAAATGCAATTTCTGTGACATTTTTGTACAAAAAAGTTTTTTAATGAAATTTTCCAGAAAAATGTAAATTTGATGATTTTTTTTTATAAATTTGAAATTTTCTAGAAAAATTTATGAAATATCTAAAAATGTGGAATTCATCGATATTTTCTAGATATATTAAACATCAACAAAATTCGATAACATTTTGTAAAAAATGTAAATTCAATGATATTTTGTGGAAAAATTTTATTTCGATGAAATTTTTATTAATATCCAAATCCGAACTATTTTTATATAAACTTTAAAAATTTTGTATAAAATGTTTTTTTAGAAAAAATCCATTTTCGATGTTTTTTCCAGAAAAAGTTTTCTAATAAAATACAATTTGTATGACATTTTTGTACACAATGTATTTTTTAATGATATTTTCTAGCATTATTTTATAAATATGGTTTTTGAAGAAATGTTTAAGGAAATATTTGAAAAATGCAACTCACCAATTAAATTTTCTATAAAAATTCAGTTTTGGATATCTTATTTATAAATTTTCAATTTTCATGACACTTTCTAAACAAAATTCTAAAAACTTTTAGAAAAATTCAACTTCCATGACATAGAAAAATTCAGTTTTCATGATTTTATAATAAATTTGCATTTCTGATGAAATTTTCTAGGAATATTAAATACTGAAGATTTTATTTTAAATAACAAATCTTGTAAAAAATAATTTGATGGCACTTTTCATGAAAAATTTGTTAGAAAACTGTAGTTTTGATATCGTTTTGTTACGTTTTGTTATTTAAAAAAAAGAATTACTGGCCCACTTTCCCAAAACAATTCAAATTCAATAAAATTTGCCAGAAAAATATAATATTTATGACGTTTTTGTTTTGAAAATTCAATCTTGGAAAAAAATAATTCGATGACACGTTTCATGAAAAATTTGCTACAACAAAGCAGGTTTTTAAAAAAATTAAATTTCCTAGAAAAATAATTTTTGATGGCATTTTTTAATAGTAATTTTCAAAAAAAATTCAAATTCAATGAAAATTGCTAGAAAAATTTAACCATATTGAATTGTGCCTCCCAAATGCAACATCGATGAAAATTTTAAGAATAATGCAATTTTGATAAAAAAAAATTCGTGGCATTTCCGTGAAAACATCAAAAACAAATATTTTTGACGTTACATTTACAATATCTTTCTGACTGAGTTCTTTTTTCATCGGGGTTACGAGTATAACTCTCAAAATGGTGTAACAAAATTTACTCCATGAGCTATAATGCCACTCTATTTTATAGCTCAAAGTACCGGAGAAAAGAAACCGAAATAAAATAAATAAAAAAGGACAACGAAAGCACAACGACGATGTATCCAAAGATAATGAAGAGTCAGTGGAGGAGGAGGTGGTGACGTTGTTGGGAAGAAAATTGAAATTGCAGTAAAGTGACATTAAAAATTAATTAAATTTGATTGCAACACCACTACAGTGTCATTTAATTTAATGAATTTATTTGCCCCTTAAAATAACAATAAAACTAAAAAAAATAAAAAAGGCGCAACAGAGCAGTTCAGTTCAACTCTGCAGCTCCAGCAAAAGGAAATGGCAAGCCCGAGGCAGCAGAAATAACAGCAGCAACCGCATTTTATTGATTTATTGCAGGAAAAAAGAGCAAAGATCCAGTGAAAATGATAAAACCAGCAATTCTAGGACTTCTCCATTGTTTAATGATATTCCACGGGAGGGCGAGGCAGACCAACAGTCAGTCACTCTGTCATACCATATATACATACGTATATGGTAAGTCAATTCTGTCACCGTTATTTGGTGAAATGGTAAAACGGTTGATTGCTTGCATTGCAATTTTCTATTGTCGGTTTCCCTTAAATGACAAATTCACTTTTTTAGTTTTCAAAGTTTATTGTTTGTTCTCTTTGTTTGTCACCTAAGTTTTCGAGGAGATTTTTTTTCATCTTTCTTTTGGTTACATTCTGACATTTGTCAAATTGTTGACAGTTTTGCCAGGTATTTTTGAACATTAGCATGAAATGTTTGCTTTGTTTTCTTTCGCCTTTCAGGACGTGTTTCGTTTTCTTCAATTTCGGAGAAGAGTTTTCAAATACTTTGGCAGGATATGCTAAGTGTGGACAATGCCAAAGTATGGGGTGCGAAAGTGTGGCTGAGTTGAGAATTTACTCAAGTGTGAACATCAACAGGTTTTGGACGAAGATGGATGGGTAGTATAATAATGTGGGTAAAAAAGTTAAAAAAAAATAAAATAAAAGAAACTGTGCACATATATGTGCATTTGAATATTTTTATAGGATATTTCGATCTGGTATGTTAATTGATAAAGGTGTTTGTTAATTTTTTAAAGAAGATATGCCAACTAACAGAACATAACTAATGTGAATATTAAAAATGTCTAAAAAATATCATTTATTGGGGTCATCAAATATTCGGTATTATTATCTCTACTTTTCGGAGGTGAATTTTGATATTTTTGAAAAATGCAAAAGATAAGCAATAACGGTATTAAGTTCGGCCAGTCCGAATCTTATAAAAACCAGTAAGGAAAGACAGAAAGTCGGGCGGGGCCGACTACATTATACCCAACACCTCCCTAAAATGCTAAAAGGGGCATGGCGACAATAACTTGGAATAATTGGTTTCGTTTCAGTTAAAATGCGCAGTATTCTTCCATAGGCCAAGAATCGGAAGGCACAAACACGCTGAAAAAAATCGCTTTTGTAGTATATTGTCCCAAACATATTCTGCTTGAAACATATATATTTTTAGTGTACACTGCAAACATATAATATTTGACACACACAAATATTATATGTTTGGGAGGATGTTTTTCTAAACAAAACTTTGTTTACATCCTTAAATTTTATATTTGATATATATCGCAAACAAAGATTTATTTGCATGAAAATATATCGATAATTTAATTGTTTTCAGTTTTCAGCAATTAGAAGTTAATTTTTAGAAATGTTTGTAAAATTTCTTTATAATTGAAATCTTGTATAGTAATAAATTGCTTGAAGGATTGACAACAAATGGTGACTTGGAATAGTTAGAAATTAAATATAAGTGCTTTAAAACCGAATTTAATTTTTAACTGAATGTATATTTCCAAACAACAGAAAAAAATTAAACCTAAAGTTCGTAAAATTTAGAAAAGTTATGAAAATAATTTTTTATATATAATATATTTGAAGATATCTTAAAAAATTATTTTATTTGTATTTAAACACATATTTTATTTGAGGAAATATGTTCGCAAATATATTTTGTTCTAATATATTATCATATGCGTCCCAAATACATTTTATTGATTTTCAAATAATTGTATTTGCTCAGAAATAAATGATATTTAAACATTTATGTTCCAAATATATTTTTTTTCGATTCAAACATATCAAAAAAGCCAATTTTGCCCCGTGAATAGATGTGACTATACGTAACCTAAAGAGATTTTCATCAAATTGGATCTAAAACCTCATTTCTGCCTAATATATGTAAAGATCGGGCGTAAAATACAGTTTCAATAGCCCTTAAATACTAAGTTGGAAGGTACATATATACATATGGGAGCTATGTCAAAATCTGAACCGATTTTCCCCAAATTTATTCGATCTTTCTTCCAAATTGATGATCGGCAGTAAAGTACAACTTCTATAGCGCTTTGATACTAAATCGGGAGAAACATATATATGGTGGCTACATCTATGTACATCTGAACCAATTTTTCCCCAATTGGGATGTGTTCATTCAAGCTATAAGAAACCTCTTTCAGCCCAATTTTGTACTGATCGGATGTAAAATACAGTTTCTACAGCACTTACATATCAAATGCAACAAAGTAAAGCGCTATATTTTTTTAATTTTTTTTTTAAATTTTATTGTTCAAAAGCAAAAAATTTCGGAAATAACATAACATTTTAGACACAGTTTAGATTTGTTCGAATTGGCCACCTTTGCCACGAATTATGGCCTTCAAACGGCCGACAAAGCCTTCACACGCTGCACGAAAGTAACTCTGCGGTATTTTGGCCCATTCCCGGCGAAGCGCCGTCTTGAGATGATCGATACTTTGGTTTTTTTTAGTGCGAAGCTTACTCTCTAAAATGCCCCAGGCGCAAAAGTCCAACGGATTGATATCCGGAGATCTTGATTGTGCGGTAGAAATGAAGCGAGGAACCTCCTTTTTAAACCATTCTTGGTTGACGCGTGCTGACTGCGATGGTTCTGAGTCCTGTTGGTATGTCCATGGTCTGCGGCCGAAATGTTTGTCTGCCCAGGTCTTCAATACTGTCTTTAGGACATTTTCCCGATAATATTCGGCATTTATTTTGACCCCATGGTCGATGAATACGAGCGGGGAGCGACCATCGGCCGTTACGGCGGCCCACACCATTACCATGGGCGGCGCTTGAGTTCTGGTGGCCAATCGAAGGTTTACATTTTCAGCTGACCTCTTTGGCAAGTAAACCCGATCATTTTTATACCCTACACCACACTGTGGTAAGGTCGCAATTATGGTCCGATCTCCACGAAACTTTACACATATCTTTTTTTTTGGCCCAAGGACGATCCCTATTGAATTTGGTTAAAATCGGTTCAGATTTAGATATAGCCCCCATATATATGTTAGCCCCGATTTGACATGTAAGCGCTGTAAAAACTTTATTTTTTATCCGATCAGTATGAAATTCGGCAGGAAGAGGTTTCTTATTACATGAATGAACCCTGTTAAATTTGGAAGAAAGATTTAGATATAGCCCCCATATATACATTACCCCCGATTTGACATATAAGCGCTGTAAAAATCTTATTTTATATCCGATCAGTGCGAAATTCGGCAAAGAGAGGTTTCTTATTACATGAAGGAATACTGCTAAATTCGGAGAAAATCGGTTCAGATTCAGATATAGCCCCCCATATATATGTAAGCGCTGTAAAAACTGTATTTTATATCCGATCAGTGCAAAATTTGGCTGAAAGAGGTTTCTTATTACATGAAGGAATACTGCTAAATTCGGAGAAAATCGGTTCAGATTTAGATATAGCCCCCATATATACGTTACCCCCGATTTGACTTGTAAGCGCTGTAAAAATGTTATTTTATATCCGATCAGTATGAAATTCATTAGAAAGAGGTTTCTTATTATATGAATGAACACTGTTAAATTTGGAAGAAATCGGTTTAGATTTAGATATAGCCCCCATATATACGTTACCCCCGATTTGACATGTAGGCGCTGTAGAGACTGTATTTTATATGCGATCAGTACGAAATTCGACAGAAGGAGGTCTTTTTACATGAATGAGTATTCAGCGAAGATCGGTTCAGATTTATATTGATTGTTCCTCCTGATTTGGTATCAAACCGCTATAGAAGTTGTATTTTACTTCCGATCATTAACATTTTCCAGAAAGATGTTTCTCAATTTAGGAACGAATATTGTTTAATTTAGCGATTATCGTTTCAGAATTAGATAATATGTTTCTACCCATTTACCAATTATTCCAAATTATTATGGCAATGACCCTTATCGCATTGTTAGGGAGGTGTAGGGTATTATATAGTCGGCCCCGCCCGACTTTCTGCCTTTCCTTACTGTTTTTTTTTTAAATTTTATTGTTCAAAAGCAAAAAATGTCGGAAATAACATAAAATTTTAGAAACAGTTTAGATTTGTTCGAATTGACCACCTTTGGCACGAATTATGGCCTTCAAGCGGCCGACAAAGCCTTCACACGCTGCAGGAAAGTGGCTCTGCGGTATTTTGGCCCATTCTTGGCGAAGCGCCGTCTTGAGATGATCGATACTTTGGTTTTTTTTAGTGCGAACCTTACTCTCTAAAATGCCCCAGGCGCAAAAGTCCAACGGATTGAGATCCGGAGATCTTGATGACTCTTGTGCGGTAGAAATGATGCGAGGAACCTCCTTTTTAAGCCATTCTTGGTTGACGCGTGCTGAGTGCGATGGTGCTGAGTCCTGTTGGAATGTCCATGGTCTGCGGCCGAAATGTTTGTCTGCCCAGGGCTTCAATACTGTCTTTAAGACATTTTCCCGATAATATTCGGCATTTATTTTGACCCCATGGTCGATGAATACGAGCGGGGAGCGACCATCGGCCGTTACGGCGGCCCACACCATTACCATCGGCGGCGCTTGAGTTCTGGTGGCCAATCGAAGGTGTACATTTTCAGCTGACCTCTTTGGCACGTTAACCCGATCATTTTGTTTGTTCACAAACTGCTCAATTTGGAATGGCTTCTCATCGGAGAAAAACAAATTCGGTAACTGGCCACTTTCGTGCAAGCGAAGCAACTCCTTGGCTTTCCAGTCTAACTTTTTTTTGTGCATCGGTGAGCTCTTGCACTTTTTGGAACATCAATGGCTTTAGTCCAAGCTCATTTTTTAATATGTGTTGTATCCGTTCTCGCGATATGTTCAGCTCACGAGCAATTTTTCTACCACTGCGGCGTGGATTTCGATCAAATCTGGCCTTCACTTTTCGGATCATTTCTGGTGTTGCTACCGTTTTTTTTTCGTCCACTTTTTGGACGCTATGCAACACTGCCAGTATCACGGTAACGAGCAATGGTACGAGAAACAAAAGATTTCTTCACATTTAAATGCTGGAGGGCTCTAACGATAGCCACTTGTGTTTTTCCACCCAAATATAAAGCAATCACACTATCACGCTTGAATTCCATCACAAATAACTTTTTTTCTGAATGCAATAGATCAAAATGCTTTTGTAAGCTTGTAAACAAAAAAATTAACTGTCACTGAAATAAATCTGTCAGCTATCAGACTAGCGGTTTAGAAATGATTGCAACCTGAAGTTGGTTGCAATACATATCAGCCACCCTGTATGTTCCACAAAAATGTTGGCCTTAATATTTTCTACAAAGTTGCTGCCATACCCTACACCAAAAAAATATAGTTTTGTTTTAGAGTTATAGAATAGTGAAATACTTATATTTTTGAGGTACAATGTGATTTTTGTGAGCTATTTAGGGTGCCTAGACACGTTGATATGTTTACAAAAGTTGTTCTAATTTACCGTTGCTGCAAATTTTGCCAAATATTGTTATTAAAAAGTTTGGACATATATTTGGATATGCTGAAAAAATTTAAAAAAATATTTGTATCCTTCACTTTTTCAAAAAGTGCATAAACAATTAACAAACTATTAACAAACTTTGTTCAGCATATTCCTAGCTTCATTATTGCCAAATATAGTTAAGCGGTATCACCAAGTCTGAATTGGCTGTTGCACAAAAACTAATGACACCTTTTGCGAGGGGCCCACGGACATTCAATATCATTTGAGGCCCATATAAAAACTTGATCACCAATTTCGCCTAACCTTGTATGGAGTTATACTACCATTTGGTAGTAGAATCAAGCCTATACTGTGAAGTCCGTGTATTTTACAAAAAGTGTTCATTTGTTGCATAGTGTTATTGATGATTTTATTAAAAAAGCAAATATTTTCCCAATCTTATCATTTTACCCTCATCTAATTCATTTAGCTTAGCAAAGTTTTTTTCGCAGTGTCAATTTTTTTTACTTCTTTCGCATAGTTGTTTGTTTTGTTCACCTAGCTAAATTTCCATTACTGCAACGAGACATACTTCCTAAGTTTGTCCAACAATTTGCTGGTGTTTGTTTGGTTTACTTGTCCATGTTATCGAAAACATGTTTCGCCCCTCTGATTTTCCGAGAAAAGTCAATGAAGACAAACTTTTCTCTTCGGTCAACGCAGTTACCAGCATGTTTTTGGAAAAGAATTTTTTTTTTATTGAAATTTTGAGTTTGCTAAGTATGTGTATATGGCGAGAATTTGTTTGACATTCATTACGGAAGTACTTGTTTGTCATAATTAAGTAAGATTGGTGGTGGTTTCAAACAAAAAAAAAATACAATTGGCCAGAAAATTATTAGCAAACATCCGATGGACAACTCAGTTGTTCTACATATGAAACCAGAAGCTTTGCTATACTTTCCTTAATATGTGTTTGTTTTCATGTTGTTGTCCATTGATCTCCGTTCGATTCTTTGTAGAATATTAAAAACTAGTATTTCATGTTTGGTTGTTTTTCGTAGTCATTCCTCAAAAAGGACTAAAATAACTTAAAACAAGTAAAAGCGTTAAGTTCGACAATGCCGAATCTTATATACCCTCCACCATGGATAGCATGTGGCCTCACAAAATAACTCAAACCTAAAGAAAATAACACCGAAAAACACAAAAAAATATAGTATATATATAGTAGGGCGGGTCGATTTAAAAATCGCCCATTGCTTAGCGAAAATCGTATTCTAGGGATCAAAATAAGAAACTTTGCCGAAGGAACCATACCTCTAAAACGAATTCTGATGTCCCGGAAAAAATCCCACTTTGACCCATTTAGAGTGCTCCAATCGAGTCGAAATGTATGACCGATCCCCACTCAGTGAAGTGCTCAGTGAAAATCGTATTCTAGGGATCAAAATAAGAAACTTTGCCGAAGGAACCATACCTATAAAACGAATTCTGATGTCCCGGAAAAAAATCCCACTTTGACCCATTTAGAGTGCTCCAATCGAGTCTAAATGTATGGAACCCCCAGGGGGTTCCAGGGGGTGTGTCACTGGCATGGATGGGTCGGGCCTCCAAAGTTAGTGGGGGTCGGTCATACATGTGGACTCGATTGGAGCACTCTAAATGGGTCAAAGTGGGATTTTTCAAAATTTGCCCCTACCCAAAAGTTCGACCCAAATTTCGGGACATCAGAATTCGTTTTAGAGGTATGGTTCCTTCGGCAAAGTTTCTTAATTTGATCCCTAGAATACGATTTTCACTGAGTAATGGCGACTTTTTTTGCCTCCCCACAAATCGACCCGGCCTAATATATAGGTATATAGATGAGAACAGTAGGAAATATATAGTAGATGATAACAGTAGGAATAACAACAAGATAGATGATATATATGGGAGCTATATCTAAATATGGACGGATATCGCCCATTTGCAATCCCAAACAACCTGCAACTATAAGAAGTATTTGTACCAAATCAGATCAACCTATTATTGCGGACTGTAGCGTGATTACCACAGACGGACGGACGGACATGGCTAAATCGTCTTAGAATTTTACGACGATAAAGAATATATATACTTTATGGGGCCTCAGATCAATATTTAGAGGTGTTACAAACGGAGTGACAACATGAATATACCCCCCATCCTATGGTGGAGGGTATAAAAACAGTAATGAAAGGCTAAAGGTACCAACTATATGCTACCCTACACCACTTTAGTAAGATTGGATCACGATAAACTATCCAATGTATACTTCAACTAAAATTTGTTTATACAATTTACATTTCGTACGTCTCTGCCTCTATAGCCAAATCGGAAGGAACATATATATGGGAGCTATAACTAAATCTGAACCGATTTTCTTCAAACTCTACCATGATAAATTTCAAAACGTTTGGATGTAAACTACAGTTTCGATAGGGCTTAAGGGCCTAATCAGACGAAACATATATATGGGAGCTTTATCTAGATTTGATCCGATTTTCTTCAAATTGAGCAATGTTGGTCCATAAATCAGTAAACTTTATTATGCTAAATTTCAGAACAATTGGATGTAAAATACAGTTTCTATAAGGCGAAATATATATATATGGGAGCTTTTTTTTTAGTTGTTATTATTTTTATTTATTTATTTATATGAATTACAATACAAAGTAAATTTATATTCTAATTTTAAGGTCCAGGGAAAGGCCGGGTTACAAAGACCATATGGCTTAATTTCGCAGCGACAGACCAGAGCCTCTGGTGGGAATCGAACCCACGACCCCCAAACTCATAAGCGAGTACGCTACCAACTCACCTACTGGGGCGCTCAGTTGTTATTATTTTTGGTATTCGACCTTTGTACTTTATTAAGTTTTTGTAAAAAAGTTTAATTAATTGAGCTCGAGGTCTAGTTTGTTGTTTCTTTTTTATTTATTCTGGGAGCTATATGTATCTAAATCTGCACCGATGTCAACCAATTTCAGAAGGGTTATTTCCAGGTACCTATACTCAACGAACCACATAAGATTCTATAGGGCTAAATCGCCAAATCGGACGAAATATATATATATATATGGGAGCTATATCTAAATTTGCACCGATGTCATCCAATTTCAAAAGGGTTATTTCCAGGTGCGAAAGACTTCAAACTGTAAAATGTCAGCACGATCGCAGTGAAACTGCGACCTGCACTCAACGAACCACATAAGATTCTATAGGGCTAAATGGCCAAATCGGACGAAATATATATTTATATGGGAGCTATATCTAAATCTGCACCGATGTCAACCAAATTCAAAAGGGTTATTTCCAGGTGCGAAAAACTTCTAACTGTAAAATTTCAACACGATCGCAGTGAAACTGCGACCTGTACTCAACGAACCACATAAGATCAACAGACGGACAGACAGACATGGCTAATTTTTTGTATATATCTATGAACAGATTTGTTCTAAGATAAACAAAAAAGTTTAATTTTTATGGACACATTGGTGTCCAAGTTAGCACTCACCGAGGGTTATCACTTCCGTCTTTCGCTAGCCTCTCCTAAAAAAGTGTTGCACAGTTTTAAAAAATACTAATTCTCTACGCAAGTATTACAATTAAAATTTTGTTTTAATTTTAGATCTGTATATTTAATTTGTAATAAATAAAATAATACAAGTAAAACAGCCCCACAACATTTTATGGCAATATACTTAACATCTATATTGAGTTAACAAATCCAAGAACAGACATACATGAACTCTCAAATACACTCAAACGCACACATCAATGGGCAGTAAAACACTTCCGGCGGATATTCAATATAATATTAGCTTTCAACGGAAGTGCTGCATATACTTATTGAGTCTACAACACTGGTCTTGACGTTTTTTTCCTCCTTTCAACTGATTTTCAACTTCCTACTGTTCACAGTTCACAAATCATGTTTAAAAAATATTTCTCTAAAAACAGAAAATAAGAAAAAAGGACGAATAAGTGAAGCTTTAGAAAAAAGAAGCAGCCGCATCGCAAGTTTGTTAAGAGAAAGATAAACACAACATCAATGCTGAGTAATATTTTATGTTCATAGTTTTTTTTTTGTAATAATATAAAATTAATATCCGGTATATTTTTGTAGAAGGAAGGGCAGCAAGAAAAAAAAGAACGAAAATTTTAAATGTTACAATTTCTTGTCTTCGACAGTATTTTCTACATCTCTTCTCCTGGCTTTTCTCGTTAAAAAAAAAGAAAAAAAAACGAAATGTTCAAAACATACAGCAAAGTTTAACAATAACTTCCGCGGTGTTTGTATAGAACAGTGAAAAGAGGAAATATGACTTTTTCTCTTCTCTTGTAAAATTTTTCGCTTGCAAAAAAGTCAAAAACAGAAATTAGTGATAAAGGACGCAGAGGAAATTACCAAAGAAGAAAAAAATAACTAAGGTAAAATATGAAATTCATTAAAAAGTAGCGTTTTTTTTAAATTTCCAAACATTTTTCAATTAATTTAATTACATTAAGACTGTGTGATGTTCAGTTGTTGCTTTTACATCAATTTTGTTGTTTCGCTTTTCTCTCTCGGTGTGTGTGTGTGTGCTTTTGGCCAGTTCGAGTCGCCGTTTTTAATCATATATAAACCACAAAGCTTATTTATGTATTTAACTGCCAGGCAGGGCGTGGTAGCGTATGCTTAATTTTAATTATGCAGTCATATCAGGCAACCGGAAGCGCAGAGACAAACAGCCAGTCAGCAGTCAACAAAGGATGAGCAGAGACAATTGTACAGGGGCAAAGAGTTTAAACGGTTTATGATATACAGCAGTGGGAAAAGAAATAGCATAATTATACTCCAAACCACACTGTGGTACAGTGTTTTATAAGTTTGTTTAATGGCAGATGTTTGTAACACCTAGAAATACTACATCTAGCTTGAAGTATACCGATCGTCTCAGAATCACTAGCTGAGACGATTTAACCATGTCTGTCCTTACGTTCGTCCGGTCGTCTGTTGTCCATCTAAAGTTGTCCGTTGAGTACAGGTCGTAATTTCACTCCGATCGTGCTGAAATTTTGCAGTTAGGAGTGTTTCGTATTTTTAAAGAAGCCTACTGAATTTTAAGAAATCGGTTCAGATTTAGATATAGCTCCCACATATATAAGTATGTTTCGTCCGATTTGGACATTTAGTTCTATAGAAGCTGTAGTTTATATCAAATCGTTTTGAAATTTAGCATGGAAGAGTTTCTTAATTCATTGACCAACATTGCCGAATTTTAAGAAAATCGGTTCAGATGTAGATATAGCTCCCATATATATGTTTTGTCCGATATGGCCCTATATAACCTGTAGTTTACATCCGATCGTTTTGAAATTTGGCATGGTAGAGGTTCTTGATTCATTGGCCAATATTGCTGTCTTTGAAGAAAATCGGTTCAGATTTAGTTATATAGATGTTTCGTCCGATTTGGCTACAGAGGCAGAGGCGTTCCAAATGCAAATAGTGAAAACAAAGTTTACTTGAAGTATGCATTATTATCCAATCTTTCATGCAGGGCTGTGGAGTCGGAGTCGGCGTTGTTTTTGCAAATTTCATGAAATTATACTTTCAAATGCATACATTTTAGTCGTGTTTTCGTTACACCATAGGTGCTTAATTTGTATGGGGAGGTAAGCACTTTTACGCATTATTAGTTCCCGATGAAGTTTGGTGCTTGTGTTCCTGTCTTAGTCGAGTATGGTGTTGCCATATTGGTATATTTCGCAGTATGGCATATCATTTTTGGAGAGATTGTTGTCAATTATTGTGAATTATCGGGAAGAAGAAGAACAAAAATGGAAAATTATATCAATATTTGCAAAAAGAGTGTAAACAATTGTACATAGAATAGTAAATTTATGTTTTTTAAATACATTTCACGAATTTTTTGTCTGTTTCGCACTGATCTTTCTTCACAACTCGTGACACCATTGTTACCAGATAGTGGAAATTCACCACTTACTGCTTATGCGACAGTTAGTGGAAGTCAGTTGTTTTCGTTGCAAAGTGCTAAACTAAAATCGCTAACTTGTAACGAAAACATGCCTTTTATTAATTTTTTACTTATTTTGTATAAATAAAGGGTTTTCCAACAAGAGGTGTTATTTTGATATTCAAAGAAAAATGTAATTTTTTGAGATAAATGATCGGATGTTTATTTTATAATAAAGAGGTGCCGTTAATAATGAAAAACAACATCAGCCAAATGGCCACCACGACCACGCTTACAGGACCATATCCTTTTCATGAAATTGTCCATAACATAATTGCAAAGTGGCTACCCTATGTCCTCGATAGCCTCACGAATTCTATCTTTGAGGTCTTTAATCGACGCTGGGCTGTTGGTGTAGAGCTTATCTTTCACGTGGGGCCCCAAAGGAAGAAGTCGAAGAGCCCCAGATGCGACAATTTTGCTTGTTGACGTAGCCACCGAGGTGGAAATGGACCTCATTAGTCAAGTTGATTTTGTATCGTTCGTATTGGTTTTTGATCGTTTTATATCGTTCGATGATCGTGTATCGTTCCATTTTTAGTAATGGCGTAGTTTATACTCGTACTTGTCAAACGTCAAAGAATAAAAGCTTCAAAAGTGACAGCTACCGAAATACCGGGTGATTCAAAATAACACCTCTTGTTGGAAAACCCTGTATGTTTATGTACATACATATCAATCAGAATTGTTGATCGCGAAAATAGTTGAATTAGATAATTTTGCAAAATTCATCACGGAGTCGACCATCTCGGAGTCGACTCCGACTGCGGCTCCGGCTACGACTCCGAGATCGATTTTATAAAATATACAGAATCAATTATATTCCGGACCAAACATATTCATTCATACGTGTGTCCATTCATATATGTATTTATACAAAATATTTTAAAAATATACAATGTATTTATTGGAATGTATAATTTCATTAAAGCAGCAAAAACAATGCCGACTACGACTCAACAGCCATGCTTTCATTGTTAATCAAGTTTACTAGAGTGGTATACGGTATCTTATAGCCGGCACCGCCTGACTTAAGACGTTCCTTGCTGGTTTTTAAAATAGATTATTTTGTATATACTTTATAACTAGTAAGAAAACTTCAGTCGAGTACACCTACTAAGGTGTACTCGACTGTACAGTGGGTTGTTTGCAGGATGAGGCAAACAACTGGACAAAAAACAGCGAGCAACCGCTAAGTGTACTGCTCGACACACATTTCCCGGGTAACTCATCAACAGAGCCCGAGGATCAACAGGACCAACAAGAGTGCGAGTGGACTGCGAGTGGACTGTGAGCATCGCTAGCTTGTTGACTGAGAGATCTAGAATAAGCTGGGCTATAAACAGCTTTGAGCCCTTCAAGCCACCTGGACCAGACGGCATCACCCCAGCAGAAATGCAGAAAATGTTAAAGTACATTATCTCCTGGCTGCATACAATTTATGTAGGCTGTATTAGGCTTTCATACATCCCGAATCGATGGAGGGATACCAAAGTGGTATTCATACCCAAAGCGGGGAAGATATCGCACACTAGGCCAAAGGACTTCAGACCAATTAGCCTATCCTCCTTCCTATTGAAAAGTCTGGAAAGACTTTTAGATTATTTCATTAGGCAAAACCTGGATACAAGACTCCTGTCGGGGAACCAACATGCTTACAATAAGGGAAAGTCTACAGAATCAGCCCTGCACGAACTTGTGAGCACTATCGAATCGTCCCTACATATCAAAGAATTCACCATGGTGGCATTTCTTGACATAGAAGGGGCTTTTAACAACATACACCCAGATGCAGTAATCGCGGCATTGTCACATCTAAAGGTGAACTCTAGCTTGATTAGACTAATCAAGCTAGAGAAGACTACTCAAGATGACTACTCAACAGAAGACGTATAACAGCATGTCTAGGGTCCACAACTCTAACAAGGTTTGTAAACAGAGAGACCCCACAAGGAGGAGTACTGTCTCCACTAATTTGGAACCTAGCGGTGAATGAAATCCTGCTAGATCTAGAACGTTGTGGCTGCAAGGTCGTGGCATATGCGGACGACGTGGCAATCGCAGTGAGTGGCAAATTCGTAAACGTCCTCAGAGACATCCTACAGGTGGCTCTGAACAAGTTGGCTAGATGGGCCAGAAGCAGCGGTTTGGGTGTTAACCCAAACAAGACAGAATTGGTTCTCTTTACTAGGATGAATAATGTCCCTCATGTGGACCCTCCTCCTCGTATAAATGGAACAGATCTAGTCTTTTCTGAAAGTGCAAAATGTTCAGGAATAATTTTGGATAGGAAACTGTCATTCAGACTTAACGTACTGGAACGTGTAAAGAAGGCCAACATCGCCCTATATTCCTGCAGGAAGGCTGTAGGGGCGCGGTGGGTCCTCTCTCCTTAAATTGTCCATTGGATATATATATAGCAGTGGTTCGTCCAATACTGTAATACGGCATTGTGGTATGGTGGACGGCAACTGACAAACTAACCATCACAAACCTGCTATCACGGGTTCAGAGAACTGCCTGCCTGTGCATAAGCTGAGCGTTAAGGACTACAGCGTCTGAGTCTCTACAAGCCTTTGCATATACTGGTGCGCCACTATCCACGTGCAAGCTTTGGATATGGCAAGAGGCAATCAGGCAGTCCAACGACAGGTGGACACAAATCGGCACCTGTAGGGTAGCTAGACAAATCTGGCCAAGGTATGACCTGAGAAGGTCAAAATATCTCCTCGCACTGGAAAGGAAAAGATTATCTACGTTAGTATCAGTTCTGACGAGACACTGCCTGATCGGCGAACACGCCAGAAGATTGGGTATTAACTCCAATGACTTCTGAAGAAGCTGTGGAGATGAGGAAGAAGTGGAGAGCATTGAGCACTTGCTATGCGACTGTCCCGCTTTCAGTAAACGACGACTGGACCTACTGGGGTCGGCCTTTCTAGGCAGCCTAACAGATCTTTCCAGTACCAATATTCGTGCTATCGACACATTTGTATATCAAACAGGTTGGTTTCGATGAAGGGCATTTTAGCCCGTGGTACCACTAGGGACCTAAACTGGTCTATGTGAGCAGAAGAAATAAAAAAGAAAACGGCTGCCACCCTAACCTAAACCTAAAAGCTATACCCCATTCTTTCCTCCAGAAAAGACATTGCAGAATTAGTCCAAAATGCAGATAGTTTAAACATTTAAATGATTGCTACTTAAGCAGTGGGGAGGTTGTGTTCGAACGTATCCGTCAATTTATATGACTTAAAATGTCGTAATACGACGTAATGACTTAAAATGCCATAAAACGAATTTCCGACGAACGTACCTGGGGTCGGAGCAAAAACAATCACATGCAAAATAAGGCTGTGCGAATAATCGTCAAAAAAGGAAAATCGCACAGATCGTTTCCATGAAAAATCAAAAATAAATAACGAAAATCACCCACACAGTAATGCGCTTTAGCCCAAACCTAAAATGAAAGATCGCATTTTGGGCTTATTTTCATTTTGTTACAAATTGGAATGCCCAAAGTCAGCTACGCGGGCCAAAATGTTTTCCGGTAGCAGTCCTTCGGCCGTCTACAAAGATTTTCTATTCTGGGATATGTCCAAAGCCGGCAAAAGCGTCTTTACATTGTCGGGGTTACAGATTTTCTGTTAGTGGGTAAGTACAAACGCGAATTCACTTTGGCCAGAGTAGCCGGCCACACAAAGCACTTTGTTCCGCGTACCTGACATTGGGCATACCACAATGGAGAAAATCTTAATCCTTTAGAATAATTAAATAAGTTGCAAATAAGACTTATAGAATTTAATCAGTATAAAAGTTGATAAGAAACAAGTAAAAGTGTTAATTTCGGCCTTGCCCAATCTTATGTACCCTCCATAATGGATTGCATTCAATTAAAAAAAATCTTTGGATATGGAGCAAATCATGAAACGATCCTTTTTGTTTAAGCAAATTATTGAAAAACTTTCGCTGCAATTTTTGACGAAATGTAGGCTGCAAATTGTTTAGCAAAAGTCTTCACTTGAAAAATGTGATATTTTTGGCTTAAAATAGCATTTTTGAGAGCTAAATCTATCTGCACGGGGACAACAACAAAACAAAATTTGATTTGTATAAATTTTAGTTCAGCTAAATTTCTTTGAAAATGTGGTGTTTATGGCTAAAACAAGCCTTTTTGGGAGCGACATGTATAGGTGAATTTAAACAATTACTGTGATGAATTATTGTCTAAATAAAATACAAACTGCAAAGATTCAGTTCAAATGCTTATAAAATGTGGTATTTATGGCTTAAATAAGCGTATTTTGGAACGACCTCTATAGGGTGTCTATAACAAAATATGAGCCGATTTGTAAAATTTTTGTCGTGATGAATTCTGGTCAAAATAGATTACAAACTGCAAAGTTTCAGCTAAATTTCGTTAAAAATGTTGTATCTATGGCTCATAAGCCCTATTTTTAAGCGACCTCTATAGGGGAGCTATATTAAAACAATGACCGATAAGGCCCATTTGCAATCCCAAACGTCCTGCGGCTATAAGACGTATTTCTATCACATTTGATCATCCTAACACTATTATTACGGACTGTGTCGTGATTTCAACAGACAGACGGACAAGGCTAAATCGTCTTAGAATTTCACGACGATCAAGAATATACTTTATGGGGTCGAAGATCAATATTTCAAGGTGTTGCAAACGGAATGACAAAGTTAGTATACCCCCATCCTATAGTGAAGGGTGTAAAAATTGCGTAATTTGTAAAATAACAATATATAATTGAATAAGTATAAGTAATTAAATAAACATTATTTCACTAAATTTTAACCCTTTTGTGGGGAAGGTACTAGAAGGAGTGGACCAATATGGCTAAATGTTAATACTTACGAGTTAGATTATATTTGAATATTAATATTGTTATCCCCTCACCTTAGAGAGGAAGGTATATATCATTTTCTACGAACCAAAAGTGTAACACACCGAAGGAGTAACCTAAGACCCTAAGTATGTTCGGCGGATATCCGTTTTGAGTAATTTATAAGTCTGCTGGCTGGTGCGCACGATAACTCTCGAAAGGTGTAACCGATTTACTTCAAATTTGGAACGTGGTAATAGTCTCTTCTATCTTCGCCTAAGTTCGAAGATGGTCCGTATTGGTCCACTCCTTCTAGTACCTCCTCCACAAAGGGTTAACATTTAGTTAAATATTGAGTATTTAATAACTTCTATACTACTTATTTGAATCCTCTGAAATTCCACACATACTATTAGTTTATTAGTCACTATTACCTCGAGAAAAATAGGCGATGTTGACAAGCCCCTTTTGCTACCTCCCACACAAATGGACAATTTTGAACAATAAGGTAATAGCTTATAACTTTATTATCAGTGCATACAAAGACTTAATATTGTGTACAGTGTAATGGTTTAATAGAACCTAAAATACAGTGAAAAAATTGGCATTACGGCCACGCTCCTTTTGGTACCTCCCACACAAATGGACCATTTTGTACCAAAAGTTACCAGCTTATAAATGTAATACCAATGCATATAAATACTTGAAATTTTGTACAGTGTAATGCTTTTATCTTACCTATAGTCCAGAGAAAAGTGACCGTTATTGGGACGCCCCTTTTCGTACCTCGCACACAAATGGACCATTTTGTACCAAAAGTAAACAGCTTTGAACTTTAATACCAGTACATACTTTAGAGTTATTAAATGCAATTTAAATTGATAATAACTTAAATAAAACAAAAAAATAAATAAATTTACTAATATTTTTTTGAGCCTCAAGGTGAGGGGATTCATTAGTCGGTTTACCCGACTGATCTTTCTTACTTGTTTCATTTTCTAAAAGGATTAATTTCTAAATTATAATAAGCTGTGCGTCTTGCTAGAATATTATAAGAAGAACGTTATGCCATTTATTCCGGAACCAATCAAAATCTTTTACTAATGAATAGGCTGATTTAAAATGACGTTATGGACATTACCAGTCCGCTTTCTATTATTTAATTTCATACTTGAAATATAATGTATAAATAGACAATATTTTTAAATCGATTAAAAAATATGTACGGTCTTTGCGTAACGGGTGTGACAAATCTTAGAATGCACATTCTAGCGTAAATACTGTTATGATACCGAAACATTTTGATTTACGAGTACTTTATACTATATAACCTTGACCTAATTTACACAAAAGATGATATATACGTATCGAAGTAAAATATTTATATATTTTCCGTATCGGGTGAGTTACGAGTTTTGCACTAATATACACTTAAGGGTGTGTACTTTTTGTAGTCAAAAGACAAATTTCAGAAAATAAAAAATATGTCGAAAAATTTGTCATGTCAGTTGAACACTAAAAGTAGTTGCATCCAACAAGTTTATAATAACCTATAGACACTCATTGGTAGGAAAAAACTATTCCTAAATTTCATAAACTCTTCATGAATTTCTAAAATTCAATTGTTTGTGATGTCCCTTATTGTATAGGGTGATCCATTTCGAGGTTCCCTACTTTTTTAAAGAAAAAAACACAGAAAATTCAAATTGAGTGGGGAATGTTTGTTATCATTTGAAAGAACATTCTTTGGCATTTATTTTTTGAAGATTATGTCTATCAAATGTTGGCCGCGGCTACGTCTCAGATGGTCCATCCGTTGAGTCCAATTTTCGATGACTCGTTCGAGCATTTCGATTTGTAGCTGGTGAATGGCACGCGTAAACGTTGTTCAGGCGTAAGTCTTTCCATGATGAAATGCCAAACAATACTTAACAAAAATAACATGACAGCATGACACTACTCACACGTGAACTGCCAAAAAAGGCTAAGAAAAAAGTATATCTACTTGGATCACCCGTTATTTAAAAATTTGTGTTCCAAATATATTTTCTTTCGATTCAAACGTATCATAAAAGGCGATTTGGCCCGTGTAGGAGATACGAATAAATGACAAGCGCATGTATCTTCTAGGAATTCCTTTTAGACCAATGGTTTCTTGAAGAACTGATTTTAGAATTTTACGTAAATTACTTTTTTGACTAACGCTTTGTGTGAAAAAAATTTACCACCCTAATGTATATATGTATCTTCCGATTTGCCTAAATTGTTGCTCACAACTGCAAGGCCATGTGTATGAACCTTAGCACAAGCTTAATGTCATCACATTTAATACACAAACAGATAAACAAGAATACTTCCCTGAAAAACTGCTCACACAAACACAGGCATACACTACTGTACATGATGATCTGGAATCCACGTCGATCTGCATAGCTTTCCTCACCTTCAATACGGTACAATGATACGATGAAATGTGCATGCAAAAAATACGCACACAACCAAACGAAGCAGCAACAAAAACAACAGAGAAAAACCAACTGATAAAGCAGCTTTTAATGTATGCTTTAATGTCAGATGATGATGACGACGGCGAAGAAGAAGAAGTAAAAAACATGAATACGGTTCATATTGAGCATTAACCCAGGCAACCGTAAAAACCATGTGACTCCAATAGCCTTACCCACTGCCATTTGCTTTATGTATGTGTGAGACAACAACAGCAGTAGCAGCATCAAAAAATGGTGGAAAACAAACGTGAGCAACAACGGCCTCGGCCACACATATCATTAACATACTCTGAGTGTGAGTGTGCATTTGTGCAGACACTGGGATAATATTCTCAATCATATATGTAGAGGAGCAATGCTGCCCAGGGATGAAAAACGGCTATGGTGATATGGTACTAACTTTATATGAAAAAAGTACTTTTCGCAACCAAATGGTACTAAATTTTTATTTTATTAAAAAACAATAAAAATATAAAGTTATATATATAAGTAAAATAAAGCACATAAATCACATATTGATTTCAATTTTCATTAAAAATAGGAAGCAAACAATAAACCTATATACAAATGGAAAAATGTTTGTATGTATGTATGCTATAGACTCTGAGAGCACTGGACCGATTTTATTTATTTTTCTTTTGTTGGAAAGATTATTTGTCAGAGATGGTTTAGGGAAAACAATTTATTGAAAAAAGTGGGCGGGGCAAGAGTGGGAGTGGCATTATTTAAAATCCGAATATCTCAAAAAGTTTTGACATTAGAAGAACGAAATTTGGAACACACGTTAGTGGAGTTATTTTCTAAAACTTCAATAAAAAGGGAAGGGATCGAATTAGTGGGTGTGGCAAAAGTGGGCGTATCATTAGTTAAAAATTTGTTGTCTCAGAAACTATTGACCGTAGGTGAACGAAATTCGAAAAAAAAATTCGAATAACTCAGAATGTGTTGATGGCAGGAGAACGAAATTTGGAACACACTTTAGTGGATAAATTATATAAACCTTCAGCAGAAATTGGCTGGATAGGATTAGTGGGTGTGGCAAAAGTGGGCGTAGCATTAGTTAAGTATGTATAATCTCTGAAACTATTGACCGTAGAAGAAAGAAATTTCGATCATTAAACAAAACCTCATATAATATTGCATAATTTGTGCGTTATTGTACCACATTTCTTTTATTTTCATCGCATTGGCGTTAAGTTGGCTGTGAGCACAAAGACTATTATTCTATTATTCTCAGCAGAAAGTTGTATCCTTTGTGGCTATCGCGGCGATCAAGTCAAATAATGAGTGCTGTAATTTTGTTCATATGTGTCAGGTGGCGGTCTGCGTGATGTGTCCAAAAATGGGCGGGATCAGACCAATGGTCGTGGCCCTGCCAATATAAACCAAATTTTGAAATTGAGATATTTGAACAATTTGTTAGCGAGAGTGCTGTAATTTTGTGTATATGCATGTGATGGCAGTCTACGTAATTGGCCAAAAAATGGGCTGGATCAGAAATCTGGGCCAACGAAGTGGACCGGGTCCAGCGAGTATTTGAATAACAATATTATTATATAGCGTGATCCATTTCGAGGTTCCCTACTTTTTTAAAGAAAAAAGCACAGAAAATTCAAATTGAATGGAGAATGTTTATTATAATTTGAAAGAACATTCTTTGGCATTTATTTTTTGAAGATTATGTCTATCAAATATTGGCCACGGCTACGTCTTAGATGGTTCATCCGTTGAGTTTAATTTTCG
The DNA here is from genome assembly GCA_963930755.1 of Eudasyphora cyanicolor. NCBI lineage: Eukaryota > Metazoa > Arthropoda > Insecta > Diptera > Muscidae > Eudasyphora > Eudasyphora cyanicolor. Next base: position 51,898,953 of record OZ005735.1, read on the forward strand.
ATGACTCGTTCGAGCATTTCGACTGGTAACTGGCGAATGACACGCGTAAACGTTGTTCAGCCGTAAGTCTTTCCATGATGAAATTCCAAACAATATTTAACAAAAATAACATGACAGCATGACACGACTCCAAAGGTGATCTGTCAAAAAAGGCTATTGAAAAAAGTATCTCTACTTGGATCACACTATATAATAAAATTATAAAGGGTTTTCCACAAGAGGTGTTATTTTGGTATTCAAAGAAAAATTCCATTTTTGAGATAAATGATCGGATGTTTATTTCATAATAAAGAGGAAGGTATGCCGTAAATAATGAAAAACACCATCAGCCAAATTGCCACCACGACCACGCTTACAGGACCATATCCTTTTCATGAAATTTTCCATAACCAAATCGCAAAGTGGCTGCCCTATTTCCTCGATAGCCTCACGAATTCTATCTATTCTATCCCAACAGCTCGAATTTTTCCACCAATTGCGGTCCGACAAGGTGCTTCACGACGACCCAAAATTACTTTAGTTTTGCGAACTGTGCAAGATTTTCACCATTTTTGTAGTGAATTTTAATATTTTCAGTGCGTTGTTGAATCGTGTATCGTAACATTTTGAGTAATGGCGTAGTTTCTACTTGTCAAATGTCAAAGAATAAAAGCTTCAAAAGTGACAGCTACCGAAATACCGAGTGATTCAAAATAACACCTCTTGTTGAAAACATAAAAACATTTGAAGATATTCACTGAGGACCGGAAATTCAATTTATTTTTACCTTATGAGATCATTAGATATATTGTAATTATACAAATGCATTTTACTCGACCCTAATAATTCATTTGTATTAAATAGAATTGAAACCATTTCAACATTAAGGCGATTTCTAGTTTTGGTCTTTATTATAAAGGGTGGTTAAATTTTAAGGGCCGATGTTGATTTTGAAAAAAACACAAATTATTTGGGAAATTATTGTCATTTCTTTGTATTATGATAATATTGGTATGGTTCAATTATGTATAGAACAATTTATTGGCCAAATGGCCGCCGCGACCTCGGCGGCACACCACCATCCGCTGGTCCTAATTTTCGATGACGCTGAGGCATAATTGAGGTTCTATGCCGTCAATGTGCCGAATTATCTCAGAAAGAAGTCCAACGGTGTCAAATCACATGATCCTGGCGGCGAATTGACATCGCCACGACGTGAGATAACACGGCCATTGAATTTGTTGCGCAAAGGAGCCATTGTTTCGTTAGCTGTGTGGCAAGTGGCACCGTCCTGTTAAAACCACATCCATATCTTCCAATTCGGGCCATAAAAAGTTCGTTAACATCTCACGATAGCGAACACCATTCACAGTAACTGCCTGGCCGGCCTCATTTCGAAGAAGTATGGCCCGATGACGTCGCCAGCACATAAGCCGCGCCAAACGAACTGGGCGAGCATGCACAGGTTTTTTCACATTTCCTACAGACCCGGTTTGCTGAAATTTGCGCACAATTCTTCCGATTGTGGACACATTTGGTCGATTATGCTGATCAAAAAACATCACGAAGTGCACGAAATGCATTTTGATTTGAACGCCCATTTTCGAAAAAAGCTTAAAAAACTTTAACGCCTTGCTTCATTGTGTATCTTTCCATGGTTCAAATTGAGTTAGTCTGAAATTGAGAAATGTCAAATGAAATGCAGAAAAAAACTTTAGTGAACAAAAGTGAACATTGAAATTAATTAAAGACTATCCAGATAAGCTGTATAAGAATGTACTTGAATTCGACAGAAGCTTATACTCTTTTTACGATAATAAAATAGAGATTTCGGTGGTAAAGTACTCGATATCGAATGCCGCGATTTGCCCCCATTTTTGCGTACAATTTTAGATGCGCCTTAGAGTCTAAACAGAAAAATATGCCAGTGACAAGCCGAATAAAAAAGTACTTAATTTTCGGTGGGGGTACTGAAGTATTTTTAGAGATGAAAAAAGTACCAAAGTACTAACTTTTTCATCCCTGATGCTGCCTACACTCCTGCTCTCTACGCATATCAACACTCCGCCTTTGCTTTACTATTCAAATTACAAAAGAATATTTAATTACGAAAAATGTTGCATAATTACAGGCGGTTGCAAAAATGCAACAAAAAAGTGTAGTATTCAGACTCACGCATACATATTCACTCTGCTCGTGATAGAAAATCAGTTGACCATACGTAGATGTGTAAGTGCATATATAAGGGAGTGTAGGCGTGTGTGGTCTGCTATATTAAAATTATACAAAATAACCGAGCAAAGATAAATAAAAAGCAAAAAAAACATCAGTCTGAATTGGAAGTAAGCCTACTTGCATAAGATGCAAAATGGCCAGTGGCCTGACTGGTTTATTATGGATGCGCATATAAAACGTTTCGTGGCCACAGGTTTATAAATCAACCATGAACTGAAGACGCAAAATTTTATTAATGCCATTTTTTGCCGCTGTTTGTTCTTTTTTTATGCAGATCATTTATCGAGTTGCGAGAGTACTCTTATGCATACATAGTAGAAATATGCAAACAATGGTGGCATATAATATGGGTAAATATTAAAGAAAATTTAATTTTGTTAAAATCTGGTGTCTACTTAGTTCTGTGAAGTATGGTTTTGGTTGATAGTTCTTATTAATAATTAGTTACTGCTTCCATAAGTATTTCAGGCTGATTTAAGTTAAGGACATGCATAAATTATTGATTTGAATTCTGACGATGACAGAGTGGTGTCTATCGAAACTGCGCAGTCAATTCTACCCAGCAATTTTTGAAACTCGCTACCATTTTTGCATTTCTTTCTATTACCTTTTTGCAATTGACAGAATGTAAATAAAACACAGAGTCTTCAACCAAATAAATTCTGACTGAATAACAAATGCACAGACCAACAATAAACAACAACAATCTGGGTAAATATATTTACGAACATACAATTATTTTTTTGTAGTTTGTTATTGCTTTGAATTCTGACGATGATAGTGTGGTATCTATCGAAACTGTGCAGTCACTTCTACCTAGCAAGTTTTGAAAACTCGCTACATGAAAATGCTGAAATGCCCCTCATCGAAACTAACCTGTCTTATATAAAAATTTATCGATAGTACGAATATAGGTACCAGAAAGATCTGTTAGACTGCCTAGAAAGGCCGACCCCAGTGTGTCCAGTCGTCGTTTACTCATAGCGGGACAGTCGCATAGCAAGTGCTCAGTGCTCTTCACTTCTTCCTCATCTCCACAGTTTTTGCAGATGTCATTGGAGTCAATACCCAGTCTTTTGGCGTGTTCGCCGATCGAGCAGTGTCCCGTCAGAACTTATACAAACGTTGACACTCTTTTCCTTTCTAGTGCGAGGAGATATTGGCCAGATTTGTCTAGATTTGTTGTTCTGCATGATTTGTTGGACTGCATGATTGCCCCTTGCCTAAGCCAAAGCTTGCACGTGGATAGTGTCGCACCAATATATGCAAATTCTTCGAGAATTTGTAATGTCTTCCCTTTCCTAGCAACTTCATCAGCTTTGCAGTTCCCCGGGATATCCCTATGCCCAGGCGCCCATGTGAGGTATAAATTAAACTGCTCAGCCATTTCGTTAAGAGATCTGCGACAGTCGGGGGCTGTTTGTGAATTTAGGGATGTGGCCTCCAGAGAACTGGTGGCAGCCTTGCTGTCCGAGTAAATGACAACGCCAGTGTTGGTTACTATATTGCGACTCAGCCACTTGGTGACTTACGATATTGCCATTATTTCGGCTTGACAGACACTGCAGGTATATTGTAGTCTGTGAGCTATATCCAAACTAAGTTATTCACAGTGTACTCCGAAGCCAACCTTTTCATCAAGCTTCGAACCATCCGTATAGAAGTGAAGTTGGTTTCTATTACCTGGTATTCTGCCAACTCATTCATCTCTGGCTGGAATCATAGTGATGTAGTTCCTCTCGAAGCTGTACACAGTTGGTATATAGTCCACTTTTTCGGTTACCATAGCACTACACTTTAATATACTCAACATTTAACCGTAGTTCTTGTACCTCCACATTGAGAGTCAGTTTAATCTTAATGCCGCTCTGGTTGCAACTTCTATCCCCACAATATTAGTCGGCAGTGGACTAATACTGTAGAGACTCAGTCGCGGTAGGCATTAAATCTTCGCTTATGCGCAGGCAGGCAGTTCTCTCAACCTTTGATAGTAGGTTGGTGATGGTTAGTTTGTCAGTTGCCGTCCACCATACCACAATGCCGTATAACAGTATTGGACGAACTACTGCTATATATATCCAATGGACGATTTTAGGAGAGAGGCCCCACCTTACACGTTAAGTCTAGAATTATTCCTAAAAATTTTGCAATTTCAGACAAGTCTGTCTGTCTGTTTCATTTATCCGGGGAGGAGGGTCCACATGTGGGACCTTATTCATCCTAGTAAAGAGAACCAATTTAGTCTTGTTTGGGTTAACGCCCAAACCGCTGCTTCTAGCCCATCTAACCAATTAGTTCAGAGCCACCCGTTGGATGTCTCTGAGGACGTTTTCGAGTTTACCACTCGCTGCGATTGCCACGTCGTGCGCATATGCCACGACCTTGCAGCCACAACGTTCTAGATCTAGCAGGAATTCATTCACCGTTAGGTTCCAAATTAGTGAAGACAGTACTTTTTCTTGTGGGATCGCTCTGTTTACAAACCTTGTTAGAGTTGTGACCCAAGACATGCTGTTATGCTTCTTCTGTTGAGCAGGCTTTGAATTAGTCTAATCAAACTAGAGTTAACTTTTAGATGTGCCAGTGCCGCAATTACCGCACCTGAGTGAATGTTTTTAAAACCCCCGTCTATGTCAAGAAATGCCACAATGGTGAATTCCTTGAAATGCAGGGGCTATTCGATAGAGCTCACAAGTTCGTTCGGGGCTAATTCTGTAGACTTCCCCTTATTGTAAGCATGCTGGTTCACCGACAGGAGTTTAGTATCCAATAGGAAGGAAGATAGGCTAATTGGTCTGAAGTCTTTTGGCCTGGTGTGCGATATCTTTCCCGCTTTGGGTATAAACACCACTTTGGTATCCCTCCATAGATTCGGGATGCATGAAAGCCCTATACAGCCTACATAAATTTTCTCCAGCCAGGGGATAATGTATTTTAATATTTTTTTGCATTTCTACTTGAGTGATGCCATCTGGTCCAGGTGACTTGAAGGTCTCAGAGCTGTTAATAGTCCAGCTTATTCTGGGTCTCTCAGTCAACAACTTAGCGACGCACGCAGTCCACTCGCACTCTTGTTGGTCCTGCTGATCCTCGGGTTCTGTTAGGGAGTCCCCCTAAGTACATCGAGCGACTGCTCCCTGTTTTTGGTCCAGTTTTTTGCCTAATCCTGTAGATAACCCACTGTATAGGGTGAAGCAGATAGTATCTTCCTCAGGCTTGCGGCGTCGGAGATCTTTTCCACTTCGCCACAGAAGGTTAACCAAGAGCGTCTTTGCGCCTTTCTTTGCCTTCTTGAATAGCGTGATGTAGGTCTTTTTCCTAGCCTTTAGCTCAGAAGCCCACCACTGAGGTTTAGTTTTACCCTTGTACCTTGTTTTTGGACAGGCTTCTTCAAGGGAACTATTGAATGGTGTGGTGATATGCTCGACCAGATTATCCAGACCGGCTTTGTCATTCGGTTCGTACAGAAGTTTAGAGTTGAGAACTTTCTTGAAATTCTCATACTGGTGCCGCTTTGTCTCCCTCACATTTCTGTGGACGGCAGGCTTAGGCGCTTTTGCAGCGAGTTTGAACTCAATATAATGGTGATCTGAGAATGAGTGGTTGTCCAGTACATTCCACCCAATAGTTTTGTCTGACAGCCGGTCAGTAGCAAACGTTACGTCGAGTACTTCTTGTCTGTATTTAATTGTAAAGGTCGGTTTATTACCTATGTTACAAATACTTAGGTTGGTAGTTAGAATAAAGTCAAGAAGCGTATCACCCCTATTGTTTATGGCCCTTATTCATAAAAAGTTATGGAAGGTTTATTGAACTGATTTCCATTACATTTTTGTAGAACATTTCAACCCCGCCCCACCCACTTTTAGGGGAGTTTTTTACGATTTGTTAAAATATAGGCAAAAATTACCGTTATGGGTGGAAGCTAGAGGGTTAATATATTCCACAATAGTATAGGCCTTAACATTTGCTACAAAGTTGCTGAAGATGCCCTACACCTCAGATGAACAGAACACATAGTTTTATATACCGATATTCTGCACGCACTAGCAAAGGGGGGAAAACTTTAACCCCCCCTAAAATAAAATTCCGATGTGATCTTTCAAAACGCCGATATACGTATATATTTTTTTGGTCTCCTCTACCATAATCCATTGACAGAACCCTGTTATTTTTTTTGTGTTGTACTGTGTAATCAGCTCGAGCCAGTCAGACGTTGCTTCTTCTACTTCTACTTCTTCTAGAAGCGTAGCAACACTATAGATTAAAATTTTTGACTCGTTCCCCTCTCGAAAATATTCTCCAGGAAGTTTCCTTCAAGGCGAATACAAATGTGTTATAGATTATTATAATTTTCTCTGTATCTCCACAATGCTACATATACATTTTCGCAATAAAATACAAAAATTACCTATATTTTTATACCCTACACCACACTGTGGTACAGGGTATTATAACTTTGTGCATTTGTTTGTAACACCCAAAATTAGAAGAAATAGACCCATCGTTTATTATACCGATCGGCTTAGAATCACTTTCTGAGTCGATTTAGCTATGTCCGTCTGTCCGTCTGTCTGTCTGTCTGTCCGTCTGTCTGTCTGTCTGTCCGTCTGTGCATGTATTCTTGTAATCAAAGTACAGGTCGCAATTATGGTCCGATCTCGACGAAACTTTACACATATCTTTTCTTTGGCCCAAGGACGATCCCTATTGAATTTGGTTAAAATCGGTTCAGATTTAGATATAGCCCCCATATATATGTTAGCCCCGATATGACATGTAAGCGCTGTAAAAACTTTATTTTATATCCGATCAGTATGAAATTCGGCAGGAAAAGGTTTCTTATTACATGAATGAACTCTGTTAAATTTGGAAGAAATCGGTTCAGATTTAGATATAGCACCCATATATACATTACCCCCGATTTGACATATAAGCGCTGTAAAAATGTTATTTTATATCCGATCAGTGCGAAATTCGGCAAAGAGAGGTTTCTTATTACATGAAGGAATACTGCTAAATTCGGAGAAAATCGGTTCAGATTTATATATAGCCCCCATATATACGTTACCCCCGATTTGACATGTAGGCGCTGTAGAGACTGTATTTTATATGCGATCAGTACGAAATTCGACAGAAGGAGGTCTTTTTACATGAATGAGTATTCAGGGAAGATCGGTTCAGATTTATATTGATTGTTCCTCCTGATTTGGTATCAAACCGCTATAGAAGTTGTATTTTACTTCCGATCATTAAAATTTTCCAGAAAGATGTTTCTCAATTTAGGAACGAATATTGATTAATTTAGCGATTATCGTTTCAGAATTAGATAATATGTTTCTACCCATTTACCAATTATTCCAAATTATTATGGCAATGACCCTTATCGCATTGTTAGGAAGGTGTAGGGTATTATATAGTCGGCCCCGCCCGACTTTCTGCCTTTCCTAACTGGTTCAAATATAAATTGATGTGGCCATAACTTTTGTCGCAGTGGGCACATCTGACCGAAATGTTTCACTTCGCATAGACAATTTTGTTGTCTATTTAGAAAAATTTATGTGAAAGAAATGGGTTTATATGCTGAACTGATACTAAGAAATTGCTAGGACAGGGTAAAAAACCAAATCAATTTTCAAATGCAGACACAAATATAAAAACGCCATAAAATATTTAAAAATTAATATATTGCAATGAAATATATTGTGGTTTGTAGGTCTTGACATCATAAATCGAATGTAATTCGAGAATCTTTATATTTCCAAAAGTTAATCCCACAATTCCCCAACTAATTTCAAAAATCTCAAAAAATGGGATTTTTGGATTTTCTTCTTTATCTACTACATATACTAAAAGTCTGGCTCCACATTCCGGTTCCAATAAACTTACGGCACCACCCCATTTATATTCTAGCTTTGCGATTAGAGAATGTGTGGCTTACTTTTAAATTTGTGTAAAAAATGATGAACATTGAAAAAGCTTGGCAACAATACCAGTGAATATTTTTGACCCTTTCTTTCGACGAGAATATTCTTTAAGAAGTTTCCTTTAAGATAAATATAAATATGTTATACTTTTTAAAACAATTTCGTCTATAACTCCAAAATACGACATACACTTTTCTCCCAACAAAATGTTAAAAAATTAAATTTTTTTTTCAAAATATAATTTCAAATGGCCATAACTATTGACTATGGTAAATATTAAAGAAAAATTAATTTTGTTATAATCTGGTGTCTACTTTGTTTGCCTACTTAGTTCGGTGAAATATGGTTATGGTTGGCAGTTACTGATAAGTTACTGCTTCCATATGTAAATATTTCAGGCTGGTTTAAGTTAAAGACATACATGCATTATTGGTTTGAGTTCTGACGATGATAGAGTGTTGTCTATCGAAACTGCGCAGTCAATTCTTCGCAGCAATTTTTGAAACTCGTTACTATTTTTGTATTTGTTTATATTACATTTTTATTTATTTATTTATTTATTTATTTATTTATATGAATTACAATACAAAGTAAATTTATATTCTAATTTTACGGTCCAGGGAAAGGCCGGGTTACAAAGACCATATGGCTAAATGTTTGCAGCGACAGACCAGAGCCTCTGGTGGGAATCGAACCCACAACCCCCAAACTCATAGGCGAGTACGCTACCAACTCGCCTACTGGGGCGCTCTATTACATTTTTGCAAAAGGCAGAATGCAACAGAAACTCAAATAAATTCTGACTGAATAACAAATGCACAGACCACAATAAACAACAAAAATCTGGATAGAAATATTTACGCACATACAATTTTTTTTAGTTTGTACGCATTAAAACCGTGCCTTATTATAACATTACTATATTTGTAAAAATAAATCCTCAAAAAGGATTTTTGTTAAGTTTTTTCCCAAAATCTATTCTACTTAAAGCCGGGCTCAAAATTCCTTTTGCAGATTATCGTGTAACACATTGCTACCTATCAAAATGGCAAAGGTTTTGGAGAAGGGTAGCAACACTATAGATTAAACGTTTAGACTCGTTCGTTTCTCGAAAATATTCTCCAGGAAGTTTCCTTTAAGGCGAGTATAAAAGTATTATAAATCGTTTTTCAATTTCATCTGTACTAAAATACTACTTATACGAGGTATGTTCAAAAAATATCGCGAATTTTGTATTTTTCCAAAAATATTTATTTATTCATGAATATCTATTTTGTCCCCTTCAAAGTAATTCCCCTCGGATATAATACACTTCTGGCAACGTTTTTCCAATCCTCGAAGCACTTCAAATAATAATTTTTTGTGATCTTGTTCAGCTCCTCTTTCGTTGCCGTCTTTATCTCCTCAATCGTGGCGTAGCGTCGTCCTTTCATGGACCTTTTCAGTTTTGGGAACAAAAAATAATCCGAGCGGTTTTGGCGGATTGCTTCGCGCAATTTGTGCATAACTTGAAGGTAATATTCTTTATTGACCGTACTACCCTGTGGCAAGAACTCATAATGCACCACGCGCCTGCAATCAAAGAAAACTGTGAGCAAAACCTTTACGTTCGACAGAACTCGGGCGTCCGGCACGCTGTTCGTCCTTCGCATCTTCTCGGCCCTCTAAGAACATTTTGTACCACCGATAACAGCTGCTTTGGTCCAAGGTAGCTTCACCATATGCCACAGTCAACATTCGGAATGCATCAGCGCACTTTATTTTGTTTTTCACACAAAATTTGATGCAGATCCTTTGATCCATTTTCTGAAATAGATTAAAATCGAAGACAAGTTAAAACACATCCAAGCACAACAGTTGTCAAAAATTAACTAAACATTCAAAATGGCCGACCTTGTCAGAATAAGTAAGGGACATGAGTACCAACATAACGCTACAAAAATATCAAAAATCAAATACACGTAGCCCGCGGAAATTAAAAATTCGCGACCTCGTACATACAACTTTTCGTAATAAAATACAAAAATTGCCTATATTTTGAAAATATACATTTATATCGCCACCTGAGCGAAATGTTTTACATCGCATAGAAATTTTTTTTGTCTATTTAGAAAATTTGATGTGAGAGAAATCAGTTTATATGCTGAACTGATACTTAGAAATTGCTACAACAGGATCTGCAAATAAAATATATTTTAAAATGCAGACAGAAATATAAAAACTAAATAAAACATATAAAAATTAACATATTTCAATGAAATATATTGTGGTTTTTAGGTCTGGACATCACAAATTGAATGTTATTCGCGAATCTTTATATTTCCAAAAGTCAATCCACAATTCCCCAAATAAATTCGAAAATCCCCAAAAATGGGATTTTTGGATTATCCCCTGTATCTACTGCATATACTAAAAGTCGTGCTCCAAATTTCGTTTGCAATTAAACTTGCAACACCGAACCATTTCTATTCTAGCTTGTGGCTTACTTTTGAAATTTGTGCAAAAAATTTTGTATATTGAAGAAGCTTGGCAACAGTGAATATTTTTGACCCGTTCTTTCCACGAGAACATTCTCTAGGAAGTTTTCTTTAAGATAAATATAAATATGTTATACTGTTTTAAATAACTTCTTCTATAACCCCAAAATACCACATATGGACATTTCCAAAGAGATGTCAGACGAAGCCATAAAATGTAAAGTCTATAAAAGTATGTTGTTTTGTCGAATTTAGATAATTTTCCCAAAAATTACATTTATTTATAACACATTTTGGAATATTCGAACAATTGCAAAATTTATGTTTTAAACATTTGTATTGCATGTTATGTTTTGATTAATGATCTGTCTTTTAAATCTCGATTTATATTTAAAAAATAAAAATATAGTTTGTTGTGAAAATAAATATATTAAAATCATTTATAATCAACCTTTGGATGTCTATGTAGTTACATAAAAAGTAAAAAAATAAACATAAAAGAATGATGGAATAAAATGTCGCATGCGACAGGTCGTGTGCGAATGTGATTAAAATTAAATACAAAATCAACTACTTAATATTATATAAAGGTCTGCAATTTTGCATATGACAAAAGTAATCGAAATATGTTTAGTTTATAAAATAACGTACAAAATATTTTAACTTACGCAACGTCCGGGATTTTACACATACCTTTATCGTCTTACTAGGACTTTTAGAAAAATTACAACAGATTTTCGAACTATTACATCCTTCAAACCAGTAAGGACAGAGAGTCGGGCGGGGCCAACTATATAATACCCTACACCTCCCTAACAATATGAAAATGGGCATTGCGATACGAATTTGGTAGTGTTCATACATGTAACAATAAAACTCTCTCTGCCGAATTTCGTACAGATCGGATAAAAAATACGGTTTCTACAGCGCTTACATGTCAAATTGGGTATAACATATATATAGGGCCTATATCCAAAGCTGAACAGATTTTGACCAATTTCAATAGGGATCTTCCTTAGACCGAAAAAGAGCACTGTGCTAAATTTCATCACAATCGGACCATAAATACGACCTGCACTTTGATTACAAGAATACATGGATAGACAGGCAGGCGGACATGGCTTAATCGACTCAAAAGTGATTCTATGTCGATCGGTACAATAAACTATGGTTATATTTCTTCTTTTTTGGGCGTTACAAACAAATGCACAAAGTCATAATACCCTGTACCACAGTGTGGTGTAGGGTATAAAAGTCATGTCCTTTTAAACGCAAACTCGACCAGAAAATAAACAAGTAAAAGCGTTAAGTTCGGCCATGCCGAATCTTATACACCCTCCACCATGGATAGCATGTGACCTCACAAAATAACTCAAACCTAAAGAAAATAACACCGAAAACACAAAAAAATATAGTAGAAAACAGTAGGAATCACAACAAGTTAGATGCTATATATGGGAGCATCTATTTAACTATGGACCGATATCGCCCATTTTCCATCCCAAGTTACCTGCAGCTATAAGAAGTATCTATACCAAATTTCAGCCATCTAGCTCAAGTATTATAGATTGTAGCGTGATTACAACAGACGGACGGACGGACAAACGGACATGGCTAAATCGTCTTAGAATTTTACGACGGTTAAGAATATATATACTTTATGGGGTCTCAGATCAATATTTAGAGGTGTTACAAACGGAGTGACAAAATGAATATACCACCCATCCTATGGTGGAGGGTATAAAAATGTAGTATATGTATATGTATATGAGAACAGTAGGAATCACAATAAGTAAGATGCTATATATGGGAGCTATATCAAAACATTGACCGATATGGCCCATTTGCAATCCCAAACAACCTGAAACTATAAGAAGTATTTGTACCAAATTTGATCACCCTAGCTCTATTATTGCGAACTATAGCGTGATTACCACAGACGGAAGGACGGACGGACAGACGGACATGGCTAAATCGTCTTAGAATTTTACGACGATTAAGAATATATATACTTTATGGGGTCTCAGATCAATATTTATAGGTGTTACAAACGGAGTGACAAAATGAATATACCCCCATCCTATGGTGGAGGGTATACAAATTAAATTCGTTATATAAGTCTCAATGAAAATGTATATTACTCGTACTTTTAACATTTTAACGAAATTACTTGTACAAGGTGGCGCAAAAGTAATCCTCCTATCAGAAAATGCTATAAATGGCGCAAAAGTAATCCTCCTATCAGAAAATGCTATACATTTTGCGATTGGCCCCTAATGTCAGTTCTGTTTTGACATTTGTGTAGTAAACACATGCGAAATAAACGTTAATAAACAATGTTACGCTACACTGCTCCAGAACGCGGAATATTGCTGACTATTTATTTGACCAATAATCGGTCGGTGCCTTTGGCACAAAACATCGAAAGGTTACTTTTGCGCCACCTTGTACTTCACCCAGCGTGCCTCAAGCGAATAGAGCATTGGCATAGAGTGACGTCAAAAACGGTGAATGAGGTCTTGTTGAGAGATATCCCCTCACCTCAACTATGAAGAAATCAAAATCGTATCTGCTTTCCTTCGCGAGTTATCGCGAAAACTGTATTTTTACTCAAAGAGACAAACTTAATTACATTGCTTTGTAAAGAAAATCGAGGATATTTAGAAATAATATTATTTGACATACCTTTATTATTTATATAAGTATAAATAATAAAGGTATGTCATCTTTAAAATGACTCCGATTTCAATAGAATTATTTATCTATACGAGTATATATAAAATTTCTGCGTGACTGGGTGACTTACTGACTGACCGATTGACTGACTGATCATCGCCCAAAGCAAACGGCTGAAGCTAGAATCATAAAATTTGGTGAGTAACCCTTGGGATGTAGACGAGCAATAAGACGGGATTTTTCGAAATTCGTACTATTATGGTAAATATTTGGGTAAACATGGTACCACCGCCAAATCTAAACGGAATGAGCTAGAATCGTGAAATTGACTGAATTTTTTTTTAAATCCGAACATTTACCTGCACATAGGGGCAAAAAGGGATAAATGTGGTACAACACCCAAATCCAAATGGCAAGAGGTAGAATCGCGAAATTTGCTGTTAGAGTAGCTCTTGGGACGTAAACTAGAACAATGAGCGATTTATTGAAAATTGTAGGGGCACGGTGGGACAGAAAAGGATAAATATGGTACAACCACCAACGTTAACGTCTAGAATAAGAATGGTGAAAATTGAAGCGTATGATGTCCTTAGGACAACGGATTGGGGTAGTCTGTTTTTTTTTAATCGTACTTTTGTAATCGTACTTTTCGGGGCACAGTGGGGCAAAAAGTGTAAAATAGGGTACAGTGGTTTAAAAATGTTAGATATGGTGCCATGGTTCTAGGGTAGCTTTTGTAACATAAACTAGAGATCGGAAGTGATTTTTGGAAATTCTAACTTTAAGAGGCACAGTGGGGCAAAATGGGTAATTATGGTACATTGGGGCAAAAATTAATCAATCTGGCAAAATGTAAACATAAACTTGAGATGTGAAGAGCACAGTGGGTCAAAAGCATTAAATAGTGTATAATGGGCAAAAATGGTACAGTGTATAAAATATGTGATAAAATATGGTACAGTGGGCGTTAAGGGTTAAGTATAGTAGAGTGGGGACAAATTTTAAATACGGCACAGTGTGACAAAAAGTGTTAAATATGGTACAGTGAGACAAAAAGGGTTAAATATGGCATAGTGGGGCAAAAAGGGTTAACAATGGTACAGTGGGGGCAAAAATAGTTAAATATTATAATGTGAGACAAAATGGATTAAACAATGTACAGTATGGCAAAAAGGGTTACCTATGGAGCAGTGGGGCAAAAATGTATTAACTATGATACAGTGGGGCAAAAAGGATTAAATATGGTACAGTGTGACAAAAATGGTTATCTATGGTACAGTGGGTCAAATAGGGGTTAAGTATGGTAGAGTGGTGAAAATTTAAAATATGGTGCAGTGAGACAAAAAGTGTTAAATATGGTACAGTGAGACAAAAAGGTTAAATATGGCACAGTGGTACAAAAAGGGTTAACTATGGTACCGTAGGGCAAAAATAGTTAAATATGGCAAAGTGAGACAAAATGGATTAAATATGGTACAGTGGGGCAAAAATGTATTAACTATGATACATTGGGGAAAAAAAGGATTATATATGGAACAGTGTGACAAAAAATGTTTAACTATGGGTCAGAAAGGTGTTAAATACAGTGTAGCAAATAGGATTAAATATGATACAGTGGGGAAAAAAGTGTTAAATATGTTACAGTGAGGCAAAGGTTTAAATATTGCACAATGGGACAAAATACGGTTAACCTAGTACAGCGGGGAAAATTAGTTAAAAATGGTAAAGTGGGACAAAATGGGTTAAATATGGTACAGTGGGCCAAAAAGCGTTACCTCGGAAACAGTGAGGCAAAAATGTGTTAACAAAGGTACAGTGGGACAAAAATGATTAAATATGGTACAATGTGAAAAAAATGGTTGACTATTGTACAGTGGGTCAAAAATGGTTAAATATAGTACAGTGGGGAAAATGGTTAAAAATGGTACAGTAGGACAAAAATGGTTAAACATGGTACTGTAAGACAAAAAGTGTTAAATATGATTCAGTGGGCAAAAAGCGTTACATGTATTACATTAGGATAAACATGGAACATAAATATGAGTTCGAAGTCCTTTTTTTAAATGTTATGCTTTTACTTAAAGTTTAAAATTATGGTGCAGAGTGGCTAAAAAGTTTGGCTAAAAGTGCTGATTGTAGCAAAAAGGGTTGAATATGGTACAGTGAAGCAAAAAGGGTTAAAAATGGTAAAGTGTGGCAAAATGATTAAATGTGGTAAGTCGGAAAAAATGTTTTATATATTCCAGATATGTAAACAATTTCGTACTTCAGAAGAACAGTGGAATAATTAAATATATTTAGAATTAAGTTAAGTAGTACAGTGATTCATGGCCAGAGTTCGAAGCTTCTATGTTAACCGCGAGACAAAAAGCTAAAGGGTAAAATATAGCCTAAGAAAGCGAATATGGCTCTTAGAATATAAACTATGATTTTCTCTAAATGCATACTTTTAATGGCACTGTTGGGGCAAAAGCTATTAAATGTTGTACAGTGGTGTAAACATGGCTAATTATAACACATTGGGTTAAATGTGGTACAATGGAGAGAAAATGTTTAAATATGATCCCAATGGCATTTGTAAGTCTTGCAACTTAAACTAAGCATTAATTTTAACTTTTTTAAATTAAAACTTTTAAAGACACCGTGGAGCAAACATTGTTTTATATCGTACAAGGGTGTGAATGTAGCTATTGGAATATAAACCAGGGAAAAAAGGCAAAATATGATCCAAATACTAGTTTTTGACATTTAGAGGCACAGAAGGGAAAAGAGATAAATATCGTACCATGATGCAAGGACCATAAACAAGAAATTAATCGGAGATTTTCGTATTTTATGTACACATTATTTTTTCCCCATATGGAATAGTCAGTTGCTTTCACATATTCTACAGTACCCTAAACAGAAAATAAATAAATGATGGGGGCTGCGAAGCGCACCGGGTTAAAGATAGTTCTAAAGCATGGTTAAATTGTAAGGGCGATGTTGAATGTGAACCACACCTAAATGTCAAGTTTTTTTCTGCATTTCATTTGAAATTTCTCAATTTCAGACTAACTCAATTTGAACCATGGAAAGATACACAATCGAGCAAAGCGTTAAAGTTTTTTAAGCCTTTTACGAAAATGGGCGTTCAAATCAAAATGCAATTCGTGCACTTCGTGATGGTTTTTTGATCAGCATAATCGACCAAATGTGTCCACAATCGGGAGAATTGTTCGCAAATTTCAGCAAACCGGGTCTGTAGGAGATGTGAAAACACGAAATGAGGCCGGTCAGGCAGTTACTGTGAATGGTGTTCGCTATCGTGAGATGATAACGAACTTTTTATGGCCCGAATTGGAGGATATGGATGTGGACAATATGTGGTTTCAACAAGACGGTGCAACTTGCCACACAGCTAACGAAACAATGGCTCTTTTGCGCAACAAATTCAATGGCCGTGTTTTCTCACGTCGTGGCGATGTCAATTGGCCGGCAAGATCATGTGATTTGACACCGTTGGACTTCTTTCCTTGGGGTTATTTGAAAGAAAAGGTGTACGTCGATAAGCCAGCAACAATTCAAGAGCTAAAGGATGAGATAATTCGGCACATTAATGGCAAATAACCTCAATTAAGCCTCAGGCACATCGAAAATGTTTACCATCGGATGGAGGTGTACCGCCGAGGTCGCGACGGCCATTTGGCCCATATCTTGTTCTATACATTATTGAACAATATCAATATTATCATAATAAAAAGAAATGACAATAATTTCCTAAATAATTTGTGTGTTATTTAAAATCAATATCGGCCCATAAAATTTATATAAAAGCATTTGGGTGAAACACAAATACCATTTATTTCATAATTTTTAACTCAATTCTTTATTAAAATTACAACTGTAAAATATATGTGACACCCATACGATCATATAGATTTGTTAGCTTATTGATGACAACTGCAAGGTCTTTATTAAACATTCTGTTTACGTAGATAATGATGTATAAAATCTAGTCGTTGAGGTATGACGTGTGAGCTCGACAGGGCGATGAACATTTTTTTATATTGATCATGAACTATTATACGATCCAACTAATGTCTAAAAGTTAGCCATTTTATGTATTTTTAAAAGATAGTGTAGTTGGAAATCCATCGTTCCACTTGAATATAATCACGTTTTTATACCCTCACTTTAGTGTGACGAGGGTATATATCATTTGCTACGGAAAAAAGTGTAACACATCGAAGGAGTGATCTAAGACCCTAAGTATGTTCGGAGGAAATCCGTTTTGGGTCATTTTAAGTCGAATGAGCAATGTCCGTCCGTCTGTCTGTCTGTCTGTCTGTCCGTCTGTCTGTCTGTCTGTCTGTCTGTGTGTCTGCTGGCTGGTGCGCACGATAACTCTCGAAAGGAGTAACCGATTGACCTCAAATTTGGTATGTGGTAATATTTTTTTCTATCTCCGCCTAAGTTCGAAGATGGGCCATGTTGGTCCACTCCTTCTAGTACCTCCCCCACAAATGGTTAAAATGTTGTGAAATATTGATTCTTTAATAACTGCTATACTACTTATTCGAATCTTTTGAAATTCCACACATAGTATTAGCTTATTAGTCGTTATCAACTCGAGAAAAATGGACGAAGTCGCCACGTCCCTTTTGGTACCTCCCACACAAATGCACCATTTTGCACCAAAAGTTAACAGCTTATAACAATAATAACAGTGTATAAAAATACTTGAAATTTTGTACAGTATTATGCTTTTATATTGCCTACAGTCCAGGGAAAAATGGGTGTTGTTGTTGTCACGCCCCTTTTGGTACCTCCCACACAAAGGTACCTTTTTGCACCAAAAGTTAACAGCTTATAACATTAAAACCAGTGTATAAAAATACTTGACATTTTGTACAGTGTAATGGTTTTCTAGTGTCTATAGCCCTGAGTAAAATGGGCGTTATTGCCACGCCCCTCTTTGTACCTCCCACACAAAATGCCCACATCATACCACAATTTAATGTCTCATAACGTTTATACCAGTGCACATAAATGCTTATAAGTCGGCACAGTGCAATGAATTTAAAGTATCTAATGTTCAGCAAAAAAAAAGGTGTATTTGATAAACCCCTTCTGGTACCTCCCACACAAATTGACAGAATAATTCGAGTAATATTCAATATTACATTACTCACAAAGTGAGGGTATACCTTAGTCGGTTTACCCGACTGAAACTTTCTTACTTGTTAAATAATCAATATTTATACCCTACACCACACTGTGGTACAGGGTATTATAACTTTGTGCATTTGTTTGTAACACCCAAAAGGAGAAGAAATAGACCCATCGTTTATTATACCGATCGACTTAGAATCACTTTCTGAGTTGATTTAGCTATGTCCGTCTGTCCGTCTGTCTGTCTGTCCGTCTGTCTGTCTGTCCGTCTGTCCGTCTGTCCGTCTGTCTGTCTGTGCATGTATTCTTGTAATCAAAGTACAGGTCGCAATTATGGTCCGATCTCGACGAAACCTTACACATATCTTTTTTTTGGCCCAAGGACGATCCCTATTGAATTTGGTTAAAATCGGTTCAGATTTAGATATAGCCCCCATATATATGTTAGCCCCGATTTGACATGTAAGCGCTGTAAAAACTTTATTTTATATCCGATCAGTATGAAATTCGGCAGGAAGAGGTTTCTTATTATATGAATGAATACTGTTAAATTTGGAAGAAATTGGTTCAGATTTAGATATAGCCCCCATATATATGTTACCCCCGATTTGACATGTAAGCGCTGTAAATACTGTATTTTATATCCGATCAGTGCGAAATTCGGCAGAAAGAGGTTTCTTATTACATGAAGGAATACTGCCAAATTCGGAGAAAATCGGTTCGGATTTAGATATAGCCCCCATATATATGTTACCCCCGATTTCACATGTAAGCGCTGTAAAAACTGTATTTTATATCCGATCAGTATGAAATTCGTCAGAAAGAGGTTTCCTATTATATGAATGAAGACTTTTAAATTTGGAAGAAATCGGTTCAGATTTAGATATAGCCCCCATATATACGTTACCCCCGATTTGACATGTGAGCGCTGTAAAAATGTTATTTTATATCCGATCAGTGCGAAAGTCGGCAAAAAGAGGTTTCTTTCTACATGAAGGAATACTGCCAAATTCGGAGAAAATCGGTTCAGATTTAGATATAGCTCCCATATATATGTTACCCCCGATTTGGCATGTAAGCGCTGTAGAGACTGTATTTTATATCCGATCAGTACGAAATTCGACAGAAGGAGGTCTTTTTACATGAATGAGTATTCAGGGAAGATCGGTTCAGATTTATATTAAAGCTCCATATATATGGTCCTCCTGATTTGGTATCAAACCGCTATAGAAGTTGTATTTTACTTCCGATCATTAAAATTTTCCAGATAGATGGTTCTCAATTTAGGAACGAATATTGCTTAATTTAGCGATTATCGTTTCAGAATTACCAATTATTCCAAATTATTATGGCAATCACCCTTATCGCATTGTTAGGGAGGTGTAGGGTATTATATAGTCGGCCCCGCCCGACTTTCTGCCTTTCCTTACTGGTTTTATTAAATGTTAACCCTTGTGAGGTAATGAAATGAGTGAACCAATATGGCCTATCTTCGAACATAGCCGGAGATAGAAACAAATATAAACACATTCCAAATTTGAAGTCAAGCCATTACTCCCTTCGAGAGTTATCGTGCGCTACAGCCAGGTAGACGGACTGACGGACGTTGCTCAAATGACTTTAAATGTCCTAGAACGGATTTCCGCCGAGCATACTTTAGGTCTTATGTAACTCCTTTGTTGTGTTACACTTTGGATATATACCCTCCTCTCTGTAAGGTGAGGGGATAAATATCGAAGGAGTGACCCACAATCTCGTGATTGGAAGATTTTAGTTTTAGGATAATTTAATTTATTTGAGCTATGGCCTTTAAAAAATATATGGCTGTTTATTTCCCGTATGGGTTGCTCTTTATAAAGGGTGGTTAAATTTAAAGGGCCGATGTTGATTTTGAATAAAACACAAATTATTTATGAAATTATTGTAATTTCTTTTTATTATGATAATATTGGTATGGTTGAATTATGTATGAAACAAAATATGGGCCAAAAGGCCGCCGCGACCTCGGCGGCACACCTCCATCCGATGATCCAAATTGTCGATGACGCTGAGGCATAATTGAGGTTCTATGCCGCTAGTGTGCCAAATTATCTCATCTTTAGCTCTTGATCCTTTAGCTCGTACCCCTTTTCTTTCAAAAAACCCCACAGAAAGAAGTCCAACGGTGTCAAATCACATGATCTTGGCGACCAATTGACATCGCCACGACGTGAGATAACACGGTCATTGACTTTGTTGTGCACACATTTGGTCGATTATGCTGATCAGAAAAACATCACGAAGTGCACGAAATGAATTTTGATTTGAACGCCCATTTGCGTAAAAGGCTTAAAAAACTTTAACGCGTTGCTCGATTGTGTATCTTTACATGGTTCAAATTGTGTTAGTCTGAAATTGAGAAATGTCAAATGAAATGCAGAAAAAAACTTGACGTTTAGGCGTTGTTCACATTCAACATCGGCCCTTACAATTTAACCACCCTCTAGATAAGAACTCATGTTTGCCCACGTCACGTATAATGTATATACACAATTGGTGAGGTCGCGTATACGTCAGGGTGGCTGATGGGCACTAATATTGATCACGGTTGCGTTCTTTTAAAAAAGTATGTACATTGTTGGCAATCCATTGTTCCACCTTAGTTAATACCTATGTATATTATGTATATTAAATTTATTCACATGTATTTCCATGTCTTAAATGGCAAACATTGTTGTATAGTAATAGTGAAAATAAGTGTATTGGCATGTGATTGAATATAAAACATATATGTGTGTCAATGTAGATGCAAGTAAAGGGTTCTCATATATCAACTTGAGGACATACAATATTGTTTTTTATTGTATAATATTAAACCCATTAAAGTATACATCTCTAGTATGCAACCTATAGTAAAAAGGCAACAGCGTTTTGGATATTTATATTCTTTTACTTTTTATTTATTTATTTATTTATTTATTTATATGAATTACAATACAAAGTAAATTTATATTCTAATTTTCTTTTACTTTTTAAATCATTTTATTTTAGGCACTTTTTGTTTGTAGTCTTTAATAGTTCCCTGTTTGTAACCCTTTCTCTGATGGAATCTGTTTCTGGAGCAATGTATTTTTAAACTGTAGTCAAATAAACATATGTGATGGCGACAACACATGTAATGTAGTTAATTTGTGATTTTGCATTGCTTGTTGCCAATACGTGTTGGTACTTTTAGAGTAATTGCCGGTGCAATTGCTGCAGCTGCTGCTGCCTGAAGAGAAATTGGCAAGTGCTATGCCACTAAAATTCCGTTGGCAGCTCCGACAAGCTGCTGCTGTTGTTGCTATTGCTGCTGGTGTTTGCCTTCAAGTTGTGGCTGTTTTTATTAAATGTTAAACATTTCGGGACAACGGGAATTGTTGCTGACATTGCTGTTGTCGTCGCCGATTTTCCAGTACTCGTGCAGTGGCTGTTGTTGTTGGCGATGTTGCTGCTGGTGTTTCTGCTATTGTCGTTATAGCCTTTGTCGTTGTTGTTATTATTTTGCAAATAACAACTGTTTGCTGATTGCTGTTGCATGTTCGCCTTGTTTTGTTGCTTGTTCTGCACATGCAAGAAAATATATATGTTCGAGTATCAGTTTGTAACTATGTTTGTTCTCATCATGAAATTTACACTCAATTAACGTTGATTCGTAGCAATTTCGTTTCGGGCTTTCGCCAGAAACACTGTGCCATTTTACTGCTACAGAGCGAGAGAGAGAGAGTATACACACATGTGTGTTCGTCTTGTTAAATACAATGATTTTCTCCCTGCATTGTCGCATCAACTATGTATAACTGTGAATATATTTGCCACATACATACACTCATACGTTAGTAGGGAAACTTGGGACGGATCGATCTCACACTCACTTTACAGGAGGATGGTAAATATAATTTTCCACCAACGTTTTAGATTTTTTAAATGTTTACAAAACAATGGCTGTCCTTAATTCGGTCTGTCTGGTGGTAGTGTGTTCAAATAACTGTGAAGTTTTCAAATAACTTCAAATTTTGGATGCCGTAGTATTTTCTACAAACTCTAATATCATATCAAACAGTAAATGTATGTGTCGCTTTCCTTGTAGAGAGGACAGTAATTCTCAAAAAAAAATATATTTCAATATATTCCTTTGGTTCTTTTTTCCAACAAAAATTATCTCTCAAAACAATCAAACATCATACAATAATTCATGAACATAAGAATTTTTATTTTTTTTTATCATTCCACCCTTATATCCACATCGCACGTGTATTGTTCACTGCGCTCAACACTTAGCAAAACATAACTTATTTAAAGCTTTTTAATGTCAGTTATAATCAAAAATGTATATGGTCACATTTGTCCATTTGCTGTCCGTCTTTCGTGTCGAGTGGTGTTACGTGCTACATACTCTGACAACAGCACAAAATGAAAAATTATTTCACACAAAAACTTATAATATAATAAAGAAAAATTCATAAAAAAACGTGGCGCTTGGCAGAAACGGACGCTAGATTGGGGGCAGGCAAGAGATTGGTCACTGATCTACACTGCCAGAAGACTGACAGTTAATCTCCTCGAAAATTCGGCAAATCTAAATTTTATTAATTCAAATATTCAGCGATTCAACCCTGCAGTCTCTCGATCCTGGATATGCCATTAGTTATACAGGGTGGCGCAGAATGAGCTATATGGTCTGAATTCTTTATAACTTTTTTAATTATTATTCTTTCTTTGTTTTTTTTTCAGCATTTTGTGAAGGACACTTGGGGAATTAATTATGAATCGAACAACGTACAAAAATAATTGAATTTTTGTGAAATTTTTCGTTCTTTTCATATCCCCCACTTCTTTAAAATGTTATAATACAGGATGGCGCAGAATGAGCTATATGGTTTGAATTCTTTATAACTTTTTTAATTATTATACTTTCTTTGCTTTTTTTAAGCATTTTGTGAAGGAGACTTGAGGAATTAATTCTGGCAACGTACAAAAATAAATGAATTTTTCCGAAATTTTGCGAAAAGTTATGGAAAATATGCTTAAAAGACCTCGTATGTGCGAAGCAGAGAATGAACATCACTTACAGGATATAATTTTTCAAAGATAATTGAAAAAAATTCTCCAATAATATACTGCATTTTCTAAAAAAATCGCATAAATAAAAAAGTTATAAACCATTTAAACCATATAGTTCATTCTGCGCCACCCTGTAGAATTTTTGGCAGACACAACTGAGTGAAAATAGAGGATCGAGTTTACCACCAAAAACAGAGGATTACAACGATCGTACATTAAATCTTCTATCAGCTATAAATTAATTCACCACTACAGTTTTTTTCCGGGAACGTGATGCCGGGAAATCCCAGGATTCCCGGCATCAATCCCGCAATCCCGGGAAATCTGTGCATAAAATCCCGAGATTTTATGCTTATACATAATATATAATTTTCCTTCGTATATTGATAAAACGTAGTGCAATTTTCAAACATAATTTTTAATTTTTCAATGAAAATGCAGAACAGAGGTATTTTTAATATTTGTTTGCTTTGGTTCAATATTAATAACACAGCTCAAAAATGTTTTGCTGCAACGCAGGTTTCTGCAATCGTTTTAGATATATGGGATATTACGCTTCTCAGCCTATAAGGTGGCTTCTTTATCTTGGCTGTAGTTATCGCGATAAAAGGTGAAAAGCAAGATTGAGAGTTTGAACCATATACTGGTATTCCAGCATAAATCGAAAACCACATATACACTGGGGAAAATAATCATTTTTCATATGTTTGAATTGAAAGATTATATATTTGTGAACAAATTCATTTTATTTGAAAATCAAGAAATGTTGTTTGGAACGCATATATTAATAACAGATTTTCCAACAAGAGGTGTTATTTTGAAACACCCGGTATTTCGGTAGCTGTCACTTTTGAAGCTTTTATTCTTTGACATTTGACAAGTAGAAACTACGCCATTACTAAAAATGGAACGATACACGATTCAACAACGCACTGAAATTATAAAAATTCAAAAAATCGAAAATCATCGAAAAATTATCTTGACTGATTAGGCCCATTTCCACCTCGGTGGCTACGTCAACAAGCAAAATTGTCGCACCTGGGGCTCGGAAAACCCAAGAGTTATTGTTGAAAAGCCTCTCCATCTTCAACCTGTGACTGTTTGGTGCGGTTTATAGTCCGGTGGGGTCATTGGACCTTATTTTTGGAAAATGAGGTTGGATCAACAGTTACGGTGAATGGATTGCGCTATCGAGAGATGATTAATGATTTTGTATGGTCGGAGTTGGATGGTATTGCCACACAATCAACGAAACCATTGCTCTGTTACGTTAAAAGTATCCGGACCGTGTTATCTCTCGAAGAGGTGATCACAGTTGGCCACCGAGATCTTGTGATTTAACACCTTGCGACTTCTTCCTTTGGGGCCACGTCGATTCAAGACCTCAAAGACAGAATTCGCGAGGTTATCGAGGACATAGGGCAGCCACTTTGCGATTTGGTTATGGATGTTGTTTTTCATTATTAACGGCATACCTTCCTCTTTATTATGAAATAAACATCCGGTCATTTATCTCAAAAAATTACATTTTTCTTTGAATACCAAAATAACACCTCTTGTTTGAAAACCCTTTATATAAGAACAAAAATTATTTGTGAACTGACTTTCACAAATAAAATATGTGTTTACACATTTTTTATTTGTGAAAGTCAGCTTCTTATTGTTTAAGAAGTTTTCCAAATACATTCTACTTAAAAAAGATTTTTAAAAATTATCTGACGAATTTTATTTAATATTTTTCCTAGATTTCGTGTTATAACTTATATTTAAAGATGTCATAAGCAGCATTATATTGGGTTTTACAGCGTTATCAATTTATTGTTAACACTTTTTGTCAAACCATCAATGCACTTCATAGTTACGAAAGATTGTGCATATAAAATTTCTAAAAAACTTCTCTTTGAAGTTCTGAAAAACAGAAAACTTCCCTTTAAGTGAAGGCGTTGATACATTGCCAAAATACTTAAATACAAATTAATCTTTGTTTCGGAAATATTACTTCCAAATAAAAATATATTTGGATGAAAACATACTTCTGTTTAGAACAACATCCTTCCAAACATACATATATCATATTTGTCTGTGCAAATATCATGTATTTGGAGTATACACTAAATATATGCATGTTTCCAGCTGAATATGTTTGGGACAATATACTACAGAATCAATTTTTTTCAGCGTGTACGAAAATTCAAAGTTAAGCAGCCTTAATTTTCTTCCAATTATATTTTTTATCCGTTCAGCGCTTTCGACGATATTTTATCAGATATTGCGAAAAAAATCTATTTTTTAAGAAAACTTTAACATTTTAAAATAAAATCTTCATAAAAACATCGAAATATGCATGTCCACTAATGATTAAAATATAATTCTATGAGTGTAAACCTATTAAATTAGCTATAGCTTTTTTAATTATTCATCGATTTTCTTCGGAATAGTTAAATTTTATTCATTACCCATCAGACATTACGTTAAAATAATACACAGAGGAAAATCGCTATTTTTGATATGTTTGAATTGAAAGAAAATATATTTGGAAGCAAATTTTTTAAATAACATATATTTGTTAATAAATAAATTTTACTTGAAAATCAAGAAATTTTGTTTGGGACGCATATATGAATATATTAGAATAAAATATATTTACGAAATAACTTTCACAAATAAAATATGTGTTTACACACCAACAAAGTTATTGTTTTTCAAATATATTTTATTTTTAAACAAATGCACAAAGTTATAATACCCTGTACCACAGTGTGGTGTAGGGTATAAAAATATTTTTTAAAACTTTGCTGACCTTTTCAAATTTTAGTTTAAAATTTTCCTAGATTTCGAGTTATACTTTATAGTTAAAAATTACAAAAGCGGCAATAAATTTAGTTTAACAACACAAATTTTTAATTTATAAATATTTATCACTGTTTGTCAATCCGTCATTGTAAATTAAAGTTACGAAAGATTGTACGATTTAAATTGTAATCGAATTTTACAAACATATACAATTTTTATAAAATTGCACATTGAACAGCTGAAAAGAAGAAAACTTTAAATTAATCATTGATACATTTCGAAAAAAATACTTAAATGCAAATTAATCGTTGTTTTCGGAAATATAAATATAACCGTTTCCCGTATTTTGAAGATATTAATACCTGTGGAAAGCTCTGCTACTCCTCTTCAAAGCATGAAATATGTATGTCCTTTCGTCGAAAGGGGTTAAAAATTTAGAAAATATACGTAATTTTTGAATAACCTGAAAAAGTATCAATTTATGTCCTTAATTTTTTTGGTACTAAGGGGTCAAGCTGAACTGATGGCAATGAACTGACTATAAAAAACTCTAAATGGAACCTTGATGTATCTAAAAGATAAAGCAATTTTATTAAGTCAATATTATAAGTATCCCCTCACATTAGAGAGGAGGGTATATCGCTCACTCACTTCGAGAGTGTCGTAACTCAACATTTAAAATTTTTGGGGTTCCTTATAGAAATGCGAATTTTGCAAATATCCAAAAATTAATCTCATCGAAATTGAATTTATAAGTAAACAATCATATTTCGGATTATTCCACCTATTTTAAACTTCCTATTTCATCTTATTTATCTTTTTATACGGACTTAAAGTTACACATCTCTACAATTTTCAATTTTGAGTTATGACAGTCTT
Organism: Eudasyphora cyanicolor; assembly: GCA_963930755.1. Taxonomy (NCBI): domain Eukaryota; kingdom Metazoa; phylum Arthropoda; class Insecta; order Diptera; family Muscidae; genus Eudasyphora; species Eudasyphora cyanicolor. The sequence continues at coordinate 51,926,155 of OZ005735.1, forward strand.
GAAGCAAGTGAGCGATATATCATTTGCCAAAAGTGTAACACATCGAAGGAGTGACCTAATACCCCAAGTATGTTTTTTGGAAATACGATTTGGGTTATTTTAATTCAGTTGAGCTATGCCCGCCAGCCCGTTTGTATGTAAGAGTGTCTGCTGGCTGGTGCGCACGATAACTCTCGAAAGGAGTAACCGATTGACTTCAGATATTGTATGCGGTAATATATTTCTCTATCTCCGGCTTGTTTCGAAAATGGACCATATTGGTCTACTCCTTCTAGTACCTCCCCCAAAAAGGGTTAACATTTAGTGAAATATTTATTCTTAAATAACTTGTATTCTACTTACTCGAAACTCCACACATAGTATTAATCAATTGCAATACAAAATCAGCCCACATTTACATAAAGCTCCACCTATAGGGTCAAAGTGCTATTATTCTATTCCTTCACACTACTAAATTCCATAAATGATTTTGTTAATTATTTGACTACAGGGCCACCTATTGAATCCAGATACAGTTACGCATACTCACATTGATAATATAAATATAGTGTGTAAAAATACCATCAATCGGTCAAGCCGTTTAGAAGTTACAAAAATCCAGCCGTCGAATCAAAAATTCTATATAAAACAAATAAAAAAGTTTCAGTCGGGTAAACCGACTAAGGTATGCCCTCACTTTGTGAGTAATGTAATATATAACATTACACTAATTAATCCGTCAATTTGTGTGGGAGGTACCAGAAGGGGTTTAACTAATACACCTAATTTTCAGTAAACAGTAGATTCTTAAAATGAAGAGGTGGCAATGATTTGATACTTTTGCAGGATATTCAAGGATTAAGGATATATTCTATATTTTCACAACCATTAACCAAAAACCATAGATATTCCACTCCTCAATGTTAAAGGAGTAGCAGCGCTTTTCATTGATATTAATAACTTTTAAATAAGTGAAGCGGTTAAGAAGATATGGCTAATTAACAAATGTTATTTTGAGAAAATCCTTGAGATAGGTAACTTTTAAGTCCTGTACGGCAAAGGCTAATAAAAGATATTAGAGAATCAAAATTTTATTAAATTTTAACCCTTTTGAAGGAGGTACTAACTAATAATATGGCCCATCTTCGAACTTAGTTTTTGTTTAAAGTCAATCCTAAAACTAATTTCGAGAGTTATCATGCGCACCAGGCAAATCCTAAATCGGATTTTATGGGTCTCATGTTCTCCTCCTCCTCCACTGAAGTGAAAAACCAGTAAGGAAGGCCAAAAGTCTGGCGGAGCCACACAAGGTGATGTGTGGAACTTCTAGGGACCACTCATTATCCAAATCAAGAGACTTGACTATATATTTCTTTAACCTATTTTTAGTATTAAAAATCTTTTTCCACCCACCGATCGCACATGGAATGCTAGACATCTATTGCTCTTGCTAAATGTTAGAATTCTCATATAGTTTTGGAAAATTGTATAGGCAAAGTGGGAGAGTGTGATAGGTATTTATGTTAGGAGTAATAATTTAATCCATTTTCCGGACATGACTATTGAAAATTGCTATATATTTTCCGAAATTGATATTGTACTCAGTCCTGTCCTTTCCTCACAATATTGACAATTAACATTTTAATTTCCCCCCACTCCATTTGAAAAACGACGCTCTACAAAACATTTGCGTAAATTGACCATTACTCTGTTAATTGTTCATAACAGATGAATATATATAGTATAGAGTATACCCTCGTCCGAGTATTGTGGACTTTTTTATTATTTCATTTTTTTGCTCGCATAACACTCAAAATGAAGTTAATGCCATTCGGTCTAAGTGAATGGGAAAAGGGTTTAATTAAATCTACGCAGGCGACGCACATTGCACTGGAAAAATGAAACAAAATTAAATCCAGCATCCCCGAAGTGTAATAAAAATACTGTGAAATGGAAATGTCAGTCAATTTTTAAATTGTACAAAATGTTGGTTTAAAAAAAGTATTAACAAATAAAAAACTAATGTTATTAAAAAAACGAATGAAGTGAAAGACGTCACGATGGAGTTGCAAAGTGTCACCTCCATACTAGAATCGTACTTCATCTATACTAAAGACAAGAACTCGTCTATACTAGAGACGACCACTGAGATATTCTTCTATACTAGAGTGGATCTTCTTTTATACTAGAGTCAAACGCTGAGGTATTCTATAGCCGACCAGTGAGATGTTTCTCTATAGACGAGTCGACCACTGATGTCTTGCTCTACAAATAACAGACTCGACCACTGATGCCTTCCTCTATAGTAGAGTCGACCACTGAGGTCTTCATCTATACTAAGTAGAGTCAACCACTGAGCTCTTATTCCATACTGGAGTCGTCCACAGAGATCTTCTTTTATATAAGAGTCGACCACTGATGTATCTCTCTATACTATAGTCGACCACTCTTTCTTTCTCTATATTAGAGTCGACCACTGCGGCACTTCTCTATACTAGAGTCGACATTAGAGGTCTTCCTCCATACAAGAGTCGATTTCTAAGGTCTTTCTCTATACTAGAGTCGACCACTGCGGTCTTCCTCTATAATAAATTCGACATCTACTTCTATACTAGGGTCGACTTCAGAGGTCTTCCTCTATACTCGAGTTAACTTCTAAGGTCTTCCTCTTTTCTAGAGTCGACCACTGAGGTCTTACTCTATTCTCTAGTCGACCACTGAGGTCTTCCTTTATACAAAGGAGTACCACTGAGGTCTTTTTCGACCACTAAGGTCTTCCTCTATACTAGAGTCAACCACTGAGTTATTCCTCTATACTAGAGTCAACCACAGAAGTCTTCCTCTCTGCAAGAGTCGACCAGTGAGGGCTTGCTCCATACGTAGGAGTACCACTGAGGTCTTCTTCTACACTAGAGACTACCACTGATGTCTCCCTCTATACTAGGATCGACCACTGAGGTCTTCCTCTATACTAGAATCGACCACTGAGGTCTTCCTCTATACTAGAATCGACCACTGAGATCTTCACAGTACTAGAGTCGACTTCTGAGGTCTTCCTCCATACATAGAAGAGTCGACCACTGAAGTCTTCCTCTATAGTAGAGTCGACTACTGAGGGGTTACTCTATACCAGAGTCGACCACTGAGGTCTTCCTCTGTACTACAGTCGACCACTGAGGTCTTTCTCTATACTACAGTCGACCACTGAGTTCTTCTTCTACAATATAGTCGACCACTGAGGTCTTCCTTCATACCGGAGACGACCACTGAGGTCTTATTCTACAATAGCGTCGACGACTGAGGTCTTCTTCTATAATAGTGTCAACCACTGAAGTCTTTCTCTTTACTAGAGCCGACCACTGAGGTCTTCTTCTGTAATAGAGTCGACCACTGAGGTCTTTCTCTGTACTTGATTCGACCACTCTGTGACATCCTCTATACTAGAGTGGTCTAGAGTGGTCTTTCTATACACTATACACTAGAGTCGACCACTTAGGTCTTCCTCTATACTAGAGTCGACCACTCATGCCTTCCTCTATACTAGAGTCGACCACCGAGGTCTTCTTCTATAATAGAGTCGACCACTGAGGTCTTCTTCTATAATAGAGTCGATCACTTTTTTCCACCGCAGAAAATCGCCAAACAAGCAATGCACGTCTAACTGTTATGTCTCTCACAAACAAACGAAACTAAACACAAACAAACCTAACTAGGAACATATGTTCGAGACAAGTGTTTCAACATAAAACCAGTAAGGAAAGACTGAAAGTCGGGCGGGGCCGACTATATAATACCCTAGACCTCCCTAACAATGAGAAGAGGCGCAATGCGACAATAATCTCGAATAATTGGATTCATTTTATTTAACAAAATACTTAGCTTCACCTCCTCATCAAGGCTTGGTCCAAGAAGAAGTTGAAGATATTGATGGTGATAAACTAAAGCGATAACCTTAAAATGCGAAGTATTCTTTTATATATCAAGAATCGCAAAGAATAAATAGATGGGACTATACTTAATCTAAACAAATTTTCATTAACTTCGATCAAAAATTCATTTCTGCCAAATTATATAAAGATCGGACGTAAATTAACGCTATTAACGTTTTAATAGCGCTTAAATACTAAATAGTATGCTAAATCTAAATTTGAACCGATTAACCACAAATTAAGCAGCATTCGTTCCTAAATTAAGGAAGTTCTTTTTGGCAAATTCTGTAATTATCGGAATTAAAGTACAACTTCTATAGAGCTTTGATACTAAATCGGTAGTAACATATATATGGGGGCTATATCAAAATATGAACCGATTTTCCCCAAACTTGGCATTGTTCATTTATGTAATAAGAAACCTCTTTCCGCTGAATTTCGTATAGATCGGATAAAAAAAACTGTTACTACAGCACTTACATGTCAAATCCGAGGTAACATATATATGAGGGCTATATCTAAATCTGAACCGATTTTCCTCAAATTTACTATTGTCTCTAAGCGTATCAAGAGACTTCTCTCTGTCAATTTTTATACAGATCGGTTAAAAAATGTTGCTTATACAGTGCATATATTCCAAATCGGAGGTACATATACTCGTATATGGTAGTTATATGTAAATCTGAACCGATTTTAACCATACTCAATAGTGTTCGTCCTTGGGCCAAAAGAAAGATATCTGCTAAGTTTCGTTAAGATCGGACCATAATTGCGACCTGTAGTTTGATTACAAGAATACATGCACAGACGGGCGGAGAGACGGGCAGACGGACATGGCTAACTCAACTCAGAAAGTGATTGTAAGTCGATCGATAAACCATGGGTCAATTTCTTCTTCTTTGGGTGTACCAAACAAATGCACAAAGTTATAAAACCCTGTACCAGTGTGTGGTGTAGGGTACAAAAAACACTTATCGAATGCACGTAGCCCAAGAAATTTCAAACTTCAATTGAACAGACCTCGTTAAACATTAAACTTTTAAAATGCTCCAAACAATAACCTGACATCTTATGCTTTAAACTTGCACGATTTCTTCTAGATTCTACACGCTGAAAAAAAATCGCTTCTGTAGTATATTGTCCCAAACATATTCGGCTTGAAACATATATATCTTTAGGATACACTCTAAAGATATAATATTTGGTACACACAAAAATTATATATTTGGGAAGATGATGTTCTAAACAAATCTTTGTTTACATCCCAATGTGTTTATTTTGGACTATTTTTTCCGAAACAAATATTTATTTTCATTTAAGTATTCAGAAAATATCTAAATTGTGTTAAATTTTTCAGTGATTCAAAGTTAATTTGTTCAAAAATTTTAACGTCTTAAATATAAAAAATAATAATAATTGATTGATCGAAATATATACTTGGAGGATTGACAACCAACGATGGCTTGGAATACTCCGAAATTTTAAATGATTGGTTTAAAACATAAGTTATTGCGGCATTTGGTATCATAACTGGGCGGTTCAAATCAAAAAAAAAACCAAAAAAAATAAAATTTAAATTCGAAAATTTCAACAAAAGTTTCGAAATTTTAAATGATTGGTTTAAAACATAAGTTATTGCGGCATTTGGTATCATAACTGGGCGGTTCAAACCAAAAAAAAAACCAAAAAAAATAAAATTTAAATTCGAAAAATTCAACAAAAGTTTCTTTTTTAAATAAAATATATTTGGAGAAATTCCTAAACAATCATTTTATTTGTATTCAAATACATATTTTATTTGAGAAATTTAGATTGCAAATATTATATTTTATTGATTTTCAAATAAAATGTATTTGCTCAGAAATATATACTATTTAAAAAATAGTGTTCCAAATATATTTTCTTTCTATTCAAACATATCAAAAAAGGCGATTTTGCCCCGTGTACTTTTAAAGATCCGTGTAATAGACACCAAGTCTATTTCCGCTTTATTATTATCCATAAATTTTCAATTATTTTTTCTCCGTTTCCTTTTAATGTTCTATACTTATAAGACATTTGTTATTTTGTCACATTATTTTTTATGAATTTTCACTTTAGCGAGTACTTCGCCCTTTTACGTTGAAATTCTTCCGCAGCCATATCCTTCCATTGCCGCCTTACCCTTTCCCTGCCCCCAATCACTATTGAATATTCCACACCCCATTCGATTCGTTTCGTTGTCATTTTCAATGGCTTTTTAAAACGAAAGTTAATGTTCTGTTCTGAATCAAAAGTGATTTTGCATGACGTTTTTACTATTTTCGCAGTCGATGTTGCCTTTTCTTCTATATTTATTTAAATTTCATGACTAAACAGAATTGACAATTGCAATATCACTAAAAGCATTATTTTTTATCCACGAAAAAAGGATGTTAAAGAAAAAAGGGACAGAATAATGTCATACAATCTATATATATAAAAGAGAGTGTCTGTTTGTGGGTTTGTTTGTGGGTTTGTATGTTTGTTCCGTATAGACGTCTAAACGGCTAGACCGATCATCTTCAAATTTTCACAGAATGTACATGTGTAGGGGGTGCTGAAAATAGGGTACTTGAATTTTCGATATATCAAGTGGGCGTGGACCCGCCCATATGGGTCAAATTGAGGTATTGAGAAAATTTTTTAGCTAGAGTGCTGAAATTTTGTGTGTATGCATTTAGTGGCAGATTATGTGAATTTTCCAAAAATGGGCGGAATCGGACCAATGGGCGTGGCCCCGCCCATATAAGCCAAATTTTGAAATTGAGATATTTTGCACAATTTGTTAGCGAGAGTGCTGGAATGTTATGTATACGAATATGGTGGCAGTCTACGTGATGACTCCAAAATTGGGCGGGATCGGACCAATGGGCGTGGCCCCGCCCACTTAGACCAAATTTTGAAATTTTGATATCTTGCACAATTTGCTAACGGGAGTGCTGCAATGTTGTATATGTGTATCTGGTGGCATTCTACGTGATTGGTCCAAAAATGGGTGGGATCGGACCAATGGGCGTGGCCCCGCCCACATAAGCCAAATTTTGAAATTGATATAACTTGCACAATATGTTAGCGAGAGTGCTGGAATTTTGTGTATATGTATATGGTGGCAGTCTGCGTGATTGGTCCAAAAATGGGCGGGATCGGCTCAATGGGCGTGGCTCCGCCCACATAGACCAAATTTTGATATCTTGCACAATTTACTATCGGGAGTGCTGCAATGTTGTGTATATGTATCTGGTGGCATTCTACGTAATTGGTCAGAAAATGGGCGGGATCGGACCAATGGGCGTGGCCCCGCCCACATTGACCAAATTTTGATATCTTGCACAATTTGCTAGCGGGAGTGCCGCAATGTTGGACATATGTATCTGGTGACAGTCACGTGATTGGTCCAAAAATGGGTGGGATCGGACCAATGGGCGTGGCCCCGCCCACATAGACCAAATGTTGATATCTTGCACAATTTGCTAGCGGGAGTGCCGCAATGTTGGACATATGTATCTGGTGACAGTCACGTGATTGGTCCAAAAATTGGCGGGATCTGACAAATGGCCGTGCCACCGCCCATATAAGCCAAATTTTTAAATTGAATTATCTTGCTCATTTTGTTATTAGGAGAGTGTTGAAATTTTGCGTATATGTATCTGGTAGCAGTCTACGTGATTGGCTTAAAAATGGGCGGAATACGACCAGTGGGCGTGGCCCAGCCCATATTTTGATATATCTTGCACGTATTATATAGGAAATACATGAACAAAAATGCTCGGTATGCGATAATTACAGCTGCTCACTCCAATACAATCGCAATATGATAATGTGATGCATGGCCAATGAAACAAGAATTTGCAAATTTTATAAGTATACATTTATATTTTCTGGACGGGGGGCCGACTATATAATACCCTTCACCTCCCTAACAATGCGATAAAGGTCATTGCGATAATAATTTGGAATAATTGGTAAATTTGGTGTGTGTGTGTGTATGTATATCTTATTTTGAACCGATAATCGCTAAATTAAGCAATATTCGTTCCTAAATTGAGAAACATTTTTCTGGAGAACTTTGTAATGATCGGAAGTAAAGTACAACTTCAATAGCACTTTGTAACCAAATCTGGAGGAACATATATATGGAGGTTATATATAAATCTGAATCGATTTTCCTTGAATATTCATTCATGTAAAATTGAAACCTGTTTCTGTCGAATTTCCTACTGATCGGATATAAAACACAGTCTCTACAGCGCTTACATGTCAAATTGGGGCTAACATATATATGGGGACTATATCTAAATCTGAACCGATTTTCTCCGAATTTGGCAGTATTCCTTCATCTAATAACAAACCTCTTTCTGCCGAATTTCGTACTGATCGGATATATAATACAGTTTCTACAGCGCTAATTTTGACATGGGCAGCGAAGCGCACCGGGCTCAGCTAGTTTGAATATAAAATGACTGAAGGTGAATAGCATTTATGGATTTTCGTTGAGGATTTTTTTGGGAGAAGTAAGCAAAAACAGGAGTTGTGTAGTTTTTACACTAAAGTATTTTATATTAAAAAATAAAAAATAATTACATTATGTAACACTATAAATTGGTTTCACCAGCAATCATATTATAATGTATAAGGTGGTAGCATTTTGTTTAGGTTCGGGTTTGTTTTCGAGATATTCGAACAATAAATTTGCTGGGAAATCGTAAAGGTTAGGCATTTCGAATTAAACGTTTGTTGAATTGCCATCCTTCTGACATATAAAAGTACTGGTCTACAAAAATACATTCAATACTTTACCATTTAGCATTAGTTACATTGGAAACTACTTATAAATAAATGTTTACTATTTAATGGTTATTCTTCGAAAAATCGTCACATGTGGTCCTCTACTAAGGATTCGATAACCTAACTGGTCATCAAATCAGCAGAAGATAAGCCATCTGGTCGTCTACTAATGAGAAGATAACACAACTGATGCCTACTAAGGACTATATAACCCAACTGGTCGTCTACTAAGTAGTATATAACAAATTTGGGCGCCTACTAAGGGGTGGATTAAATACTGGACGTTGAGTTATCTAATAGATAAACCAACTGGTGTTTTACTAAGTACAAGATAACCCAACAGGTCGACTACGAAGGAACAGGTAGCCCAACAGGTCGTTTACCAAGGAGTAAATAACGCAACTGGCCGCCTTCTAAGGACTAGACAACTAAACTGGTCGTATAATAACACAATTGGTCGCCCAATTGGATGTCTACTAACTAATAGACAAATCAACTAGTGTTTTACTAAGTTGTAGATAAACCAACAAGTCGTATACCAAGGAGGAGTTGATAACCCAACTGGTCCACTTTAATGGAGTAGGTAACCCAACTGACTGTTACCTAAGGTGTAAATAACCCAAACGGCCGCCAACTTAGGAGTAGAAAACCAAACCTCTCATCCAAGGAGTAGATAACCCAACGTTACGTACCTTGATTAAGGATCAGGTACCCAACTTGTACTTTTTAATGAAGTAGATAACCCAACTGGCCGCTAATTAAGGTGTAGATAACCCAAATTGCCGCCAACTTAGGTGTGGATAACCCAACATTTCGCCTACTAAGGAGTAGATAACGCATGTGGACGCTACATAACGCAACACGTCGAATTTTATTCCCGATAAGGGTGAATATGGGGAAATAGTTATACGGGTTTGTGCTTGGATCAAGGAAATGATTTTTACTACATTTTATAAACATCTGATGCAAAATGTAAATTCTATACCGGTATGAGTTATAAATAACTAAGACCTTCTGGCCTGTTAATATATTCGTGGTTCAGAAAACTATGGAATAGGGCAGATCAGGGACGTATCCAGGATTTCGGTTCGGAGGGGGGCAAACTTTTTTTCCATAACAAAGATAAACAATTACAAAAATTGCGTTTATTGTGTAGGTAATGGAAGTTAAGTTCCTTAGTTTTTTATTCGAATTTTATTCCTAAATATAAATGTGTACTTTAGTACGAGATCAGTAAAACATTTTATAATAAAATACGTAAGAGTTCAAAATGTAATCTTCGATTTTTTGAAAGAAATATATATCAATTATTTCATCGATTTTGACTTCATCTTTGTATATAGACATCAAGGCCAGATCAGATAGCCTTTCTCCTTCCATTCTGTTCCGGAGATAAGTTTTTATTCTTCTTAACGTCGAGAAACTTCGCTCAGCAGATGCCGTTGTCACAGGTATTGTGGCCAGTATCTGCAAAAGGGTAAAAACGCTTGGGAACATGTCCTCATCACAAACCGAAATAGCATCTAATGCATTTGATGGCTTATCATTCTTCTGCTTCCAATAATCAATCCATATACTTATTTCAGCTAAAACAGATTTTGCTGAATTTTTTAAATCGTTTTTGTAAAAAAGTGTGTCTTCTTCGAAATCTTCCTTTATTAGATTTACAACTCGTATCGGAACGACATTAAACAGACTTGTAGTTATAGCTTCATGTTCGGAAAATCTATTATTTAAATGTGATATTACTTCTACCAGATATGGTATGAACAATGTTGTCCTAAAATACGCCTTGGCATCTGAACCAGGAATATTAGCCCTATACTTTTGAGTGCCTACTCTTCTAGGTAGTGCAGCTTCTATTCCAAAACTTCTTGCAAGTTGTGTGGATTTTAACTTAATTTTCGCCATATCTGGTTATCATAAATTTAAAGCCAACCATTAATTACACCGGTCAACAAAAACAAACATTTTTTCTTGGGTCTCTGTTTTAATGCATAGATTCTGATTCTAGACATCAAAAAACGTCAAAATCTCCAATCTTAGCTTTTAAAGTTTGTTATTGTAAATTTTACATCGATAAGAAAGTTTTAAAGTTAAAACCTTACTATATTAGCTATAACTTTTTAAATTATGCATCGATTTTCTTCGGAATGGGCTCGTTTAATTCACGACCGAACAGACGATAAAATCATTAAAATATAACATTTGTTCATTTTTAGATTGTTTTATGGGAGTTTTATTTTAAAAATATTAAACTTTTATCAAAAAATCACTTTTATATTATATTTTGTAATACTTGTCGAAACGGCTGAACGGATGGAAATGGTACTATGAAATTGAAGGCTACTTAATATTTAATTCTTTAAAACTTTCCCCAACCAAATCGGTTAAATGGTTCTCGAGTTATGCCACTATATGTGGTTCAACCACTAATTTCTTTCCATATCACAGCTTATCGCGAGAATTTAAAGAGACAACCCTTTAGGCTAAGAAAAAAGAGAGGTTGAACCACATATTATGGCATAACTAGAGAACCATTCATTCGAATTGGTTCAGGTAAGCTTTACAAACTTCAGAATTAAGAGCCTTCAACTTCGCACAATACAATTTTCCATCCGTTCAGCGGTTTCGACGATATCTTACAAAGTATTGCAAAAAATCATATTTTTTGAGAAAATTTTAATAATTTTTAAATAAAAGCCTCATAAAAACATCTGGAAACGCATAATTGTCATATTTTTGTAATTTTATCGCAAACTCTGAAAAATCGATGCATAATTTAAAAAGTTTTAGCGAGGAAACCATGCACTTTTCTTATTTTTAGTTGTTACTACTTCTACTGTTACCATTTGTTACGCTTTTGTATTGTTTTTTTAACGGCCTTCCAAATATTTTTCGTGTTTTTTGAGTGATTTTGAAAACTGTAAACAGTTTATGCCTATGTTTAAAACATCCCTGGGGCAGATATATTTATATCTAAACCGATGTTCTTGATTGCTATCAGGGCCCACTCCTAACTCAAAGACCTCCTCCCTGTCAAATGTCACAAATAGCAGTGACGCTTTAGAAAGCACATACCAAATAAAGTATGATGATACATATGAAAGGTGGTCTATCTAGCGGTTTATTTATACCCTACATCACGCTGTGTAACATCAAAAAGGATAAGAGATACTTTATTATACCGATCGACTTTTAATCACTTTCTGAGTCGATTTAGCTATGTCCGTCTGTCCGTAGATGTATTTTGTAATCAAAGTACAGGTCGCAATTGTAGTCCGATCTCAACGAAACTTTGCACATATATTTCTTTAGGCCCAAGGACGATCCCTATTGAATTTGGTTAAAATCCGTTCAGATTTACATATAGCTCCCATATATATGTACCTCCGATTTGACATGTAAGCGCTGTACGAGTAAAAACTGTATTTTATATCGGATCAGTACGAAATGCTGCAGAGAGAGTTCTTCTATTAAATGAACACTGCCAAATTCCGATTCCAAATGAACACCGATTTGACATGTAAGCGCTGTAGAAATCTTATTTTACACCCGATCTGTTCGAAATTCGGCAGAAAGAGTTTTCTTATAACGTGAATGAGCACAACCGAATTCGAAGAAAATCCGTTCAGATTTAGATATAACCCCCATATATATATGTATCACCCGATTTGAAATTTAAGCGCTGTAAAACCCGTATTTTATATCCGATACGTACGACATTCAACAGAGAGAGTTTTCTTATTACATGTATGAACACTGCCAAATTCTTATCGCAATGCACATTTTCGCATTGTTAGGTAGGTGTAGTGTATTATATAATTGGCCCCGCCCGAATTTCTGTCTTTCCTTAATGGTTTTGAATTGGCTGCTCTTTGGCGTCATAAGATTTTTTTGTGGGGTACCGCGAAGGACCGATATTATGCGACCAATACATTAACGATTCAGTCCCTTAAGGTGAACATCGAGCGAGCCATTCTTGAGATAGAGCCACAAGCAGCCCCAAAGCCTTGGAAAAGTGGACTGACAGGTTTCGCTACTGTGAAGTTAGCCAAGGCAGCCACATGTATAGAATCGAGTTCATAAATAATGGAAATTTCTGCTCTTTCGAATAAACAAATACTATGCTCATAAATAGATTTTTGCTATTTTTTAATTTTTATAAATAAACTTGCTGGACCCGGTCCACTTCGTTGGTCCAGATTTCAGATTTATGATCCCATAAATTTTTGGAACAATCACGTAGACTGCCACCAAATGCATAAACACAAAATTACATCACTCTCGCTAACAAATTGAGCAAGATATCTCACTTTTAAAATTGGGCTTTCATGAGCGAAGCCACGCCTATTAGTCCGATCCCGCCCACTTATGGACCAATCACGTAGACTGCCACCGGATATATATGTAACAAATTGTGCAAGATATCAAATTTTTAGTCCGATCACATTGGTCCGATCCCGCCCATTTTTGGACCAATCACGTAGACTGCCACCAGATACATAGCATTACAGCACCCTAGCTAACAAATTGTGCAAGATGTATCAATTTCAAAATTTTGCTTATATGGGCGGGGCAACGCCCACTTGGTACATCGAAAGTTCAAGTACTTATTTCCACCACCCCCCACACATGTACATTCAGTGAAAATTTCAAGAAGATTGGTCCAGCCGTTTAGACGCCTATAGGGTACAAACAAACCAACAAATAAACAAACACACATTCTTCTTTATATATATAGATAGATATATAGATTTTAATTTGGACCATCGTCTATATAGGAGCTACGAGAGCGGTCCTACAATAAAAAAAATCCTAAAAATGTTCTGGTATTTGTTCATGTGCCAGGGGTTTTTCCTTAGCTAAACTTTATTTAGATCAGTTGGAAAATATGAAAAATAAAATGTGCTACAGTGCTTAGATTCCAAATCGAAAGAAAACATATATAGAAGCTACATAAATTAATAAATTAATTCAACGACATTACAGAAAAATTCTTCTTTATTTATTCTTTTACAATTTAATTTTAGTTTAAAATGATTCCTTTTAGATTTTCATGATTATCCTTCCAAAATGTCATTGCCTGCCTTCCAACACGCTTTCTCTGTTTGAAATCTATAATTGCCTAATAAAATATCAAACAGCGCAATCATTGAACGATTTTTATCTATGTACGTTGAAAAACCTTAATCATCGAAACGTGTTTGAAGCAAACACCAAAACGACAACGAAAAAAATGTAATCTAACGAAAAAATCGTTAACAAAAAACCACTCAATTCTTAACAAAGTCTTCTTTCTGAATTAAATAACAACCGAGCTTGTGGGACGTGGGGGGCAAACAAATGAGAAAAAAGTATATAATGCCAAAATTGGAAATAAATTGCAAAAATTGAATCAAACTCACAAACAAATCGTAATCGACAAATAGTCTACAAAGAAATACACATACTCGTATGTGTACGTCGGGATATACCAATAAACAGACATATCCTTTTTATGCACATAGCCCTGCAAGTGCACGAGTGTGTGTGTGTGTGATTTTGCCACAGATTAATTCTCTAACACAGAGACTAGACTATTCTTAGCGGTTGGCAATGATACCCAGTCAAATGTACATTCACTTCACAAAAAGACTGCTTCAATTGGATTGGAAAAAAGTGCGACAAACAAATACAATATAAATATGTGGAAGTCGTATACGTATGACTATACGAGGGTTATAATGATCAGTTAGAAATAGAAATTCTAATTATAGTAAATGCGATAGAAAATCAGCACATCGATTTCAAAATATTTCTAGAAAACGATTTGGATATAACTTCGCAAAGAAATATTTTTACAATATTAAGGATATTTGGCAAATTTTTGGGAAATCTATTGCCATTGGGACGGTCTGTGAGAATTTCATAACAACAGCTTGTTTCAGGACACATCTACAGACGGACAGACAAACGGTCATGAAACAAGTAAAAGCGTTAAGTTCGGCCATGCCGAATCTTAAATCAAACACGAATTGATTTAAAAAAATTTACTGTGATGAATTCTTGTCTAAATAAAATACAAACTGCAAAGATTCGCTTAGAATTTTGGAGCGACCTACATATATAGGGTGACTATAATAAAATATGACCTGATTTGTAAAATGTACTGTGATGAATTCTTGTCAAAAAAGAATATATATAATTTTTGGGGTCGCATATCAATATTTCAAGGTGTTGCAAAAGGAATGACAAAGTTAGTATACCTCACCCTATGGTGGAGGGTATAAAAACGTTACAAGTTTCAGAATTTCCACTGTTAATCTCGCTTACTAACCTATCCTCGTTGCAATACTCTCCATACCACACGTCTGTTCCACTTCGTTTTCAAATGGCCTGTTGCATTTAGTTTTTTCCAGAGAAATAGAAAAACGCGAGACTACAAATCCACTCTGCCAAGAGCAGGAGTAGAATCAACAACAACTAGGAACAAAAAAAACATTGATAGCAATTTTATGCTTGCAATGGCATGAAAAGCCTTTGTTCGTGTCTATTTCACGTTAGTTTGTTTGGCAAAGAGTCCTGTTTTCCAAACGAGAGGCAAGACTATAGCGAGCGCAAAAACCGCACGTATTTTAGTTGCCGGTTACAAATGCACATAAACATGCGATGCAAAAAACATCAGAGGACTCAATATCAAAATCCAGCCAGAGGAACATATGCTTTGTTTGGCCTGGTTGACAAGAGACAAATGTGGCGCAAAAAAAAACTGGAAAATTTATGAGGACTTTGGAGAAGTGAACAAGAGAAATCTCTTGGGTTTAAAAAATAAAACTCTGAGACCAGTAGTGTAGTCTTAGTAGAATAAACCATTTTGAGTGTACTCCGGTTTTCAGAGAAATGTCCGTACGGGGAAATAGATCCACACAAAACCAGACAAGATGTAGGTTTAGGTTTAGGTTAGGGTGGCAGCCGTATTTTTTACCAACTCACATAGACCAGTTACCATGCGCTAAAATGCCCCTCATCGAAACCAACCTGTTTGACATACAAATTTATCGATAGAACGAATATCGGTACCGGAAAGATCTGTTAGACTGCCTAGAAAGGCCGACCCCAATATGTCCAGTCGTCATTTACTCAAAGCGGGACAGTCGCATAGCAAGTGCTCAATGCTCTCCACTTCGTCCACTTCGTCCTCATCTCCACAGCTTCTGCAGAAGTCATTGAAGTCAATTCCCAAGCTATTGGCGTGTTCGCCGATCAGGCAGTGTCCTGTCAAAACTGATACTAATGTAGACAATCTTTTCCTCTCTAGTGTGAGGAGATATTTTGAACTTCTCAGGTCATACATTGGCCAGATTTGTCTAGCTACCCTGCAGGTGCCGATTTTTTTCCATACTGGACTGCCTGATTGCCTCTTGCCTAAGCCAAAGCTTACACGTGGAAAGTGGCGCACAAATTTATGCAAATTCTTAAAAAAATTGTAATGTCGTCCCTGTCCTAGCAGGTTCATCAGCTTTGCAGTTCCCCGGGATATCTCTATGCCTACACATCCATATGAGGTGTAATAAACTGCTCAGCCATCTCGTTAAGAGATCTGGGGCAGGCGAGGGCTGTTTGTGAATTTAGGGATGTGGCCTCCAGAGAATTGATGACATTGTTGGTTACTATGTTGCGACTCAGCCACTTGGCGACTTCACATATTGCCATTATTTCGGCTTGATCGACACTGGTAGTCTCTGAGCTATATCCAAACTATATTCTTCATAGTGTACTCCGAAGCCAACCTTTTCATCAAGCTTCGAACCATCCGTATAGAAGTGGAGATTCTTTCTATTACCTGGTATTCTGCCAACCCATTCATCTCTGGCTGAAATAATAGTGATGTAGTTCCTCTCGAATCGGTATATAGTCCACTCGCTCGGTTACCATAGCGCTACACATTGATAGCCAGTTTAATCTTAGTGCCGCTCTGGTTGCAACTTCTCTCGCCACAATATTAATCGGCAGTATATGAAGTAGGGCTTGTAGAGACTCAGTCACTGTAGCCTTAAGGCTTCGCTTATGCTCAGGCAGGCAGTTTTCTAACCTTTGATACATAGTAGGTTTGTGATGGTTAGTTTGTCAGTTGCTGTATAACAGTATTAGACGAACTACTGCTATATACATATATCCAATGAACGATTTTAGGAGAGAGGTCCCAGCGCGACCCTACAACCTTTTGCAGGAATGTAAGGCTACGTCAGCCTTCCTTACACGTTCCAATACGTTAAGTCTAAATAACAGTTTCCTATCTAGAATTATTCCTAGAAATGTTGCATTTTCAGAGAAGAATAGGTCTGTTCCATTTATCCGACGAGAAGGGTCCACATGTGGGACATTATTCATCCTAAAGAGAATCAATTCTGTCTTGTTTGGGTTAAAGCCCAAACCGCTGCTTCTGGCCCATCTAGCCAACTGTAGGATGTCTCTGAGGACGTGTTCGAAATTGCAACTCAGTGCGATTGCCACGTCGTCCGCATATGCCAGGACCATGCAGCCACAACGTTCTAGATCCAGCAGGATTTCATTCAGCGCTAGATTCCAAATTAGTGGAGACAGTACTCCTCCTTGTTGGTCCTTCTGTTTACAAACCACGTTAGAGTTGTGGACCCAAGGCATGCTGCAAGGCTAGAGTTGTGGACCCAAGGCAAGCTGCAAGGCTTTGCATTAGTCTAATCAAACTAGAGTTAACTTTTATATGTGACAGTGCCGCAATTACCGCATCTGAGTGAATGTTGTTAAAAGCCCCTTTATGTCAAGAAATGCCAACATGGTGAATTCCTTGAAATGCAGGGACTATTTGATAGTGCCCACAAGTTCGTGCAGGGCTGATTCTGTAGACAGTTTTCTGAACCTTTGATACATAGTAGGTTTGTGATGGTTAGTTTGTCAGTTGCCGTATAACAGTATTAGACGAACTACTGCTATATACATATATCCAATGGACGATTTTAGGAGAGAGGTCCCACCGCGACCCTACAACCTTTTGCAGGAATGTAAGGCTACGTCAGCCTTCCTTGCACGTTCCAATATGTTAAGTCTAAATAACATTTTCCTATCTAGAATTATTCTTAGAAATGTTGCACTTTCAGAGAAGAATAGGTCTGTTCCATTTATCCGACGAGAAGGGTCCACATGTGGGACATTATTCATCTAGTAAAGAGAATCAATTCTGTCTTGTTTGGGTTAACGCCCAAACCGCTGCTTCTGGCCCATCTAGCCAACTTGTTCAGAGCCACCTGTAAGATGTCTCTGAGGAGGTGTTCGAAATTGTAACTCACTGCGATTGCCACGTCGTCCGCATATGCCAGGACCATGCAGCCACAACGTTCTAGATCCAGCAGGATTTCATTCAGCGCTAGGTTCCAAATTAGTGGAGACACTACTCCTCCTTGTGGGTCCTTCTGTTTACAAACCACGTTAGAGTTGTGGACTCAAGGCATGCTGCAAGGCTAGAGTTGTGGACCCAAGGCATGCTGCAAGGCTTTGCATTAGTCTAATCAAACTAGAGTTAACTTTTATATGTGACAGTGCCGCAATTACCGCATCTGAGTAAATGTTGTTAAAAGCCCCTTTATGTCAAGAAATGCCAACATGGTGAATTCCTTGAAATGCAGGGACTATTCGATAGTGCCCACAAGTTCGTGCAGGGCTGATTCTGTAGACAGCCCCTTATCGTAGTCATGTTGGTTCCCCGACAGAAGTTTTGTATCCAGGTTTTTCCTAATGAAATAATCTAAAGACTTTCCAGACTTTTCAATAGGAAGGAGGAAAGGCTTATTGGTCTGAAGTCTTTGGGCCTAGTGCGCTATATCTTTCCGCTTTGGGTGTGAATAGCACTTTGGTATCCCTCCATCGAATCGTGATGTATGAGAGGCTGATACAGCCTACATAAATATTCTCCAGCCATGAGATAATGTACATCAACATTTTCTGCTGGAGTGATGCCGACTGGTCCAGGTGGCTTGAAGGGCTCAAAGCTGTTAATAGTTCAGCTTATTATGGATCTCTCAGTCAACAAGCAAACGACGCTTGCAGTCCATTCGCACTCTTGTTGGTCCTGCTGATCCCCGGGTTCTATTAGGGAACTGAGTGATGGATGTAGCCATATTCCTAGCAGGAAAGAAATTGTACAATCATCGGAATAAGTTATTTCGTCTCAACATTGTCAGGAAGGTTTGTACTTCCGAAAGGTTGGGGATTAAAAAGGGCCGAAAAATCACAACTCTTTGACTTGTTGTCACGACTGGCGATCAAACAGACTGTTTACGACCCAACCCATCTGGATCGACCTGTTTTTGTCTTACTCTACAATGTTTAATGATTGACCGTATGAAAGGATTAGATATATTTATAGAACCGAGATGCATTTCGCCCCATTGCCTGTTCTGGTGTGTTTTTTGCACGGCAGTATGCGTATTATGCTTCGCCGTTACTCGCATCCTTCCCAGGTTTCTGGGGCGGCACTATACTTTCCAATCCAGGTACAATGCGAGTAAGAGCAGCAAGAGATAAATGGTTAAGATACTCGATTCCAGGTCAATTAATGCATGTCGACATCAGAAGTTAGCGCTTTAAATAACTTTACGTCGCGAATGACATCTGGAAAATCAGCAATGATAAACTGTGTCGGTACAATCACTAGTCGTAGAGCATGACTACGAGGGCCAGGGACTTAGGCATGTTACGGTCCTGGCTCCAAATATTATCATCTTTATTGTCTGGATTTAGATTATTAGCACTGAGTTGATGCTGTTGTTGTTGTAGCAGCTTAGAGACGCTGAGGTGATAATTCTTAAGTAATTTTTGTTACAGACATATATCCGATTATCGCGGAAACCCTATTTGGTTTTCACCTTACTCAATGTTGTTCGCAGGTTAACTAACATTTTTCTGTTAATCTAAGGGAATGGGTGTTATTTGAGTTTACGGCTTCTATTCTCCACTAGAAGGGCTGCATTTCTGTTAATAGTCGTCGTGATTTTATGTCTATTTGTAGCTTCCCTGTTGTCTTGGGCAATCAGATGTTGTTGTAGTGGTAGTGCGTCCGGTGTGTTATTTTTAGCTGCAGAAATTCTAATTATGATGAAAACATGAATTTCTCATGTTAAATTTTTTCAGTGCCCTGGAAAGCCATGGCTCTGAGTTTGAACATGTGAAACCCCCATTCAGAATCGGGAAAAATGAAATAGTTATTGAGGGACAGAATCAAATGATTCGCCATAACTACAGCTCCTACAGAAATCATGGAACTCAAAACCGAACCTTCGGGCGTGTTCGCCGATCAGGCAATGTCCCGTCAGAAGTGACACTAACGTAGACAGTTGGTTCCTCTCTAGTACGAGGAGACTATTTGACATTCTCGGTTCGTATCTTGGCCAGATTTGTCTAGCTGCCCTACATGTGCCGATTTCTGACCATCCTTCCTAAGGTAAAGCTAGCATGTGGACAGTTGCGCACCAATTTATGCAAATTCTTGAAGAGTTTGTAATGTCGTCTCTTTGTTAGCCTGTTCACCAGCGTTACACTTCCCCAGGATATCCCTATGCTCAGGTACCCATGTGATGGGTATGTTAAACTGCGTAGCCATCTCGTGTAGAGATCTGCGGCAGTCGTGGGCTATAGGTGCGGTGACCATCCGTACACTATTACAGTGTTTCAGTACACTATTTTAGACTCTAGTACACTATTTGTTTAATGTACACTTTTTACTATAATTTCCCATTTGGTATATTATTTTTTCTGGCATATGTTAATTTTTGTTCACTTTTTTAATTATTTATAAAATAATTTAAAAATCACCAGTCTAATTTTTTTACAAAATATAATCTGGAAATTCTATGTATTATGAGAAAAGATTACGAAAGAGAAAATATATTAGCCACTTGCTGTTCAAAGTGATATTTTACATCTACTAGAGTCAGATGGATTTAATGTCAATGTTTTGAAAGAAAAACTAAAGTAGTTTTTACAGAACTTGTATTGATTATGTGCACCAATGGGATGCTTGGTTGCTTTTAAAACTGTTCCATCGTGGCAGTCGGACGAAAAATTGTTGGCGAAAGTAACAGAAATTAGAGATGACTTAAATACAAATAATAACGACATATCTGATGAATTCGTATGTAAAACATAGAAACAAAAATCCGAAACAAATCCTGATGCAAGGTGGGTTGAAATCTTTAGATTCTTCGAAAATTATAATATTCCTTATAAAAACATTTTGAAATTATTAGATTTTTCATTTGATTTGCTTACGTTAAATGCGTCAACGGAAGTGATTTTTTCAATATTTAGAAAAATCTCAAATGAAAGTGCAATTTTTTAATCTTTTTTAACAAATAGAACTAATGTTTTACAGAAAATACATACATTCGGTAGAGAAATATCAGAAGTAAAATATGGATATTTTGTAAATTATATGATTTATAATTATATGAATGTATATTTTTTAATACCTTTCTATGTAATTATTAAAATAATTATAAAAATGTGTACACTATTTTTTCACGGAATTAATGGTCACCGTAGATATATGTAGATCAAGTCAGGGATGTGGCCTCCAGAGAATTGATGGCAGCCTGGCGGCTCAGCCAGTTTTCAACTTCCTAATTGCCATTGTTTGGGCTTGAAAGTCACTTCAGATATGTGGTAGTCTAGGAGCTATATCGAGGCTCGAGGCAGAGTTCTTTACAGTGCACTCCGAAGCCAACCTTATCATAAAGCTTCCATACATTTGTGTAGAAGTGGAATGTTTTCTATTTCCTGGTGTTCTGCCAAACCATTCCTATCTGGCAGGTATCTTAGTGGTGAAGTTCTTCCCCAGAAGGTGTATACCGTTGGTATATAGTGCAATCGGTCGGTTAGCATAGCACTATATTGTGATATCCTCATGTGACCGTAGTTCTTATACCCTCACATTGATAGACAGTTCAATCGTAATGCCGCTCTGTTAGCAACTTCTCTCGCCACAATATCAATGGGCATAAGATGGAGCAGGAACGTTCCGCTTATGCATAAGCAGACGGTTCTCAAAATCTTTGATAACTGATTCATAGTGGATAGTTTATTAGTTGCCGTCCACCACACCACAATGCCGTACAACAGTATTGGGCGATTTACAGTTATATATGTATATGCAATGGACGATTTTAGGAGAGAGTCAATACTACAGCTTTCTTGCAGGAATATAATACGACGTTGGGTTTCCATACATGCTCCAGTACATTAAGTCTGAATACAAATTTTCTTATCTA
This sequence comes from Eudasyphora cyanicolor, assembly GCA_963930755.1. NCBI lineage: Eukaryota > Metazoa > Arthropoda > Insecta > Diptera > Muscidae > Eudasyphora > Eudasyphora cyanicolor. The sequence goes on from OZ005735.1 coordinate 51,948,152, forward strand.
GAATTAGTTCTAGGTGTTTCGCATATTCAGAAAAGACTATCTCTTTTCCATCCACATGTGGGACCTTATTCTACCTAGTAAAGAGAACAAATTCTGTATTTTTTTTGGGTTAACGACCGAACTGCTGCTTCTGGCCCATCTAGTCAATTTGTTCAATTTGTGTGAATAATGTTAAAATCCGTTTTATGTCAAGTTAGGCCACCATAGGGTATTCATAGAAATATAGGGACGGTTCGATAGTGCCCACAAGTTCGTGCAGGGCAGATCCCGTAGCTTTTTCCTTGTTGTAGGCACGTTGGTTACCCGACAGGAGTTTTGTATCCAGGTTTTCTCTAATAACTAACTGTTATGAAGTTCTTTGGCCTAGTGTGCGATATATTTCCCCCTTTGGGTATGAATACCACTTTGGGTTCCCTCCATAGATTGGGGATATATGAGAGTCTGATACAGCCTTCATAAATGTTCTCCATCCAGGGGATAATGTACTTCATCATTCTCTGCATTTCAGCTGCGGAAATGCCGTATGTTAATTGTCCACCAAATTCTGCATTACACAGTGAACAACCTAGCAAAGCTAGGTTTACATGTATGATGAAAGGTTTTCTTACTGAATGGTTTTGGACGAATATAAAGAAAGGGTTTCTTAGTTTAGATGTGCAAAGAAAGTTGCTAAAGTTTGTCACAGCTTTAAGGCAAACTGGCTGTACACTAGTATTAAAAAGGGCATAGAATATAGTAGTGATGAAGAACTGTAGTACATAGTTCATGCTGATATTCTCCTTCAGTCTATGCCTGCGCCTCTGGAATTAAACAATACTCCAACCACATGTCTACACATCATTGATATCTTCATCCACACCTCTTGCAAATGAATCAACAGCAACAACTGAAAATGGCAGTGTGGAACAACAACAGAACCCGAACACCAATACCACTAACCGGTCGACCAACAAAATAACTGAAAATCAAATAAAACTAAATGCAAACGTTTGGGAGAGAATCGTAGCCGGAGGACGCTACTACGATCCTTGCAACCAAAACCCCAAAGCAAATGAATTATTTATGAAGTGGCTGTGCTACACATTTCGATTTCCAATTTGTTGCTGGTGTTGTTGTCCTTCTCGCTTGTTGCATTCGATTTCATAGAGCTCGTAATACAGCTTTCAACACTTTGCGAATCCAACAGGCTTTGTTGGCAATTTTATATAGATTTGTTTTACGTTTTGTATTTTTTTACTTTTTTTTTTGTTCTGTGCCACCAGACTCGTTGAAACAATTTTTTTTGTAGGTTTACTCTTTGCAACACACACTGTACATTCTTTGTGGCGGTGAAGGGTATATTACACATGGTGGCAATGTTTGCGGGAATGCCTGGGTTTATGCCTGTATGATGTCTGCCAGCCAGCCAGTCATACTGTGCCTTCTTGCACTCCTAGCCTGTTGCCAATAATTCGAGGCGGCCGAGATCCAAGGACATTTGGCAGAAGGAGAAGTGTGATTGAGTGTATTTTTATTGAAAGCTTATTTTATTTACTTACACATTTGTAGAAATGTTTGTTACAGCTTAAACTTGCAATTCCACTTAGTTCGTTACGAATGCATATAGCGGAGTGAGTATAGGGGGGAAGTTTAACAAATCAGGGAATTCATACTTGGCCTCCTTAAATAAATCTAGGGTTTTCGCAGAAGCTTTACTGTAGTGTATGGAAAATATATTCGTGGAAATTGCGATTGCGCAAATGTATTCGAGCAATACAGAATGTTTATTCGAAGAATTCCAAGGCTGCCTGTTGAATACAAGTTTTTTTCAGAAGCAGTTTCCATGAAAGCAGTTATGGGGAATATAACAATGTATTCGGACAATAGTTACAAATGTTCCAAGAATTTCAGGACTCTCAGATAAATGTGTATTTTGCTTAATTTATGCTATGAAAGAAGAAGGCTTCAATGAACAGTACTGGATTGAAATTGTTTCTATTCTAGGGAATTACATACAATACCTTTAAATGTCATGCCTAATGAAAAAATATCTTGAACAATTGTTGCGGCACGGGCTAGATGCAACAGTAAATAGGACGAATTGTTTATACCCTTGTCCATAACTCATTCCGTTTTTTTCAGATTTGCTTAAACTATACTTTATTATACCCTACACCATATTGTGCAACATGGTATTATGATTTTTTGCATTCTTTTGTAAAATTCAAAATTAGGCGATTTATACCAGTCGTCTCTTATTCCAATCGACTTAGTAGTCCGTCTGTCTGTCGAACTATACTTAATAGAAATTATAAAAAGGCAAAAACATTAAAAATTTTTATATTTGTTGCAGTTCTGACTCCAGTTGGTTGTAGTAGTTGAAATTATTTTCAAAACAAGCTATAGCACATTATAAAAGGCTAAAGAATGAACACACCTTTTAGAAAAAAATGTAATTTAGTAAACTTTAAATTGCTTATAACTCTTTAAAAAAATTTAAAATTTTTTCTTGAACTACGTATAAGATATTTTTAAGAAAATAATACATACACAAAATTTCAAAGCAATCAAAAATAGTGATGTCAAAAATCGCCCCGTTTGGCATGGAATGACTCATATGTCAAATCGGGAGTAACATATATATGGGGGCTATATCTAAATCTAGACCGATTTACCCCAATTTTAGTAGTATTTGTTCCTGAGTTAAAAGTCTTCTTTCTGATAAATTTCGTAATGATCGGATGTAAAATACAACTTCTATAGCACTTTGATGCCACATCGGTAATAACATATCTTAATTTTAACCGATTTCCAACAATTTAAATAGTGTCATTCCTTAGGCCACAGTCTTATGCTGTCTTTGATCGCGAACAGACGTATTACATCGACGTGTTGTCGTCCTATACAACAAAACCGGTTTTCATACCAAAGATTGCCTTGCATAGCATCCAGTCGTAATAACAAAACAAACAAGTGTTTTACAAAAACAATACTTCATTTCAATTGTTTGAAATGAATGCTCCAAAGCGTAAGAGAGTTTTGGGGCAGAGTACCGAAAACCAAAATTAAAAGCAACGAGAACAGATATAGTGCACTCTCTGCTCTCGACGATGATGATGACGAAACTTACAGTGAAAGTGAAGTTGAAAAAGCAGAATTCAAGGTTATTGTTCCACCAATTATTGTGGATACTGTGCATGGTTTCTCCTCAGTCTATCGTCTAATGGGATCTTTGTATAAATTCAAAAAAATGTCTATCGGAACCAAGATCATCTCGGATTCAATCACTGATTTCGTGTCAGCAAAATACAAGCTAACTGAAGCTAAATACTAATTCTATACTCACCAGCTGAAAGATACGGAAATGTATAAACTTGTTCTTTTTGGGCTACCAAAAATAGACACAAATAAAATAAGTAATGAGCTCAAAATCTCTCACAACATAACCCCGGCTAGTATTAAAGAAATTACAACATCTCGTTCGTCCGTTGTTTATATTTATTACCCATACGAGCCTACTAGAATTCCTCAAAATGAATGTTTTCGAAGATCGTCTACCATAGATCTACTAATTTCTAACTCTACATTAAATTTTACTGATGTAGAAACCCATACTTTTAAATTGACTTCTGATCACATATCTATTTCGTTTTGTATAAATGAACACATCGAAGAGTGTGAGCAATTTTTCTATGACTTTTCAATTGGCAACAGTTTAACTATATTTATCATCATTAGTTAATGAAGAATTATCATCAACCACGATTGAAAACATATCAAACTTTATAACTGACACGCTTTCCGAAGTGTGTTGTGAAACAATTTCTCGTCGGTGCAGTAAGCAACACAATTTACAACTATCTGACTTTTGTAAGTCCTTAATTTCCACTAGGAACAGATATAGAAGGAAATCTCAAAGATGTTCGGATACCACCTTAAGAATCACGTACAAAGCCATAACCAAAGAACTCAATAAATTAATATCCTTTCATGTTAATAACGCAAGAAATCAGCAATGGTCTTAATTTCTTTCAAATATGCCAGTTGGAAGCAAACAGTTTTGGAAAATCACAAAATATATTATAGGTAAAAAGAAACAATTTTCAGACCTTAACGTAAACAATAGCGTCATCACCGACGGTGCAGAGAAAGCAAACATTATTGCAGATTACTTTTTAAAAGCACATCTCACATCTGTTAATTTGTCAAGTACAGTTGACAATAAGGTAGAATCTTTTAACGACTCTTTAGAACGATTATCAACTGGAGAGGAAACAGTCTTACCAACAAACGTTACAGAATTAAAATATTACCTTTCGGCATTAAAAAATTCTAAATCTCCAGGTTCAGATGGAATTTAGAATGTAGTACTTAAAAACCTTCCGTTGTCTGTACTGAGTCTGTTAGTTAAAGTTTTCAACTTTTGTATTACAAACTCATATTTCCCAAAATGCTTCAAAAAGGCAAAATTCATTCCAATTCCAATGAATGGGAAAAATTCGAAAATCCCATCAAGTTACCGACCAATTAGTTTACTTAGCTCTCTGGACAAAATTTTTGAGAGAATAGTATTTGCAAGACTCAAAATGTTTGTCGATAATAATAACTTGCTGTCAATACGGTTTCCGAGAACAACATTCAACGCTTCATCAACTTAAAAGAGTGGTCAATATCATAAAAATGAACAAAAGGAAAAGACACTCAACGGGAATATTGTTCTTAGATATTGAGAAAGCTTTGGACTCTATCTGGCATAAAGGTCTAGTTTATAAACTTTATAAGATGCAGTGTCCAAATTATTTAGTGAAACTGGTCAAAAGTTTTCTCACAGGGAGATCGTTTGTAGTTGATGGTCACAAATCTAACGAAATATTGATCCCTGCTGGCGTACCTCAAGGATCTGTTTTATCTCATCTTTTGTACTCCCCGTATATATTTCCGATTTCAAAGTTCTTAGTGGAAACGATGTTGCCTCTTATGCTGCGATAGCGCATTTATCAGTCATGGAAAAGTTTCAAATGCAATAGTAAAACGTATGCAAAATGTTTCTGTTTCAGCAGAAAAGTATTTTCATAAATGGAAAATTAAAGTAAATGAGGAAAAGTCACAGGTTATACTATTTCCATTTAACAAGTCGCCTAAAAGAACACCAACTCGCGTTTTAACTGTTCAAGGTCATATAATTCCCTTCTCACACTCTATAAAATATCTCGGCTTAACTTTAGACCAAAAACTTACTTTTAAGAAACATTTAGAAAATTCTTGCATTAAAAAAATGTAAAATGTGGCAGAGCGTTATTTCCGCTTTTAAATAGGAAATCGAGACTAAACTTGAAAAATAAATTATTATTATATAAAATGTGTATTAGACCCATTTTCTTAAATGCCTGCAAGATATGGAATAAATGTGCCAAAACGCACAAAAAAGATTACAAATTATTCAAAATAAAAATCTGAAAATTATATTCAACCTTCCGAATCGTTATTCTACCGTTAATTTACACAATCTATCAAACCAAAAGACAATAGAGACACTAATAGATGATTTGACTCTATCATTTAAGGAAAAATGCTGAATGTCTACTCATGCACATCTGAGAGATCTTGCTACCAGTGACTAAACGACCTATACCTAACGAGTATAATTCTATTTAGGCGCTGCAAGCACATTTCTCCACACTTTTACCCCTGTATCATAATGTTAGGTTTTTTACTATCTTTTTCTTCAAACACTTGTTCTATTTTAATATTGTTTCCATTTATACTTGTACATACTTGATGTAATATACTTATATAAAAACTCAAGATTTGTATATATTATTAATGCATGTAGATTATTGATAGTAAATAAAAATAAAAAAAAAATCCTTAGGTCAAACTAGACATACGCGAAATTGTTTAACGCGATCAGATAATAATTGCGACCTTTACTTTGATTACAAGGATACATCCACAGACGGACGAACGGACATAGCTATATCGAATCAGAAAAAGATTGCAAGTCGATCGGTATAAATAAGGATGGGTCTATATCATCTCCTTTTGCGTGGTACAAACAAATGCACAAATACACCACACTGTGGTGTGGGGTATAAATATAGCCTTCATTGCGCTCATTTTGTTCCCATATTCCTGAAAATATTCCTTCTTTGTTTAATTTCCATCAACAGTAATTGAGAGTGATTGTCGCACTTGCGCGGTGCAAAAATGCAACGTTTCAGCCCTGTATCTAATCGAAGGGGTGGACTTTGCCCTTCAAAACAAATGTTTTTTCAGCATCGAGCGAATAGCCTAAGTAGTCTCGTCTGCACATGCGGGTACCCTACAACACACTGTGGGTATTATGAGTTTGTGCATTTGTTTGTAACACCTAAAAGGAGAAGAGATAGACCCATCGTTTGTTATACCGATCGAATTAGAATCACTTCCAGAGTCGATTTAACCATGTCCGTCTGTCCGTGCGTCTGTAGATGTATCGTTGTAATCAAAGTGCAGGTCGTATTGCTCTTTTTTGGTCCTAGGACGATCCCTATTGAAATTGGGGGAAATCGGTTCAGATTTAGATGTAGTCTCCATATATATGTTACCCCCGATTTGACATATAAGCGCTGTAGAAAACGCACTTTATATCCGTTCAGTATAAAATTCAGCAGAGAGAGTTTTCTTGTTACATGAATAAACACTGCCAAATTCGGAGAAAATCGGATCTGATATAGATATAGACCCCATATACATATATGTTACACCTGATTTCACAAATAAGCGCTTCAGAAACTGTATTTTCCACGTGGTAAATTTTGTAGCGACAGAAATTAAGTTTTTGATCCAAGTTGATGAAAATCTCTTTAGATTATGTATAGTCCCTTTAATTTGTTCCTTCCGATTCTTGATCTATGAAAGAATACTGCGCATTTTAAGATTATCGTTTGAAATCTAGTTCATTTGATCAACATCATCAACTCCTTCTTGGGATAAGCCTTGATGAGGAGATTGAGCTAAGTACTTTGTAAACTGAAACGAAACCAATTATTCCAAATTGTTTTCGAAGTGCCTATTTTCGCATTTTTTCCTTATTGGTTTTGTAATGAAGTTTGGAAAGATGCTTTATTTAGGTGACACCGTGGAGCATTCTTTGTTTTTATTTCTTTTTGTTGTGAGTTTAAAGGCTAGATTTTGGCATTTTGTTTTCGATTCTGACCATACAAAATGAAGCAGTTCAAGAGGGTGTAGGCGACATAATAAAAATGGTGGTCTGTGATAGGGCAACATCCTTTTTATAGAAACTAAAACACCATAAGTTTTAGTTTGAGTCGCCCTATTTTATACAGGGGAGGAGCTATATGGTCCCAAAGTTGGCAATCTCTAGAGTACAAAATGTTAAAGCGTACCCCTTTCGATACATCCCTCACAAATGGATCATTTTGCACCAACAGTTAACAGCTCATAACTTTAATACCAATTTAATGTTGCAATTTAGGTTGATAATAAATTAATTAAACAAAAAAATAAATAAATTCACGTATATTTTTTTAGGACTGAAGGTGAGGTGATTCTTAAGTCGGTTCTTTCTACAGTGTGGTCCAAAATTAGCTAAGGGGTTTGAGTTCATTATAACTTTTTATTTGAGACATAATTAGTAAACTACTTTTTTTAGTTAATGGAGAATATTTGTAATTTAATTATGAACAATTATCTTACAAGTTGTGACTATTTTCTGCTTCGCATATTCGTGCTTGTTCAATTGTATACTGTTCCATTTACAAGGAATTCAGACCCCTTCGATCATTTTGGCAATCCTGTATTAACAATATTTTTGAATTTTAAATTCCCCAAGTCTTTTCTACACTGAAAAGAAATAAAAAATTATATTGAAAAAGTCATTAGGTCATTCTGGGCCACCCTGTACTAACTGAAATCAACAAAAGATTTTTGCACATAAGAAAAATCTCGTATTGTTCCCGAAATATCTGCAAGTGAAAATCAAATTTTTCATTTTTCCCGACCCCGTTCTGGTATTTTGTTAATATCAGGGGGAAATAAAGTGTGGTCCAATCATAATGCACGATTTTAATTGTTAGTCACTCCTTTACGTCAAGTTTTTTTTGGTTGGACCACACTTTATATACAGAATTCTTCCATATACATTTTTTGCATTAAGAATAAAAATTTCTATAGGATGGAAAAAGTGTCTATAACACTATTCAACAAAAATTTTGTCCAAGGTATGTGGATAACAGTTTCTGGTGTAATTAGGAGCCACAAACACGAAAAAAATATTAAAAAAATTGTTATGGCAAATTTTTTTTAAATTCCAACTTTCATGGAAAGTACATTTAGTATTTGGTCCATAATTTTTCAAGTATAACCTGATTGAGCCGTGTTATGCGTTAAATTAAAGGGAATTATGAGGGCTACATATGATGCAGATATCACGTAGAATCTTTGGTTTAGTAACAGTCGTCAAAAATATTAGAAAAAAATTATTTTTTTTAAAAAAAAAACACTTTTTCCTGGTACAAAAAAAAACATAAAAAATAGAAAAAAAGTCGTAAAAATTATGTTATCACATTTTTAAAAAGCCAGCATGCTAACGAAAAAAACACTGTCTATGAAAAAAATTTATGGATAAATGTAATGTTATGAGCAATTTTTTAAATGTTAGGGAAATTCAAGAAAATCTTGTTTCATATTTTTCCGTTTTTAAATGATGTTTTTGCTTATATGGAATTCGCCATATGTGAGAGATTCATATAAGAGACATTGCACTTGCATTTTATATTATGAGGATTAATGTCAGCCATTACAAAATTATAGAGCGGACGAGTTTTTATGGCCGTTCGTATCCCTCCATAAAACATTATATGCAATGTGAGAGCTATATTGGCAAACTATATGCCAGCTACAGGTATTGCAACTTATGTGCCTAAGCCCGGAATTTATGAATGAAATTTCTTATTAATAAATTAGTGTAATTCAGTTCCTTAAAGAAATAAGTCGATTTTCTGAAAAATATTATAAAGTTATATTTCGAAGTATGAGTAAAAGGCAAAGAACTTTTCAATGTGTAAATGATCCCGACAATTTCTGCTACATCTGCGGAAAATATGTAATTAAAAAAAATCGACGTGCGTTTAGTAAAATAATAGAAGAAATATATGTGTAATATTTTGGTATACGAGTTAAAAATATGAACGAACCGTGGACACCTAGTATTTTGTGTAATTAGTGCCATGTAAATCTTACTCGATGGACTAGTGGAATAATGCGGTAAGTACTTTACAATTAATGTATTACAATGTTTTGTGGAATAAAACGTTTTAATTTTTGACTTCACGTGCAATTTGGAATGCCAATGATTTGGAGACAACTATTCATTCACGATACGGACTGCTATTAATCATACGAAACAATGGGTAAATTGATAAAATACATAAAATATGAACATGAGTAGAAAATTTGTTGCGATTTAAAAGTAGTTGATATGTTATGCCTCTGGGGTAGCCGTGCTCGAGAAGATCATTACAGAAGAAAGAAATGGGCAAAAAGAAAACACATTACATTGGGTGAAAAAACATAAAATATACACCTCTCGTCCAAAAAGAAAACATTATTTTGCCACCACTGCATATTAAGTTGGGGCTCTTTAAAAATTTTGTAAAAGCCTTAAGGAAAGATGAAAATTCACTCTCATATTTAAAGACTTTATTTAAAAGTATTTCTTTTCAAAAAATCGAAGAAGGCGTTTTTGATGGGCTTAAAATAAGGAAACTGATGAAAGATGTAAATTTCGAATCATATTTGATGTCGGATGAAATTGCAGCATGGAGGTCGTTTAAGCTTGTGGTTTCAAATTTCTTTGGTTCCAATAAAAGCCCGCAATATGAAACAATGATTAATGATTTGTTAAAAAATTATGAAAAAATTGGTAAGAAATATTCTTTTCTATATTTTTGTATATAACACATATGTATGTATTCTTCTAACTTATTTTTCGCTTTATGTATTCCAACAGGTGTAAATGTGTCCCTAAAAATGCATTTCTTGCATTCTCATTTAAACTTTTTCCCCGATGATCTTGGCGACGTAAGCGACGAACATGGCGAAAGGTTTCACGAAGAAATGAAGTCCATCAAAGGGCACTGGGATGAAAGAATGATGGGAGATTATATTTTGTTCCTCATTTCGGAATCGGTTTCCGAAATCTACAAACGTCAATAAAGAACTCACAATTACTTCTAATGAAACTTGTACATGTAAATAACATAAAAAAGTAATAAATATAATCGCTATTAAAACAGAAATTAAAAAATAACAATTTTTTGAAATTCTCTTACCTCTACCAAAAGGGCTATAAATTCTACATTTATCAATAGATTTTTTCAAATAGGCATTATTTTCTTTGCTAGGATGCAAACTTTTAAAAAATAAAATAAAATAAAATATTTTTGTGATTTTTTTTCTATTTTTTATGTTTTTTTTTGTCCCAGGAATTTTTTGTTTTGAGAAAAATCGACTTTTTCCAATTTGTTTAATGACTGTTACTAAACCACTATTTCTTAGTGAAAGAGATATTTCCAACACTGGTAGCCCACACTAATAGCTTCAATTTAACGTATAAGTCGACCTGATCGGGCATATACTCCAAAAATTATAGAGCAAATACTAAGGGTACCTTCGACGATAATTGTATTCTTAATTAAAAAATTTTTAAAAAAAGAAATTATCCATAACAAAGATTTTAGTTTTGATTTTATAAAACAGTATGCCACAATCTATACAAAAAAATAATTTTTAAGTTTGGGACACAAAAAAAATTTTTTTTTGTTGCCTACTGTAATAATAGACGTTCTTTTCACAGGAATCAGTTCTGAGAATTGGTCGTGACAGTAGCTCAAGTTATGCTCAATTAGTAATTTAATGGCCATACGAATTTTTTGCCCTCGGTATACCGTACGGAATATCTCTTTTGTGTCTGAAGCAAAGTTGTAGATATCGAATAGGGGGGAAAAATTCAGAACAAACCTACTCGCTGAAAAAAATCGCTTCAGTAGTATATTGTCCCAAACGTATTAGGCTTGAAACATATATATGTTTATGGTACACTCTAAATATATTATAATTGGTACACACAAAAATTATATATTTGGGAAGACGTTGTTCTAAACAAATCCTTGTTTCCACCCAAATGCTTTTTATTTTGGATTATTAATTCCGAAACAAAGATTTATTTAAATTTAAGTTTTCCAAAAATATATCGAACCTTAATTGTGTTAAGTTTTACAGCAATTTAATGATAATTTTTTAGAAATGTTTAATGTTCGTAAATTAAAATCGTATAATTATGGATAACAATAATTTACTCGAAGGATTGACAACAAATGCTAACACGAAGTCCTCGGAAATTTAAAATGAGTCCCTTAAAACATGCTGCTAATGGAATTTTTAACTGGGAGAAATAATTCGAAACGAAGGAAAAATTAAAAAGGGAATTAGAAAAATTCAGCAAAGATTTGAAAATCGTTTTTAAATTAATACATTTGAAGATATTCCTAAACAATAATCTTATTTGTATATAAATACATATTTTATTTGAGAAAATTAGTTTGCAAATATATTTTGCTGTAATATATTAATATATGCGTTCTAAGTAAGTTTTATTGATTTTCAAATAAAATTTATTTACTCAGAAATATATAACATTTAAAAATTTGTGTTCCAAATATATTTTGTTTCGATTCAAACATATCAAAAAAGGCGATTTTGCCCCGTGTACCCCAAAAAAGTGCGCACCAGCCAGACAGACTTACGGATGAATGGACGATCGTTATTCTAAGCACACGCAGAAAAAAATCGCTTCTGTAGTATTTTGTCCCAAACATATTATGCTTGAAACATTTATATGTTTGGGGAACACTCTAAATATGTAATATTTGGCACAAACAAATATTATTTATTTGGGTAGTTATTGTTCTAAACAAATCATTGTTTCCATCCAATTATATTTTATTTGGGACTATTATTTCCGAAGCACAGATTCATTTGCATTCAAAAATGTAGCGATACCTATTAAACTTAATGTTTGTAAAATTCCTTTTTAATTGAAATCACATAATCTTGATGAAGAATATATAGAAATTAATAATGAGTGCTTTAAAACAAAAGTTAATGCAATTTTTAACTGTAAGACTTATGCCTCGAAATCAAATTAAAGCAAAAATTCAGCAAAGTTTTGAATTTTCTTAAATAAAATATATTTGGAGAAATTTCTAAACAATAATTTTATTTATTTACAAACATATTTCATTTTAGAAAGATAGTTCGCAAATATTTTTTGTTGTAATAAAAAATTTCAGTTCCAAATATATTTTTATATTCAAACATATCAAAAACGGCGATTTTGCCCCGGGCACATAAAATATCCTTAAACAGATTTCTGCCAAAACATAAATAGGGTCTTAGTTGAACTAGCTTGTATAACGCTTTTTTCGTAAAGTGAGAGAATAATGGAGAAATAGTTCTGAGCAAATTTTCCCAAATTAGTTCAAGCCCGAAGATTATTCTTCATTTGTTTACTTTAGGACAAAACCAGGACATTTAGCATCTAGTTAAATCCGCCTAGAAGTATTACTTATTTAGCGTAGACAAACATTGTTTTGCATTTTTTCCGAATTTCTCAAACCACCTCTCTATGAGTATGTTCGCAGTGCATTTACATCATGTAGTGCATGGCTTGCCATTTTTTTTGCCAAGCCAAACATTTTTTCTTATTCGTTTTCTTTTAGCCTCAAATAAATCTGTTGTGTGTAGGCCGTTATTGCTTCTGGCCACGAAGACTTCAGTAGAGCGACTGTAGCCGCCAGCAGCACCACCACCAGTCACATGGACAGAGTCAGAAACAACTTGTTGCTTTGAAGGCACACAAATCGAATAAGGCCATTCACGTCCTGCTGCACTTTATATTCATCTCCGGCCTCGTGCTTGTATGATTGTGTAAGTGCAAGGATCCTACAAGTGTGCCCTCGTGTATGTATGCATGCGTGCGTGTGTGTTTGTATAACATTACACAAAATGTTAGTTTGTAAATATGTCCTGCAGAGATGAAGAGGAGGCGGTCCCAAGCAAAAGTAAAGCAGAAGTATTCTAGTCTTTTTTGCCACTATTCGCATACAAGTTGAATTATTGCAAAAGGAAATTGAGTTTATTTTAATTTTATTGCTTTCTTCTCCTGGAACCTTCTCGCTCCCATGGCGTCCTTCCTCTCACGGAAACTTCATCTACTGCTGTTCGTTCGGCATAGACAAAACTGCCTTTGATTCCTTTTGTAGTCGAACAAAATCGTATATATTCAAATTGACAACAATATCCGGCAGCGATGACTTTGAGAGAAATTGAAAAAAAAAAAGAAAGACGGCTGCGAATGAACGAATCAGCCAGGGAGGTCTTTGTGTTTAAACAGGAAATACACGATTTTTTTCTAATTTTATGTTTGCCTTTTGTGTGAGTGTGTTTGGCAGCAAGTCGAACATACGGCCAAGGAAAGTTTAAAATTATCAAATGGTTTATGGGGAAATTCAATTAAGGCTTTTTTTTCGGATGTATGACCGCCGAAAGAAGAGGTGGTCATTTCCATGAGCTAATAATTGATTTAGTTGTTATGTCTTCATTCTGTAGAAAGAGATTACACAGTACAACATATGATTTTGGGACTCAATTCTGAGAATTGGACGTGAAAGTTGTCCCAAATATAAGAACTTCTGCAACATTCGGTTAGTCAAGTTGGCTCAATTAATAATTTAATGGACATACAATTTTTTTTGCTCAAGGTGGATTTTTTGCACTTTTCATATATTTTTATCTCGGTATACCATACGGAATATCTCTTTTGTGTCTGAAGCAAAGTTGCAGATACTGAAGAGGAGAAAAAAATGCGTCAGTAAAATATTGAAAAATACGTATAAAACAGAACATTAAAACCGAATAGAACATTTTTGCGGTTTTTAAGAAACTGGATGCACCTTTTATACCCTACACTACAATGTGGTACAGGGTATTATGACTTTGTGCATTTGTTTGTAACACCCAAAAGGAGAAGAGATAGATCCATTGTTTATTATAGCGATCGACTTGTAATCACTTTCTGAGTCGATTTAGCTATGTCCGTCTGTCTGTCTGTAGATGTATTCACGGGGGAAAATCGTCATTTTTGATATGTTTGAATTGAAAGAAAATATATTTGGAAGCGATTTTTTCAAATACTATATATTTGTTAACAAATAAATTTTATTTGAATCGCATCTTGTTTGGAACGCATATAATAATATATTAGAACATAATATATTTGCTAACTGACTTTCACAAATAAAATATGTGTGTACCTACAAACAAAGTTATTGTTTAAGAAGTTTTCCAAACATATTTTATTTAAAAAAAAATTTAAAACTTTGCTGATTTTTTCGAATTTTAGTTAGTTTTTCCTAGTTTTCGTTTTAAACTTTATAGCTAAAAATGTCTTTTAATTTATAAATATTCCAATTCATCACTTTTTTTCAATCCATCAATGTTCACGAAAAATTATACGATTTAAATTTTAATTAAATTTTAAAAACATTTAAAATTTATAAAAAAAATTATCTTTGAGCCTCTGAAAAACAGAAAACTTGTCTTTAAATCATGGCATTGATACATCGCCAAAATAATTAAATACAAATTAATCTTTGTTTCGGAAATACTAGTTCCAAATAAAAAAAATATTAAAATGGGAACATATTTTTGTTTAGAACAATATTCTCCCAAACATATAATATTTATGTGTTTCAAATATTATATATTTGGAGTGTACTCTAAACATATGTATATTTCAAGCCGAATATGTTTGGGACAATATACTACAGAAGCGATTATTTTTCAGCGTGTTCTTGTAATTAAAGTACAGGTCGCAATTATGGCCCGATATTGACGAAACTTTACACATATCTTTTTTGGCCCAAGGACGATCCCTATTTAATTTGGTTAAAATCGGTTCAGATTTGGATATAGCCCCGATTTTACATGTAAGCGCTGTAAAAACTTTATTTTATGTCCGATCAGTATGAAATTCAGCAGAAAGAGGTTTCTTATTACATGAAGGAATACTGCCAAATTCGGAGAAAATCGGTTCAGATTTAGATATAGCCCCCATATATATGTTACCCCCGATTTTACATGTATGCGCTGTAAAAAGTGTATTTTTAATCCGATCAGTACGAAATTCGGCAGAAAGAGGTTACATGAATTAATACTGCCAAATTTGAGGGAAATCGGTTCAGATTTAGATATAGCCCACATATATATGTTACCCCCGATTTGACATGTAAGCGCTGTAGAAACTGTATTTTATATCCGATCAGAAAGGGGTTTCTCATTACGTGAATTAACACTGCCAAATTTGAGGGAAATCGGTTCAGATTTAGATATAGCCCCCATATATATGTTACCCCCGATTTAACATGTAAGCGCTGTACAATCTGTATTTTATATCCGATCAGTAGAAAAATCTACACAAAGAGGTTTCTTATTATATCAATGGATACTTCCAAATTCAGAGAAAATCGGTTCAGATTTAGATATAGCCCCCCTATATATGTTACCCCCGATTTGACATGTAAGTGCTGTAGAGACTGTACATATTTTATATCCGGTCAGTACGAAATTTGACAGAAAGAAGTTTCTTTTTACATGAATGATTATTCAAGGAAAATCCGTTCAGATTTATATATAACCTCCATATATATGTTCCTCCTGATTTGGTACCAAAGCGCTATATAAGTTGTACTTTACTTCCGATCAAATTTTAGAGACCTGAAAGGCTTCAGCGGAAATGAAAATTAAAACATTACTTAAACCAATTATTCCAAGGTAGTACCAATTATTCCAAGGTAGTACCAATTATTCCAAGGTAGTACCTACCTAACATACCCTGCATATATTACTTATATTGTGTACCACCAAAAATCGGACTATTTATTGTGTTAAGGCTAATAATAACCACAGTAAATGCAAATATGTGGAATATTATTATTAGTTAAATTTTTAATTCCACACATTATATTAAACTCCTCTTTGGAATAAGCCTTGACGTGGCGGGGGAGCTAAGTACTTTCGTAAAAGAGTTGCCTTTCTTTTACGAATTATTCCAAATATTCAAAAAGAAATTCTTAATGTACATTGCCGAGGTGGTGTAGGGTATTATATAGTCGGCCCCGCCCGACTTTAACCTTTCCTTACTGGTTTCGGGTAGGCTTGTTCCGCATTTTTTTCTCCTATTCAATATCTGCAACTTTGCTTCAGACACGAAATGGATATTTCGTACGGTATACCGAGAACAAAAATATAAAAGTACTTATAGATTTCTCGGAATAATTGAGTGAAACCGACAAACTAAAATAAGTAACACAAACAGGCCCTACATTAAAATAAACAAAAAAAATATTTTTGGTATCAAGTTAAATCTTATGTTATAATATCCTTAATATCAAATAAACCCACAGAAAATAATTCAACGGGGTTAACTCACACGATGTTGATGGCCAAATAACGGGACCATTAGGTGTTATTATTCGTTCATCAAAATATTCTTTGAGTAAATTAACTGTAGGGTGCGTTGTGCGGAATCTGGCTCCGTCCGTTGGAACGAAAAAACTTGTAATTATTTTATTATTGACATTCTGCCCATCGTCGTTTTTAAGAACCAATGACTCCGCAGGCACATAAAGCGCGCCGAACTGTAATCTGCTGTATTTTCAGTGGTGGTTTGACAAAAGCTTGTGGATTATCTTCACTCCAAATGTGACAATTTTGCTGATCTACGTAATCATTTAACTAAAAATGAGCTTTATCGCTGAATAAAGTTTGAAGTGTGACAAACAGAAACGTTACATTAATATAAAATTTCAATAATTTGCTAGTGTTACTCTCAATGATAAAATGGCAAACCAAACTAAACGACACAACAAGAACGAAAACCGCAATATCTGAAAAGACTAGCATAATTTCTGCGCTTATTCTTTTCTAACAAGGTTGTGTAAGGTATCAAATACTAGGATCAATGCACTTATTAGTTCCAATGAAAATAATTACGGTTCTCATGGTGATTTTCATCATGGCCATCCATTCCAATGCAAGTCGAGGCGAATTCTGTATTGGGATCATTTTAATAAGGTTTAAGTTCGTAACATTGTCGCGCAACAAACGGGTTGTAGGAGAAGCGGTCTATGCTAAGACTCTCCCGGGACGATATTCGCATTGTATCAATTGTGAGAGGGCTTTTCAGCGTCTGGTGCCCTCCTTCAACTCTCTTGGGAAGATATTCACACAGCACGGATTGTAGAGCAGCAAAAAATTTGCAAAATAACTACCCGGTGTTTTTCCTCTCACGTGTACATGAGCACACACATTGAAGGCCGGGTTAGGCATACGTAACCGTAATTTATCTTTACTGTTGCCGTAACGTTGCCCGTTTGAGCGATTAGCCAACGTTGACAAAACGAGTCATATGTTCTGACAACAACAACACATAAGTAAACAAAAAAGCCGAGATTTCTTTTTGTTTAGGTTTATTAAAAATGAAGTTAAAAAGAATGATTATAAATTTGTGTTTTTTAAATCTGTGCAAAATTTACAATAAAAGTAATCAAGAAAATATCGTCGGATAAGAAGATGGGGTGGACGTCCTATAAACAATGACTGGGCGAAAGCCGGATACTAGAATGCCTATGGCAGTTTTTAATTTGTTATTAACATTAATAAAATATGAGTTAACTACGCCAAAGCAACGGATTAGACCGGCAGAGAGACTAGCAGTAACACCACTGTATGTCAAATATAGCTTTATCCTATGAAATTTTAGATATTTGGATCACGGTTGTTCCATAAAATCGATTGCATGGAGTCACAAGCTGGGGAAAACAACAATTCGAAATATTATTTCAGAATGCAGTGAAGTTTTGTGGCGCTTGCTTTCGCCGATTTATTTAAGTGAACAAGCTACACAGCAGTACAAACACATTGCCAATGATTTTCAACGAATGTGGGGTATGCCGATTTGTGTGGGAATCTGCGAAGCTAACAGTTAATCAGTTATATCAGTTAATGTTGGAAGTTATGGCAGCCAACACGATGGGGGTATGTCCATTAAACTTCAATTTATTTATAATCTATTTTAATACAAACAATTTCCATTTCTTAATTTAAATTAAATACAGCTATATTCCAGTACTCTCCGTTTGGCCAATCAGTTATTTTAAGTACAGTACCTCCTAGTAAACCATTATCGTCAGCATCCTCTGAATCCTTTCCTCATTTTTTTATTGGCGATGCGGCGTTTCCCCTGAGGAATATCCTTGGTCTAAGTCAACAACTTTAGACGACCTCAGAGACAACATCCAACGCGAAATTGCCAACGTTCCGGTCGAAATGTGTCCAAGAGTGGTGGAAAATTGGGTCCAAAGAATAGATCGCAGTTGACGCCTCGTGGTGGTCATATGACCGAAATTGAATTTCATTCTTAAAATGTAACATTTGCACTACACCTGGAATAAATTTGAACTCCATATCTTAAATATTCTGTGTTTTATTAATATATAAAATTCGTATGTCCTTAATGGAAAACCCTTTACTTATGTCTATTTCCATTGAAGAGGGACTCAGCCAAATCCAATCTCTATCTATAAATAAGTCCACGTTTGTGGAGAGGCTTATATTGCTGTCAAATTAACCCACAATGAAGAAGATTGGCGCAATGATTGTCTCGTACTGTCGTCAAAAGAATCCTGAAGCAGATTATAAATTTAATTTTTAATGGAGTCAGCCGCGATATTCATAAAACTCACCTGTAACGTCCAGCTCCTTGTCAATATGCTTCCAAGATTCTCGCTTTTGTTCAGATATTCTATGTGCTGGATTATATTTATTGTATAAATACTCATGCGACTGCACCAATGAAATCAAATATTAGTCTTTCATGTTTATTTGCACTTTAAAACAACAAATAATTAATAAATTATTTTCTTTACTTTTCTCGGTGAACATACAATTGTAATTGTAAACAACATGTAGTATCAGCTGTTGTCAAATTGTACGTAAACGGAACGTCCAATTCTGATTTCAACAGATACAGCCGTCCGTTTACATTTCGTTTCCGTTGGCTAATCGTTTACACTGATTTCCATATGACAGATTGAATCAGCTGATTCGTTACGCTACGGGGGCGTTACGGTTAAGATTGCCTAACTGGGCCTTGAATTAGAGTTCACTATCATTCAGTCGCGCTTGAACATTCCATCGACGAGGTTGTGTCGCCGCTTGTTGCTTAGCGTGCACATAAAAAAGAATGGATGATACAATTATTACAATACATACTTCAAGTATAGGAATAAAGTTTAGTATGTATTGTATTTTTACCGAAGAATTTATAAACATTTCTAAATTATTATGTTACTGCAGAAATGACATATATATTATTTTCTTTTTGTCAAAATTAAATAAAGTAACGAATTTTTCAAAATAATTTGAAATGTATATAATACTATCTTTTAACGATTTTTTAAAAAAAAATTTATAAACACCTAAATATACCAACCAAAAAAAAAGTTGGACACTCGAAAACGGTTAATAGAATAAATAAAGAATTAAATAAAGAATAGGCATAATAAATATGTAAGTGGCTAATCATAACATATTTAAAGTTCGATTTCTTTATGTACGCGTATAATAACGCCAAATCTACTTAATGAGGTTCGTTGTCCACTTTATTTATTATCTTACCCAACAAATATATGTTAGGAAAATGCAAATACCATTTACACTTCTCACAAATACATAAATATTTTGTAGAAGTATTGTGTGCCCATCGCTGTTGTATAGGGATTTAAATTAGTGGAAATCTCTCTACAACTCTCCCAAGACGATATTCGCCTGGCACGGACTATAAGGAGAGACTTCCAGCGATGTATCTCTCTCCGACTCTTCCGGAACGATATTCGCATGTCACGGATTTTAAGGAGAGACTTCCAGCTCTGTATCTCTCTCCGACTCTGCCGGGACGATATTCGCATAGTACGGATCAGGGATGTTACGAAAGTGGGTTTAGCGAAAGCGAATATTGAAATATATTTCTTGCGAATGCGATAGCGAATATTGAAAAATAATTTTTTGCGAAAGCGAATGCGATAGCGAAACCGAATAATATTTGTTGTTTTTTGGCGAATGCGAAGCGAATATCAAAAACTGGCTTACGGAAGCGAACTATTTATGTAGATTCATTCCTAGATACTGTCTTTTAAATTCAATATATGTACTCGTATTGTTTCTGGGCTAAAATAGTGTTTCTTTATCGCAATTTATAGTTGCGGCCATATGTTTAGAGTAAATTGAATTTAATTGAATTGAATTTCCAATTAGAAACTTTATCTTCCTTAATGCGAGTAGAATTGCTGTTAAATGATTCAAAGGAATTGCTTACTTCAAGATAAATTCATAATTAATATTAAATGCATTAAATCATTTCAAAGGTAATGTTAAGCCCTTCTACCCAGAGAAAGCCACATTTTCAGTTATTTGATTTCATTTATCTAATTGGATTCAATTGGATACGGTTGAATATAACGCATGGTCAACATTTCTTTGGAATATTTCCATTTTTCGGATTTGGGCAATTGTTGGAGATGAATATTGCAATCCTATGTGGACAGACTGATATGTGGTGGGTGGTGTCAGTGGTCGCTGCATGATATGCAAATCCAATTTGATTATGTTAATATTCCGGGAAATGCTGAGACAACTCATCGTCAACATCAACTTCATCGTCGTCGTCAATGCAGTATTTCCATGAAAACTGTTTATTATCAGCCCCATTGGCGACAAAAAACATGAAAGCAAAAAGTATTTGGAAAACTCCAGTGCCAAAGTGGCAGTGCCACTAATAATAAAACCAGTGCTGCTTTCCGCCATTGGAGCAATCATTCCGACCGCCCACATCCAATAAAACCAACCCCAGCTCAACTGAGCCATTCGTTGGTCTATTGGTCCGGGAAATGCGTGGGTTTGTGCCGCGTGCGTATGCGTTTGTTGTCATATTATGTCGGCCATAATTTTGTTTGGCTTTTTCATTTAGCCACTATCGTTGTCGTAGCTCTTGGTGGCCAGTTGGCCCAGGCTGGTATTTCAAATAGCTCGACTCTTTTATCTAATTTTCCGTGGCGTACATAGTCTGCCACTCATGGTCACTTTGTTCATTTGACTGTCGGTCGCATGTCACTCAGTCAGCGAGTTGAAGTTTTTTGTTTTGCTTATTTATTCAAGTTCTTGTCACTCTGAAACTGACGCAAATAGTTAATTTTTTTGTCATTCGTATGTATAGTTATCTCCTATATGAGGATAAAGACTGGATTTACCGCACGCACACACACACACATATATTTGAAACCGGTAACTTCTATTTACCTCACACATGGGCGCCTATTGTGATTTTGAGCAATTTTGTATGATTTTAAATTAAACTTAAGAAGAGATTACTATGAAAGAATGTTCAATCTCTCGTTGTTACTAATACATAAATTAAGGTAGACTAGGTTGAATAAGTAAGCAGGGCCGAGCGCAGGATTTTGTTTAGAGGGGTTGGGGGCGGTGATTTCACATGTGGTACCCAATTTTTTTATTAAATATAGATGGTTGACACTTTTTAATACATATATTTACAGTCATAACCATTAAAAATACTTAGGTAATATTTTCAATAAGAATTATTCAAAGACAAAACTATAGTGTCTACCCTTTGTGTTTTTGAATAAAAAATTTTCTTCAGAAAATTACGAGTAATATTTAACTTAAATTGTATGGTAAGATACTTCGAACAAAAATGTTCGACACATCTTTAACTATGTTGAACGTTTCTGTATTTAAATATAGGGTGATCCATTTCGAGGTTCCCTACTTTAAAAAAAAAAAGAGAAAATTCAAATTGAATGGGGAATTTTTATTATCATTTGAAAGAACATTATTTGGCATTTATTTTTTGAAGATTATGTCTATCAAATGTTGGCCGCGGCTACGTCTCAGATGGTTCATCCGTTGAGTCCAATTTTCGATGACTCGTTCGAGCATTTCGACTGGTAAATGGCGAATGACACGCGTAAACGTTGTTCAGGCGTAAGTCTTTCCATGATGAACTGCAAAACAATACTTAACAAAAATAACATGACACGACTCACACGTGATCTGTCAAAACAGGCTATTGAAAAAGTATCTCTACTTTGATCACCCGTTATAACATTACACTAATTAATCTGTCAAAACGTTGTTCAGGCGTAAAGGCCCAGTTAGCCAAACTTAACCGTAACGCCCCCGTAGCGTAACGAATCAGCTGATTCAATCTGTGATATGGAAATCAGTGTAAACGATTAGCCAACGGAAACGAAACGTAAACGGACGGCTGAATCTGTTGAAATCAGAATTGGACGTTCCGTTTACGTACAATTTGACAACAGCTGATACTACATGTTGTTTACAATTACAATTCTATGTTCACCGAGAAAAGTAAAGAAAATAATTTATTAATTATTTGTTGTTTAAAAGTGCAAATAAACATGAAAGACGAATATTTGATTTCATTGGTGCAGTCGCACGAGTATTTATACAATAAATATAATCCAGCATATAGGATATCTGAAAATAGCGAGAAGCTTGGAAGCAAATTGGCAAGGAGCTGGGCGGTAGAGGTGAGTTTTATGAAGATCGCGGCTGACTCCATTAAAAATTAAATTTATAATCTGCTTCAGGATTCTTTTGACGACAGTACGAGACAATCATTGCGCCAATCTTCTTCATTGTGGGTTAATTTGACAGCAATATAAGCGTCTCTACAAACGTGGACATATTTATAGATAGAGATTGGATTGGATTTGGCTGAGTCCCTCTTCAGTGGAAATAGACATAAGTAAATGGTTTTCCATTAAGGACATACGAATTTTATATATTAATAAAACACAGAATATTTAAGATATAGAGTTAAAATTCCAGGTGTAGTGCAAATGTTACATTCGGTCATATGACCACCACGAGCCCGTCAACAGCGATCTATTCTTTGGACCCAATTTTCCACCACTCTTGGACACATTTCGACCGGAACGTTGGCAATTTCGCGTTGGATGTTGTCTCTGAGCTCGTCTAAAGTTGTTTACTTAGACCAAGGATATTCCTCAGGGGAAACGCCGCATCGCCAATAAAAAAATGAGGAAAGGATTCAGAGGATGCTGACGATAATGGTTTACTAGGAGGTACTGTACTTAAAATAACTGATTGGCCAAACGGAGAGTACTGGAATATAGCTGTATTTAATTTAAATTAAGAAATGGAAATTGTTTGTATTAAAATAGATTATAAATAAATTGAAGTTTAATGGACATACCCCCATCGTGTTGGCTGCCATAACTTCCAACATTAACTGATATAACTGATTAACTGTTAGCTTCGCAGATTCCCACACAAATCGGCATACCCACCATTCGTTGAAAATCATTGGCAATGTGTTTGTACTGCTGTGTAGCTTGTTCACTTAAATAAATCGGCGAAAGCAAGCGCCACAAAACTTCACTGCATTCTAAAATAATATTTCGAATTGTTGTTTTCCCCAGCTTGTGACTCCATGCAATCGATTGTATGGAACAACCGTGACCCAAATATCTACAATTCTAAAGAATAGAATGTTAATATTTCCCAACTTGGAATCATAGGATAAAGCAATATTTGACATACAGTGATGTTATTGCTAGTCTCTCTGCCGGTCTAATCCGTTGCTTTGGCGCAGTTAACTTATATTTTATTTTATAGGCATTCTAGTGTGCAGCTTTCGCCCAGTCATTGTTTATAGGACGTCCACCCCATCTTCTTATCCGACGATAATTTCTTGATTACTTTTATTGTAAATTCTGCACAGATTTAAAAAACACAAATTTATAAACATTGTTGTTAACTTCATTTTTAATAAACCTAAACAAAAAGAAATCTCGGCTTTTTTGTTTACTTATATGTTGTTGTTGTCAGAACATATGACTCGTTTTCTCAACGTTGGCTAATCGCTCAAACGGGCAACGTTACGGCAACAGTAAAGATAAATTACGGTTACGTATGCCTAACCCGGCCTTAAGTCTTTCCATGATGAAATGATAAACAATACTTAACAAAAATAACATGACAGCATGACACGACGCACACGTGATCTGTCAAAAAAAGGCTATTGAAAAAAGTATCTCTACTTGGATCACCCTATATTATATTAATTGAACTAATTTAAATAGTAAAAGGGTTTTCCAACAAGAGGTGTTATTTTGGTATTCAAAGAAAAATGCAATTTTTCGAGATAAATTATCGGATGTTTATTTCATAATAAAGAGGAAGGTATGCCGTTAATAATGAAGAACAACATCAGCCAAATGGCCAACACGACCACGCTTACAGGACCATATCCTTTTCATGAAATTTTCCATAACCAGATCGCAAAGTGGCTGCTCTATGTCCTCGATAGCCTCACGAATTCTATCTTTGAGGTCTTGAATCGACGCTGGGCTGTTGGTGTAGACCTTATCTTTCACGTGGCCCCAAAGGAAGAAGTCGCAAAATGTTAAATCACAAGATCTCGGTGGCCAATTGTGATCACCTCTTCGAGAGATAACACGGTCCGGAAACTTTTCCCGTAACAGAACACTGGTTTCGTTGCTTGTGTGGCACGTAGCACCGTCTTGTTGAAAGTAAACGTTGTCCAGATCAATACCATCCAACTCCGACCATAAACAATCATCTATCGATAGCGCAGTCCATTCACCGTAACTGTTGATCCAACCTCATTTTCGACCCCGCCGGACCATAAACCGCACCAAACAGTCACACGTTGAGGATGGAGAGGCAATAACTCTTGGGTTTTCCGAGCCTCAGATGCGACAATTTTGCTTGTTGACGTCGCCACCGAGTTGGAAATGGGCCTCATCAGTCAAGATGATTTTTCGATGGATTTCCGGATCATTTTCATGCATTTCAGGGACGCAATCAGCGACACGACGTTGTTGATGATCGGCCGGCTTGAGTTCTTGTGTTAACTGATCTTTATAAGCCTTAAGACCCAAGTCTTTATGCAAGATACGGTGTAATGACGTTTGTGGAATGCCCAATTCTAAAGAAGGACCAGGAATGGACAAACCTGGGTTTTCTTCAACACTTTGGGTTACAGCAGGAATATTCTCAGTTGTTCTTGAGCGACGTGTACGGGTTTTTTCTTCACATCATTAACTTGTCACAACAGCTCGAATTTTTCCACCAATTTCTGTATTGCGGTCCGACAAGGTGCTTCACGACGACCCAAAAATGCTTTAGTTTTGCGAACTGTGACTGCAAGATTTCCACCATTTTTGTAGTAAATTTTAATAATTTCATTGCGTTGTTGAATCGTGTATCGTTCCATTTTTAGTAATGGCGTAGTGTCTACTTGTCAAATGTCAAAGAATAAAAGCATCAGAAGTGACAGCTAATGAAATACCGTGTGATTCAAAATAACACCTCTTGTTGGAAAACCCTGTATATTAATAGTATAATTGTTTTAATAACTTGACACGCTGAGGCTATATAAAAACAAGTAAGAAAGTTCAGTCCGGTAAACCTACTTTGAATCCCCTCACCTTAAGTCCCAAAAACATGTTAGTAAATTTAATTTTTTTGTTTTAATTAAATTATTATCAATTTAAATTGCATTTAATAATTTTTAAGTATGTACTAGTATTAAAACAAGTAAGAAAGTTCAGTCGGGTAAACCGACTTATGAATCCCCTCACCTTGAGTCCCAAAAAATATTCGTAAATTTAATTTTTTGCTTTAATTAAGATATTTTCAATTTAAATTGCATTTAATAATTCAATTTTAATTGCAATAATTTAAGGGGCTTCCCAATAACGGCCACTTTTCTCTAGAATCTAGGTACTATAAAAGGATAACACTATACGAAATTTCAAGTATATGTATGCACTGGTATTAAAGTTAAAAGCTGTTAACTTTTGGTACAAAAAGGTCCATTTGTGTGGGAGGTACCAACAGAGGCGTGCCAATAACGCCCATTTTTATATGGACTCTGGGTACTATAAAAGAATTACACTGTACAAAATTTCAAGTATTTGTATTAACTGGAATCAAAGTTATAAGCCGTTAACTTTTGGTACAAAATGGTCCATTTGTTACAAAAGGGAGTGGCCACTTCGCACATTTTTCTTGAGGTGTTAGCGACTAACAAACTAATACTATATGTGTAATTTCAGAAGATTCGAGTAAGTAGTATAAAAGGTATTAAAGAATCAATATTTCACTAAAACCAATCTATTTAAACGATTTTCATTCATGGTTGACGGCAAGTAATTTTCCAGCCGACGCAATGTTGAAAAAGATCGTTCGTTTGTCGCTGTAGTCACAGGTAACTCCGCCATCACCGTCAATATTTTCTGAACGTTTGAAAACGCATCTTTATTAAATAAAGAGCTTCCAGGGAATTCTGATATTCTCCGCTTTACTTCTTCTTCTCCAAAGCTTCACTTCACTAATTTAAACTTCAAAAGTACGGTCAGACAAAATTGATGAATATTTTTCAAATAATTGTTCACAACTTTCTTCATTTAGTATTGTCATTTTAGATGGAAAAAGATATTAGAAATTTGACAAAATTCCACGGTGTTTCAAAAAGCTATCTTCGAGATGAGTGATGAATAAATCTAGATATGGAATATAGGTCGCAATCTTATAATATTCTTCAATATTTGTTGCATAAACATTGCACCGATAACTTTGTCGGGCCGACGTCCTAGGTTTCTTGATTTGAATGTCTTGTTCTTCACAAAATAATTTAACAGACGAAAAAATCGCACTAAAATGGTGAGTACAATTTTCGCGAATGTCCATCAATTTATTTTTCGTATTTTCAGCCAGATGTACGGCTTCAGCTAAATCTTGATTTTCGCTTTGAAGAACGAGACGTAATTATATACCAAGTAGTTAACTGAATAAACAATTAGATTAGACTAGATTAGATTAGATTAGATTAGATTAGATTAGATTAGATTAGATTAGATTAGATTAGATTAGATTAGATTAGATTAGATTAGATTAGATTAGATTAGATTAGATTAGATTAGATTAGATTAGATTAGATTAGATTAGATTAGATTAGATTAGATTAGATTAGATTAGATTAGATTAGATTAGATTAGATTAGATTAGATTAGATTAGATTAGATTAGATTAGATTAGATTAGATTAGATTAGATTAGATTAGATTAGATTAGATTAGATTAGATTAGATTAGATTAGATTAGATTAGATTAGATTAGATTAGATTAGATTAGATTAGATTAGATTAGATTAGATTAGATTAGATTAGATTAGATTAGATTAGATTAGATTAGATTAGATTAGATTAGATTAGATTAGATTAGATTAGATTAGATTAGATTAGATTAGATTAGATTAGATTAGATTAGATTAGATTAGATTAGATTAGATTAGATTAGATTAGATTAGACTAGATTAGATTAGATTAGATTGGATTAGATATATATATTGAAACAATAAGTTTCTGATTAGTGGCAGACTGTTATTTGTTGACGTAAGGGCACAACCGCTCTAGAAGAGCTTGCAGGTCTCTGGCTTCTGGCGGACCTACTCCTTCTTCGAACAAACCCTAGATAGGACCAAATAATAGCATACAAACAAATTTAAGTCAATCGGACAGAAATACAGTTCGATTGAGGAACGGCCAGATATGCTCAAATCATTTAAGATATTCTGAAACAGATATCCGCCTCCATCAATGTCTTACCGTTTTTTTTCGAAACAAATAATGTACACCCTTCTTCGCAAAAGTGAAGAAAATATACATATGTAATTTTTTTAAATAAATACTTTCCAATTTGTGCACGCTCATAAATCGTTTTTACTAATATCCGAGCACACGTTCGTATCAAAATATAAAACGTGATTTTGTTGAATAATCATTGAAGTGGAATTAAAAACAATTAATGTAACATTTATGAATTGCAACTAAATTTAAAATTTTACATAACTGCAAATAAATTGATTTTAGAATGGATGATGAGGAACTATTATGTACGCTCAAAATAGCATCAAATAATATGTCGTACAAATTAAATACATCCATGGTCATAAGTATAGCCACAGTAACAAAAAATCTGCTAAAGGGACAGAATCTAAAATTTGTGCTTTAAACAGCTTAAGAGATGGAGGATATTTCTTCTTCTTCTGTTGAAACTTAAGTGTCCACATATGTGGAAAACAGCAATGTTTGCTAACTCTGCAAATAAATTTGAACACAGGGTAGCCCACCGCCTTCTCCAGACAGAGAAGGTGTTGTATCGATACCCCTCTTCTTCGTCAGTGCAGCTTCAAGAAAAGCCAAACTTTTGGTCTCTCTGTGTACTTCAAAATACGCCAGCAGGGCGGTGTTGCGTTTCAAGTTTAGGCAGAGACATACCAGCTGCCATTTGTTGCCCAACGAAGTACTTGCAGGTCGCAGGAAGTCCTGAAGAACTACCTTTTGCAATGGATATTCCCAGTTCTATAGGAAATAGTCCAAAGCCCACAAGTTGAAAACTGTATATCGTTCCTTTCCATGTCAATCCGAACACCTTTTTTTGGTCACCATTCCCGATTTCAAAATAAATTTGCATATCGATTGTCTGCTTAAAATAAAACATTTTATAGTTGGCGAAAAAAATACAAACAATTTTTCCAGATGTTATTAGCATCTGAAATCTGATAAAATAGGAATATATTCTCAAAAGGCGTACGTTTCGAGTTATTTATATGTATTTTCGGAACGCGTGAACGGATTTTTACAAATGAAGGCTCATTTTAAAGATCGTAAGTAGTTCTTTATATTGCAGCGTTTCATTTTTGCATCCTAAACGTTTTTAAATGCATCTGCAAATTTAATTTGCATTTCACACATCAATGACACCAACTTAAAATTCTATGAAAAATATATTTATGTAGGCCCAAATATTCTAAACGAACGCTGAAAATTTTTAGATGGTGTTTAGCCCCCTAATTTTTTAAAAAAATGTTTATTAAAATATTCCTGAGATTTGAAAGTTGCATTTTTATACCCTACACCACACTGTGGTACAGGGTATTATAACTTTGTGCATTTGTTTGTAACACCCAAAAGGAGAAGAAATAGACCCATCGTTTATTATACCGATCGACTCAGAATCACTTTCTGAGTTGATTTAGCTATGTCCGTCTGTGCATGTATTTTTGTAATCAAAGTACAGGTCGCAATTATGGTCCGATCTCGACGAAACTACACATATCTTTTTTTTGGCCCAAGGACGATCCCTATTGAATTTGGTTAAAATCGTTAGTTAGCCCCAATTTGCCATGTAAGCGCTGTAAAAACTTTATTTTATATCCGATAAGTATGAAATTCGGCAGAAAGAGGTTTCTTATTATATGGATGAACACTATTAAATTTGGAAGAAATCGGTTCAGATTTAGATATAGCCCCCATATATACGTTACCCCCGATTTGACATGTAAGCGCTGTAAAAACTTTATTTTATATCCGATCAGTATGAAATTCGGCAGAAAGAGGTTTCTTATTATATGGATGAACACTATTAAATTTGGAAGAAATCCGTTCAGATTTAGATATAGCCCCCATATATACGTTACCCCCGATTTGACATGTAAGCGCTGTAAAAACTTTATTTTATATCCGATCAGTATGAAATTCGGCAGAAAGAGGTTTCTTATTATATGGATGAACACTATTAAATTTGGAAGAAATCGGTTCAGATTTAGATATAGCCCCCATATATACCTTACCCCCGATTTGACATGTAAGCGCTGTAAAAACTTTATTTTATATCCGATCAGTATGAAATTCGGCAGAAAGAGGTTTCTTATTTATGGATGAACACTATTAAATTTGGAAGAAATCCGTTCAGATTTAGATATAGCCCCCATATATACGTTACCCCCGATTTGACATGTAACCGCTGTAAAAACTTTATTTTATATCCGATCAGTATGAAATTCGGCAGAAAGAGGTTTCTTATTATATGGATGAACACTATTAAATTTGGAAGAAATCGGTTCAGATTTAGATATAGCCCCCATATATACGTTACCCCCGATTTGACATGTAACCGCTGTAAAAACTTTATTTTATATCCGATCAGTATGAAATTCGGCAGAAAGAGGTTTCTTATTTATGGATGAACACTATTAAATTTGGAAGAAATCCGTTCAGATTTAGATATAGCCCCCATATATACGTTACCCCCGATTTGACATGTAACCGCTGTAAAAACTTTATTTTATATCCGATCAGTATGAAATTCGGCAGAAAGAGGTTTCTTATTATATGTATGAACACTATTAAATTTGGAAGAAATCGGTTCAGATTTAGATATAGCCCCCATATATACGTTACCCCGATTTGACATGTAAG
Source organism: Eudasyphora cyanicolor (assembly GCA_963930755.1). NCBI lineage: Eukaryota > Metazoa > Arthropoda > Insecta > Diptera > Muscidae > Eudasyphora > Eudasyphora cyanicolor. Next base: position 51,978,666 of record OZ005735.1, read on the forward strand.
CGCTGTAAAAACTTTATTTTATATCCGATCAGTATGAAATTCGGCAGAAAGAGGTTTCTTATTATATGGATGAACACTATTAAATTTGGAAGAAATCCGTTCAGATTTAGATATACCCCCCATATATACGTTACCCCCGATTTGACATGTAACCGCTGTAAAAACTTTATTTTATATCCGATCAGTATGAAATTCGGCAGAAAGAGGTTTCTTAGTATATGGATGAACACTATTAAATTTGGAAGAAATCGGTTCAGATTTAGATATAGCCCCCATATATACGTTACCCCCGATTTGACATGTAAGCGCTGTAAAAACTTTATTTTATATCCGATCAGTATGAAATTCGGCAGAAAGAGGTTTCTTATTATATGGATGAACACTATTAAATTTGGAAGAAATCCGTTCAGATTTAGATATAGCCCCCATATATACGTTACCCCCGATTTGACATGTAACCGCTGTAAAAACTTTATTTTATATCCGATCAGTATGAAATTCGGCAGAAAGAGGTTTCTTATTATATGGATGAACACTATTAAATTTGGAAGAAATCCGTTCAGATTTAGATATAGCCCCCATATATATGTTACCCCCGATTTGACCTGTAAGCGCTGTAAAAACTGCATTTTATATCCGATCTGTGCGAAATTCGGCAGAAAGAGGTTTCTTATTACAATACTGCCAAATTTGGAGAAAATCGGTTCAGATTTAGATATAGCTCCCATATATATGTTACCCCCGATTTGACATGTAAGCGCTGTAGAGACTGTATTTTATATCCGATCAGTACGAAATTCGACAGAAGGAGGTCTTTTTACATGAATAAGTATTCAGGGAAGATCGGTTCAGATTTATTTTAAAGCTCCATATATATGTTCCTCCTGATTTGGTATCAAACCGCTATAGAAGTTGTATTTTACTTCCGATCATTAACATTTTCCAGAAAGATGTTTCTCACTTTAGGAACGAATATTGCTTAATTTAGCGATTATCGTTTCAGAATTAGATAATACGTTTCTACCCATTTACCAATTATTCCAAATTATTACGGCAATGACCCTTATCGCATTGTTAGGGAGGTGTAGGGTATTATATAGTCGGCCCCGCCCGACTTTCTGCCTTTCCTTACTGGTTTTTCTTTAAAAAAGTAGGGAAAAAGTGACTTATTTCATCGTCTCTCCTTGAAAACTACCTGATTCGACTTCGCATATTTTGGAATGGGTGTAACGGTTTGTAGCAAGTAATTAGTAAATGCCCCAAACAATTTATGTAGCTGGATGCGGTCGGTTATCATACGACTACGACTACGTATGAAGCAAAATGGTGCGGGATTCGTCGGCAAGGGAGGCGAGATTATGCTAAGCGACGAAGCTTTTTCAAATGTAAAACTCCCAAATGAATTATAATAACAACGATAGCTCAGTTGGGAAACGATATATGTGCGTGTCGGCCCATAGATGAAGCAAGGAGTCGGAAATCCGCAACAGCCTCTGCTTGCCGGAAGTCTCTCTCTACATCCGAACTATGCGGATAACGTCCCGGAAGTCTCGTAGCGGAGGCCTCTCCTCCTTCAACCTGCCAGGGTTGCCAATCAGAAAGGGAATGCACAAACTGGGGAAGTTGGTCGACCATGTTACGAACTTAGATATAAGCAATCATGCTTTTACCAATTCCCCATGGGGATAATAGTAATGATTTATTTCACTGTCCAACAAATTCAGACTTTTTGATTGGAACAGAATAGCGACTCTATAATTCTGAAAGGGCATGTTGAGAATGTTCCAGGTGGTCTGTGTTTTTTTACAGTGGGTCAAAGTTTTAATTTTTTGATTGAAGGTAGCATTGTACTAAATGAAACAAGTAAAAGCGTAACGGCCTGGCCACATCTTATATACCCTCCACCACGGATAGCATGTGAATGGTTTCGGGCACAAATAAAGTCATATACCAAAATTTCAGCCCGATTCGTTAAAATTTGTGGTTTTTGTTGCGTTAAGAAGTAAAATCTAGAGGGACTTTTGTATATCAAAACATGGACCGATGGCTACGGGTATAAATCAACCCCAGTAAACAATTTTCAGCCCGATCAGTTCGAAGATGGGCCATATTGGTCCACTCAATATATCAAAATGTGGACCGATATAGCCCATTCTCAATCCCAAGTTACCTGCAGGTATAAGAAGTATATATACCAAATTTCAGCCACCTAGCTCAAGCATTATAGATTGTAGCGTGATTACAACAGTCGCACGGATGGACGGACAGACGGACATGGCTAAATCGTCTTAGAATTTTACGACGAGTAAGAATATATGTATATACTTTATGGGGTCCCAGAGGTGTTACAAACGGAGTGACAAAATGACAAGTAAGAAAGTTTCAGTTGGGTAAACCGACTAAGATATACCCTCACTTTGTGAGTAATGTAAATTTTTGTGGGAGGTACCAGAAGGGGTTTAAGAAATACACCTATATTTCGCTGAACAGTAGATACTTTAAATACATTGCACTGTGCCGAATTGTAACCGTATATATGGACTGGTATATTAACGTTGAGATATTAAATTGTGGTATAATTTGGCCATTTTGTGTGGGAGGTACAAAAAGGGGCGTGGTGATAACGCTAATTTTTCACTGGACTATAGGCATTATAAAGGCATTACACTGTACAAAATTTCAAGTAATTGTATACACTGATATTAATGTTATAAACTGTTTACTTCTGGTGCAAAATGGTACCTTTGTGGGAGAGGTACCAAAAGGGGCGTGACAATAACGCCCATTTTTCAATGGACTGTAGGCACTATAAAAACATTACGCTGTACAAAATTTCAAGTATTTTTATACACTGGTATTAATGTTAAAAGCTGTTAACTTTTGGTGCAAAATGGTGCATTTGTGTCGGAGGTACCAAAGGGGCGCGGCAATAACGCCCATTTTTCACTGGACTGTAGGCACTATAAAAGCATTACACTGTACAAAATTTCAAGTATTTCTAACCACTGGTATTAATGTTATAAGCTTTAAACTTTTAGTGCGAAATGGTGCATTTGTGTGGGAGGTACCAAAAGGGGCGTGGCAATTTCGCCAATTTTCTTCGAGTTGATAGCGACTAACAAACTAATACTATGTGTGGAATTTCAGAAGATTCGAATACGTATAATAGCAGTTTTTAAAGAATCAATATTTCACAACATTTTAACCCTTTGTGGGGAGGTACCAATATGGACCAATATGGCTCATCTTCGAACTTACCCGGAAGATAGAAAAAAATATTACCACATACGAAATTTGAAGTCAATCGGTTACTCCTTTCGAGAGTTATCGTGCGCACCAGCCAGCAGACAGACAGACAGACGGACGGACATTGCTCATTCGACTTAAAATGACCCAAAACGGATTTCCGCCGAACATACTTGGGGTCTTAGGTCACTCCTTCGATGTGTTACACCTTTTTCCGTAGCAAATGATATATACCCTCGTCACACTAAAGTGAGGGTATAAATATACCTCCCATAATATGGTGAGGGTATACAAATATGGTAAATATAGAGTAGACGAGAACAGTAGGAATCACAATAAGTAAGATGCTATATTTGGGGGCTATATCGAAATATGGACCGATATTGCCCATTTTCTGTCCCATGTTACCTGCAGGTATAAGAAGTATATATACCAAATTTCAGCAACCTAGCTCAAGTATTATAGATTGTAGCGTGATTACAATAGACGGACGGACGGAAAGGACTTTCTCGACTTTCTCGACTTTTTTCGAAAAAAGGGCCAAATTGAGAGGGGAGCTAGAGGATGAAGATCTTCCACAAAAATGATCCTCATAAATTACTATGTAACTCTGGCAATAAGAATCTCTCAGACATTAAATTACAGCTTTTTTTATTTAGTATAATACTCCCTTCGACCAAAAAATAAAAACTTTGACGTACTGTAAAAAAACTCGGTCCAGCTGGACCACAAGTTTATTCTACAAAATAGTCTACTTAACATGCCCTTTCAGAATTGTGGAGTCGCTCTTCTGCTTCATTAATTCCACAGATATCACGGCTTTAAATTTACATTATAGTATTTTTTCTATTAGTTGGCATGTGATGTGGCTAATTAAACGTATGGAGCTATAATTACAACTTTGGTGTCCTTGGCGACCCCCATTGTAATTTTCCGGCAAAAATGTTCGTAGAATATTTTAATCCTTAAATGACCTTTTGGAAAGGACTTTTTTTAATTTTTTCGAAAAAAGGCCGAAATTGACCCATTAAGGGGGGAGCTAGAGGGTTAATATCTTTCACAAAAATGATCCTCATAAAATTTCACTATGTAACTCTGACAATGAGAAATCTCTCAGACATAAAATTACATAATTTTTTTTCATTTAGTATAATGCTACCTTCAAACAAAAAATGAAAACTTAGACCCGCAGTAAAAAAAAAAACTCAGACCAGCTGGACCATAAGTTTATTCTTCAAAAAATATCTACTCGACATGCCCTTTCTGAATTGTAGGGTCGCTATTCTCTTCCAAAAATGCTGTTGGACAGTGATATTAGCTCACAATTTTGGATTTTATATTGTAGGATTATTGGTACGTAGCGTAATATCAAGAAACCATAAAAATCCAAATATTTTTTTTTATATATGTTCCAAAAATTCTGTATTCCTTCCATGTCGGTTGCAAATGAAGTTACATCGTGTGTGGCATAGAAACAACCACAGTGTAAGAAAGAAGCCAACAAGTCCAAGTAACAATAACATTTTGTGAAGCACTGATATCTTTGACACTAATAACAATCAAACCGAAAAATGTGTGTAAAAACAACTCTTTCGTTTGTTTGACTTGTGGCAAACATTAGTCCTTGTCGAAGTAGGAGGAGTAGAAGAATCACTGCCAACATCAGTTGTTGATTTTCACAATTGGGTAACAAGGTTTTACCTCTGAAAAGTACTCTTCTCTTTTATTTTGTTGCAGTTGCTGTTGTATAAGAGTAGACAGAGCAAATTGTGTGTCTACTTCTACAGTAAGTACGTTTTTGTATGCCTCACCTGTGCTTGTGACTGTTACGAAATAATCTCCCCACTACTTACCTCTCTTTCTGATTACACTAGCTTACAAAAAAAAAACATTTTTGTCACAGATCACGTGTGTCTTTCACCTGCCGTATTACGTAAATCAGCGATCTGTGATAAAAGTTGTTCATGAAACTAGAGCAACATATGTTGTTCATCATATCAAGATTTGTACTTCAGCCGGGCTTAAGATCTTTGTATTGTAGGACATTTCCGAATTAGGTCGCATAGAGAAATGCCTTTCGCATTTTCGGATTCGGGAGTTCAGAGAAAAGTTTTTCTCCAGGTCCCTTCAGGTCTTTCTCCTCTAGACTTTCTATCAGGGCATGTCCTAATACGGTTATACATTTGTATGTATATAGTAAAGTTTTCCTGTATTGCAGTGGATTTATGAATTTGTCCTCTGGGACTTGGACGTGTATCAAGGTCTTACATCGAATATTTATAGAAATATTTTCATTTCTAATAACACTTTGTTACAAACTCAAAATGGACATTAATGGCTCACAAATAGCGGAACTGTGGGAGAAACTGCAAAGATACTGTGCGGCGATCTAAATGAGATGAAAACACGTAGTTTCCTGAAACTAAACCATACCGAGATTACTAAGATGATGTGTGTTATAACGGGACACTCATGCTTACAAGCACATCTGTATCGCATACACGCTAAAAAAATCGCTTCTGTATTATATTGTCCCAAACATATTCGGCTTGAAATATACATATGTTTAGGGTACACTCCAAATATATAATATTTGACACACACAAATATTATGTGTTTTGGAGGATATTGTTCTAAACAAAAATATGTTCCCATTCTAATATTTTTTTATTTGGAACTAGTATTTCCGAAACAAAGCGTAAATTGTATTTATGTATTTTAGAAATGTATCAATGCCTCAATTTAAAGACAACTTTTCTGTTTTTTAGATGTTCAAAGAGCAATGTTTTTTATACCCTACACCACACTGTGGTACAGGGTATTATAAGTTTGTTTCTCGGCAGATGTTTGTAACACCTGAAAATAACACAGCTAGACCCACCTTAAAGCATACCGATCGACTCAGAATCACTAGCTGAGTCGATTTAACGATGTCCGTCCGTCCGTCCGTCCGTCTGTCCATGTAAAGTTGTTCGTCGACTACAGGTCGCAATTTCACTCCGATCGTTCTGAAATTTTGCAGTTTAGAGTATTTCGCGGCTGTTAAGATCGCTATTGAATTTGGTTAAAATCGGTTCAGATTTAGATATAGCTCCCATATATATCTTTCGTCCGATTTGGTCCTTTAGTCCTATAGAAGCTGTATGTTACATCCAATCGTTTTGAAATTTAGAATGGTAGAGTTTCTTGATCCATGAACCAACATTGCCGAATTTGAAGAAAATCGGTTAAGATTTAGCTATAGCTCCCATATATATGTTTTGTCCGATTTGGCCCTTTAGTCCTATAGAAGCTGTATTGTACATCCGATCGTTTTGAAATTTAGAATGGTAGAGTTTCTTGATCCATGAACCAACATTGCCGAATTTGAAGAAAATCGGTTAAGATTTAGCTATAGCTCCCATATATACCCAGCAAAAAATAAAAGAAGTACTTCCAAAGGAATAACATTATAAGTACTTCCAAATCATAAGTATTAAAATTTTTTCGGCATTTAATGAAGTTCTTCTAAATAACTAACCAAAATGTAATTTCGGAATATAAATTAATAACCCTAGAATGCATAATTTCAAAACGATTGGATGTAAAATAAAGCTTCTGAAGTGATAAAAGTCCAGATCGGAAGGAACATATATATGAGGGCTATGAAATATATGTAAAATACTGCTTCTATAGTTTAGAGGAAAGAAATATATATTTATATGGCGGCTATATCAGAATTAGTGAATGGTTCTGGAAGCTAGTCTACTTTTTCATCAACCAAATTTCGTTTCAATCGACTAGTACGATTAATCGGACCTAAAAGTCGACTTTTTCATAGTCGATTAAAATAACATAAAGTCATTTCAAAGTATGCTGATTTTCTTCTAGTGACCGTTTATTCTCGGATTAAAAAATCCTTTGTGCAAAATATAGTACATTTGACTAAAATATGGTTTCTATGGAGCTTAGATGCCAAATCGGAAGGAACACATCCATGCGACTATGTGGGGCTATATGTAAATTTGAACCGATATTGTTCACACAGATATTAACTGTTAAAATAAGATACTCTTTACCAAATTTCATGGATATCGAAAGGAAATTACATCTTCTATAGAGGGTATAAGCTAAATCGAAGGCACATTCCATTCATATATATTAAGATATCTGGTTCTAAACTGATATTCAAAAGAAAGAAAATAAGTTATAGAAACAGGACCTATATCAAAATACGGATTGTCTTTCAATTGACCCAAAATAAAGATATGTGCAAAATTTCTTTGAGATCGGACTATATTTGTGACCTGCACATTGATTACAAGAATGCATGCACAGACAGAAAGTGATTCTAAGTCGGTTGGTATAATTAACGATTGTTCTATATACCTCTTCTCATTTTGGGTGTTAGAAACAAATGCATAACATTATAATAAATTGTACAGCAGTGTGGTGTAGGTTATATTTAAATAATTTTAAAAGAAATTGTGGTAATTAAATATACCATACTTACTGTACCACACTGTGGTACTTTACTACTATCTGAACCGGGAAAATATATAGCGCCGCACAAATGTGAGAATGTTGATCATTTGCGAAAATGTCATTCGGTCACACTTTTCAAGAGCCAGCTACAACATGCAGATTACAAACATCATCAAATGTCCTAAACATACTTACATATATATGATCCTTTATCTCTTTGGCCAATAGTATATTATTTATACGTTCCCTTCCCATGTCAACATTTGTATTCCTTTAAAATAAGAGATCTCTGGACCCAAAGATGTTAATAAGAACGACATACATTCATGAAATAAATACAACACCAAAAAAGCAAATCTTACAGTGCTTTAAAAGGCGTTGTGCAAAAGTGGTGACAAAGAAGTACTTCCCCGGCGCGACAACCCCTTGTTAAATTCATTGGTGAAAATCCAAATTAGAACAACTTCCGGATCATAAGTTGGGGATATTTATTGCTTCTTTGTATGCTCTTTTTTTGCTGGGTATGTTTCGTCCGATTTTGATCTTTAGTCCTGTAGAAGCTGTATTTTACATCCAATCATTTTGAAATTTAGAACGGTAGAGTTTCTTGATCCATGAACCAACACTAACGAATTTGAAGAAAATCGGTTAAGATTTAGCTATAGCTCCCATATATATGTTTCGTCCGATTTGGCCATTTAGTCCTATAAAAGCTGTATTTTACATTCAATCGTTTTGACATTTAGAATGGTAGAGTTTCTTGATCCATGAACCAACATTGCCCAATTTGAAGAAAATCGGTTCAGATTTAGATATAGCTCCCATATATATCTTTCGTCCGATTTGGCCCTTTAGTCCTATAGAAGCTGTATTTTACATCCAATCGTTTTGAAATTTAGAATGGTAGAGTTTCTTGATCCATGAACCAACATTGCCGAATTTGAAGAAAATCGGTTAAGATTTAGCTATAACTCCCATATATATGTTTCGTCCGATTTGGCCCTTTAGTCCTATAGAAGCTGTATTTTACATCCGCTCGTTTTGAAATTTAGAATGGTAGAGTTTCTTGATCCATGAACCAACATTGCCGAATTTGAAGAAAATCGGTTAAGATTTAGTTATAGCTCCCATATATATGTTTCGTCCGATTAGGACATTTAGTCCTATAAAAGCTGTATTTTACATACAATCGTTTTGAAATTTAGAATGGTACAGTTTCTTGATCCATGAACCAACATTGCCGAATTTGAAGAAAATCGGTTAAGATTTAGCTATAGCTCCCATATATATGTTTCGTCCGATTTGGCCCTTTAGTTCTATAAAAGCTGTATTTTACAGCCAATCGTTTTGAAATTTAGAATGGTAGAGTTTCTTGATCCATGAACCAACACTACCGAATTTGAAGAAAATCGGTTAAGATTTAGCTATAGCTCCCATATATATGTTTCGTCCGATTTGGCCCTTTAGTTCTATAGAAGCTGTATTTTACAGCCAATCGTTTTGAAATTTAGAATGGTAGAGTTTATTGCTCCATGAACCAACACTACCGAATTTGAAGAAAATCGGTTAAGATTTAGCTATAGCTCCCATATACATGTTTCGTCCGATTTGGCCCTTTAGTCCTGTATAAGCTGTATTTTACATCCAACTATTTTGAAATTTAGAATGGTAGAGTTTCTTGATCCATGAACCAACATTGCCGAATTTGAAGAAAATCGGTTAAGATTTAGCTATAGTTCCCATATATATGTTTCGTCCGATTTAGCCCTTTAGTCCTATAAAAGCTGTATTTCACATCCAATCGTTTTGAAATTTAGAATGGTAGAGTTTCTTGATCCATGAACCAACACTACCGAATTTGAAGAAAATCGGTTAAGATTTAGCTACAGCTCCCATATATATGTTTCGTCCGATTTGGCTCTTTAGATCCAATCGTTTTTATACCCAACACCACACTGTGGTACAGGGTATTAATTAAGTATAAAATGTCCCAACAGTAAATTTATGTAAACAATTTATACATGAATTACAAAATTTATATATCAGAGTTATTCAATATTACGAGAGTGGTGTAGGGTATTATATAGTCGGCACCGCCCGACTTTAGCCTTTCCTTACTGGTTATAAATTGTATATGTTTTTTTGTAAATATAAATTGCATTGATGGATTGAATTGGAATATTTATAAATAAAAAGAGCAATAAAGTTTAACACGAAATCTAGGATAAACAAACTAAAATTCGAATAAGTCAGCCAAGTTTTAAAAATCTTTTTTAAATAAAATATATTTGGAAAACTTCTTAAACCCTAACTTTGTTTGTGAGTAAACACATATTTTATTTGTGAAAGTCAGTTTGCAAATAAATTATATTCTAATAAATTAATATTTGCGTTCCAAACACAATTTCTTGGTTTTCAAATAAAATTTATTTGTTAACAAATATATAATACTAGCTGGCCCCGGTCCACTTCGTTGCCCCAGACTTCAGATTTCCGATCCCGTTAATTTTTGGACTAATTACGTAGACTGACACCAAATAGATATGCACATAATTACATTGATCTCTCTAATAAATTGTTCAAGATATATCAAACACAAAATTTAATTGGCTTATATGGGCGGGGCCACTCCCATTTGTCCGACCCCGCCCATTTTTGGAGCAAGCACGTAGGTTGCCACCTAATATATATGCACAAAATTAGAGTAATCTCGCTAATAATTTGTGCGAGTTATGTCGATTGGGTTTGTATTGGCGCGGCCACGCCGATTGGTCCAATCCAGCCCATTTTTACACCAATCAAGTAGACTACCACCTAATACATATGCAAAAATTACAGCACTCTCGCTAACAAATTGTGCAAGATTGTGATAAGCTTTGTTTATACGGGCGTGGCCACGCCCATTCGTCCAATCCCGCCTATATTTGGACAAATCACGAAGACTACCACCGGATACATGGCACAAAATTACAGCACTCTCGCTAACAAATTGTGCAAGATATATCAATTTCAAAATTTGGCTTATATGGGCGGGCCACGCCTATTGGTCCGATCCCGCCCATTTTTGGACCAATTAATTAGACTACCACCTAATACATATACACAACATTACAGCACCCTCGCTAACAAATTGTACAATATATGTCAATTTAAAAATTTGGTTTATAAGGGCGGGGCCACGCCCATTGGTCCAATCCCGCCCATTTTTGGACAAATCACGAAGACTACCACCAGATACATATGTACAACATTACAGCTAACAAATTGTGCAAGATATATCAATTTCAAAATTTGGCTTATATGGGCGGGGCCACGCCCATTGGTCCGATCCCGCCCATTTTTGGACCAGTCACGTAGGTCGCCAACAGATATATTTACCCAAAAGTACAGCTCTCTCGCTAACAAATTGTGCAACATATCTCAAATTCACCACTTGGCTTATAAGGACGGGCCACGCCCATTGGTCCTATCCCGCCCATTTTTTAACCAATCACGTAGCGTGCTACAGATACATATGCACAAAATTACAGCTCTCTCGCTAACAAATTGTACCAGATATCTCGTTTTCAAAATGTGGCTTAAAGGGGCGGGGCCACGCCCATTAGTCCGACCCCGCCCATTTTTGGACCAATCACGTAGACTGCCTCCAGATATATATATACAAATTTCTAGTTCTCTCACTAACAAATTGTGCAAGATATCTCAAATTCAAAATTTGGCTTATATGTGCGGGGCCACGCCCATTGGTCCGATCCCGCCCATTTTTGAACCAGTCACGTAGGTCGTCAGCAGATATATATACACAATATTACAGCTCTCTTGCAAACAAATTGTGCAAGATGTCTCGATTTCAAAATTTAGCTGAAAGGGGCGGGGCCACGTCCATTAGTCCGACCCCGCCCATTTTTGGACCAATCACGTAGACTGCCTCCAGATATATATACAAAATTCTAGTTCTCTCGCTAGCAAATTGTGCAAATTCAAAATTTGGCTTATATGGGCGGGGCCACGCCCATTCGTCCGATCCCGCCCATTTTTGAACCAATCACGTAGACTGCCACCAGATACATATGCACAAAATTACAGCTCTCTCGCTAACAAATTGTGCAAGATATCTCAATTTCAAAATTTGGCTTAAAGGGGCGGGGCCACGCCCATTAGTCCGACCCCGCCCATTTTTGGACCAATCACGTAGACTGCCTCCCGATATATATATATACAAAATTCCAGTTCTCTCGCTAACAACTTCTGCAAGATATCTAGATTTAAAAATTTGACATAAAGGGGCGGGGCCACGCCCATTAGTCCGACCCCGCCTATTTTTGGACCAATCAGGTAGGTCGCCAACAGATATATATAAACAAAATTACAGCTCTCTCGCTAACAAATTGTGCAAGATATCTAAAATTCAAAATTTGGCTTATATGGGCGGGGCCACGCCCATTGATCCGATCCCGCCCATTTTTGGACCAATCACGTGGACTGCCACCAGATACATATGTACAAAATTACAGCACTCTCGCTAACAAATTGTGCAAGATATCTCAATTTTCAAATTTGTCTTATGTGGGCGGGGCCACGCCCACTTGATATATCGAAAATTCAAGTACCCTATTTTCACCACGCCCCACACATGTACATTCTGTGAAAATTTCAAGAAGATCGGTTCAGCCGTTTAGACGTCTATACGGTACAAACAAACCAACAAACAAACAAACAAACAAACAAACACACATTCTTCTTTATATATATAGATTTAACCAGTAAGGAAAGGCAGAAAGTCGGGCGGGGCCGACTATATAATACCCTACACCTCCCTAACAATGCGATAAGGGTCATTGCGATAATTATTTGGAATAATTGGTAAAAGGGTAGGAACATATTATCTAATTCTGAACCGATAATCGCCAAATTAAGCAATATTCGTTCCTAAATTGAGAAACATCTTTCTGGAAAAGTTGAATGATCGGAAGTAAAGTACAACTTATATAGCGCTTTGATACCAATTCAGGAGGAAGATATATATGGAGGTTATATATAAATCTGAACGGATTTCCCTGAATACTCATTCATGTAAACAGACCTCTTTCTGTCAAATTTCGTTCTGATCGGATATAAAATACAGTCAATGATCGGATATAAAATAACATTTTTACAGGGCATACATGTCAAATCGGGGTAACTTATATATGGGGGCTATATCTAAGTGATATATCTAATGATATGTGTAAAGTTTCGTCGAGATCGGACCATAATTGCGACCTGTACTTTGATTACAAGAATACATGCACAGACAGACAGACGGACAGACAGACGGACATAGCTAAATCAACTCAGAAAGTGATTCTAAGTCGATCGGTATAATAAACGATGGGTCTATTTTCTCTCCTTTTGGGTGTTACAAACAAATGCACAAAGTTATAATACCCTGTACCACAGTGTGGTGTAGGGTATAAAAATATCGTTTCCAAGTATATTTTCTTTCAACTCAAACATATCAAAAATTACGATTTTCCCCCCGTGTAGGACTACCAAATAACCACAAATGCAGGGAAGAAAAAACATCGAAATGATGGAACATTTTCTGTTCGAATTCCCGGCTTTTACACAGACAAGATCCAGATATTTCGCTTCCGAAGCATTACCAGACTTGACTCAACTCAAAGGATATGAATGGAAGATATTGAGAAAATTCTTGTCTAGTACATTTCTAGTCTAGTTCTTTCTGTTTTGTCTAGTCTTTTCTTGTCTAGTAGTATTTCTGTAACTCATGCGGTTTTATAAAGATTACTGGCTTAAGTGTAAGCCCATGGACATGAGACTCTGGAACGTCTCCTCTCGTCAACCTACCTATCAGAAAGTGTGAAATATGCAGCTTTTGATAGAACCAAAAAAGTAACAAAGTTCAGTCGAGTTAACCGACATACGAATCCCTTCAGTCCCAATTTTTTTGTAAATTTATTAATTTTTTGTTCAATTAAACTATTATCAACTAGCTGGACCCGGTCCACTTCGTTGCCCCAGATATCAGTATTTCGATTCCGTCCATTTTTATTGAAGATTTAGGAAATAACTCCATTAACGTGTGTTCCAAATTTCGTTCTTCTAGGGTCAGCACTTTTTGAGATAATCGGATTTTAAGTAATGCCACGCCAAATCCCGCCCACTTTTTTCCAAAAAATGTTTTATAAGTAGTCATCTATTGGTGCAAAGTGGACCATTCTGGAGAGGTACCAAAAGGGGATGTACCATAACGCCAAGTTTTCACCGGACCATAGGTACTACGAGTATAACAGCATTACACTGCACACAATTACAGGTATTTGTATATACTCGTATTAAGGTTATAAGCAGTTAACTTATTGAGTACTATGAGTATTATTTTTTCAAGCATGAATGTTACGCAAAGCATTCAGATGAAATCGAAGTTGCTATTGAAGAGATTCGGCCCGAAACAATCGAAAATGTACTGAAAAATTGGGTTGATCGGATGAGGTACAGCCGAGCCGGTGGTAGTAGTCATATGAATGATATTGTGTTCTATTACACAGTACAACACATGATTTTGGGACTCAATTCTGAGAATTGGACGTGAAGGTAGCCCCAAAAATTACAACTTCTGCAACATTCGTTTAGCTCAATTAATAATTTATTGGGTTTTTTTTATGTGTTTTTTCTCGGTATACGGTACGGAAAAATTCGGAACAAACCTACCAAAAAACGTGCATCCAGTGCCTTAAAAATCGCAAAAACGCCCACAAAGTCATAAAATATCTGTCAGTAAGATATTAAAAAATACGTATACGTGTAAACAGAACATTAATGCAGAACATAATAAAACAGATCGGAACATTTTTGCGATTTTTAAGGCACGGGATGCATGTTTTTTTTTGTAGGTTTGTTCCGCATTTTTCTCCTATTCAATATCTACAGCTTTGCTTCAGACACAAAAGAGAAAAAATTCGTATGACAATTAAATTATTAATTGAGCCAAATTGAGTAAATACATGATGCAGAAGTTCTTATTTTTGGGTATAATTTCACATCCAATTCTCAGAATTTAGTCCCAAATCAATGAGCTGAAAAATGCTATACTGTGTTATTAAACGATGAACTTTGTCATCCTTTTGAATTAAAAAAAAATTTGAGAAAATTACCAGTACTTTGAATTGAAAATTTTATATGGCCCACCTTTTAATACCCTCCTCTCCAAGGTGAGGGGATAAAAATGATTGCATATTTATTTGAAATTTAGTGTATATCAAATAGTAGTAAATTTGATTTTTTTTGGTAAATTTAATTAAACTTGTTTTTTTTTTTTTTTTGGAAATTTTGTCGAAAATACAATTTTATTCAAAATGTCGGTTTTTCTAGAAAACTATGTGAAAATTCAAATTTTCTAGAAAATTTCGTTTAAATTTCATATTGCAATAAAATTGTTTCGAAATTGCGTTTTTCTACAAAACTTCGTTGAAAATGAATTTTTCATTTAAACTTCTTCGAAGTTGAATTTTTCCAGAAAATGTTCTTCATCGGCCTTTAATAAAGTCAATAATCAGGAGTCATAATCCGTTTAAAGGTCCATAATCCGCTTATCGACTTTTGAAATCTCAAAACTAATTTCCAGAAAACATTAAATTTTAGAAATTTTGTATAGAAATTCAATTAAAATTCAATTTTTTCTAGAGAAATGCAATTTCAACAAAAATTTTTTCAACAACAATTTTTGTAGAAAAATTTCTTTTCAACTACTTTTTTATAAATATAAAAATTTGAAGCAATTTTCTAGAAAAATTCAAATATGAACAAATTTTTGAGAAAAACTCAATTTCAAGAATTTGAGAAAAACTCAATGATGAATTTTTTATAAAATTTTAATTTGCATTAAATTTCTAGTAAAATGCAATTCCAATGTAATTGTTAATATAAATGAAATTTCAATGATATTTTCAATAATAATAATAATTTCAACGAAATTTTGCAGACAAATGTAATTTCAACGAAGTTTGGAGAAAAATACAATTTAAAGGACATTTTATTTTATTAGTCATATATGAAAGAAGTAAAGACGGATTAAATTCGACCACACCGAATCTTATATACCCTCTACCATGGATCGCATGAGAATTGTTTCGGATACAAATAAACTTATTATACCAAATTTCAATTAATTCAAATTTGAGGTTTTTGTGGCGTACTAAAGTCAAATCTAGACGGACCTTTGTATGGGGGCTATATCAAAACATGGACCTATGATTACGGTTGTTCGTGTGAAGGATTCCGGGTATATGTAAATAAACACCTGTTACCAATTTTCAGCAAGATCAGTTAAAATTTGTGGTCTCTGTGGCGTTAAGAAAAAACGGAGAAATTCTATAAATATGGGGCTATATGACAAAATTGGAAAGATATTGCTCATTTCCAATCCCAACATACCTGCAGCTATAAGAAGTATACGAGTATGTACCAAATTGCAGCCACCTAGCTCAAGTGTTATAAATTGTAGCGTGATTACAACGGGCGGACATTGCTAAGTCGTCTTAGAATTTTACAACGATTAATAATATATATTTTATGGGGTCTCGGATCAATATTTAGAGGTGTTACAGACGGAGTGACAAAATGAAAATACCCCCCATCCTATGGTGGAGGGTATAAAAAGAAATAGTTACATAGTTTGTTTATAGAAAAGGGGTCGTTAGGATTTCTTACATGGTTGGGGGAAGCCGTATGGCTTAAAGGTTTGGAAAGCTCTGATCTATATATCGCACCTGTTTAACTAAAGGGTAACAAGTCAAAATGAAAAAAAATTACAGTAGTCCTGTAGTCCTGTTACTATTATTAACGACCAAAAAATGTTTGTTTTCTTGCAATAACATATTTCCATTAGTATACATTTGTATACCCTACACCACACTGTGTTATAGGGTATTATAACTTTGTGAATTTGTTTGTAACACACAAAAGGAGAAGAAATACCCCATCGTTGATTATATGTTAGAATCACTTTCTGAGTTGATTTAGCTATGTCCGTCTATCCGTCCGTCCGCCCGCCTGTCCGTCTGTGCATGTATTCTTGTAATGAAATTATAGGTCGCAATAACGGTCCGATCTCAAGGATACTTAGCACATATATTTCTTTTGGCCCAAGAACGATCCCTATTGAATTTGATTATGTAACATAAAGCTCACATATATGTATATACCTCCGATTTGGCATATATGCACTGTATAAGAAGCATTTTGTAACCGATCTTTAAACAAGTAAGAAAGTGTCAGTCGGGTAAACCGACTAAGGTATACCCTCACTTTATGAGTAATGTAATATTGAATATTACTCGAATTATTCTGTCAATTTGTGTGGGAGGTACCAGAAGCGGTTTATCAAATACACCTTTTTTCGCTGAACATTAGACTTTACATTCATTGCACTGTGCTTACTTATAAGCATTTATGTGCACTGGTATAAACGTTATGAGACATTAAATTGTGGTATGATTTGGGCATTTTTGTGTGGGAGGTATAAAAAGGGGCGTGGCAATAACGCCCATTTTTCACAGGGCTATAGACACTATAAACTGTTACATTACACTGTACAAAATTTCAAGTATTTTTATACACTGATGTTAATGTTATAAGCTGTTAACTTTTGGTGCAAAAAGGTACCTTTGTGTGGGAGGTACCAAAAGGGGCGTGGCAACAACACCCATTTTTCCCTGGACTGTAGGCAATATAAAAGCATAATACTGTACAAAATTTCAAGTATTTTTATACACTGTTACTAATGTTATAAGCTGTTAACTTTTGGTGCAAAATGGTGCATTTGTGTGGGAGGTACCAAAAGCGACGTGGCGACTTCGTCCATTTTTCTCGAGTTGATAGCGACTAATAAGCTAATACTATGTGTGAATTGAAAAGATTCGAATAAAGAGTAGTGCAGTTATTAAAGAATCAATATTTCACAACATTTTAACCCTTTGTGGGGGAGGTACTAGAAGGAGTACAAACAATATGACCCATCGTCGAACGGACGGACATTGCTCATTCGACTTAAAATGACCCAAAACGGATTTCCTCCGAACATACTCGGGGTCTTAGGTCACTCCTTCGACGTGTTACACTTTTTTCCGTAGCAAATGATATATTCCCTCGTCACACTAAAGTGAGGGTATAAAAATTGACATAGAGAAGTCTTTTGATACACTTTGAGATAATACTAAATTTGAGGAAAATCGGTCCAGATTTAGATGTAGCCCCCATATATATGTTACCTACGATTTTACATGTAAGCGCTGTAGAAACAGTATTTTATACCTGATCGGTACGAAATTCGGCAATGAACACTGCCAAATTTTGGGAAAATCGGTTCAGATTTGTATAAAGCTCCCATATATATGTTACCCCCGATATGACATGTAAGCGCTGTAGAAACTGTATTTTATATCCGATAAGTACGAAAATCGGCAGAAAGAGGTTTATTATTACATAAGTAAATGAATTGATGAAATGTGATGATTACTGAATCATTTCCATATATGTCTATGAACACACATAGTGCTTAATATTGATGAATTTGTATTCGAAATATGTTGCAGAAATTAAATAAAATTATAAAAAAATGCCACTCTTAATAAAATAACCCATATCGATTCACATTGTGCTATAATTCCTCCAAAGTTAACTGTTCTGCATGTGATTTAGATAATTGCCGATCGTTTAAAGATTTAATGTAAGCCATATACAAGAGGTGTTCCAAAATTTCGTGGACTATATAGACTAAATTTTCGTTTTTTTTTAATTTTTTTGTATTTTGCAAAAAAGAAACAAAACTCAGACAAATCGAGTGAAAATGTTATAAATATTTCATAAAAAGCAAACTTGAGGGAGACCTCAATATGGTGACTAAATCAAAACATTGCTTTTATATATTTTGGATATTTCGTACTTATTTTTATTGCTAAGGTGTTCTTTATAAACCAAAAATTTAGAAAACAGCAATTTCCAAAAAATTCTAAAAATTCTCAAATCTACTGTAAACTAGTGTTATAAGTGAGAACATTAGCACACTTGAGACGATTCTATGCATTTTTTTCTTTTTTGGGTAAAGAGGAGTGCTGGGAAATGTTATATGTACCCAACAACAGTGGCACTACCACTTTAATGACGTGTTGCTCATACCCATTCATACATAGTATATGTATGTAAATTTGCATGCATACATGTGTAGCTGGCTTTGTATGCCTGCATTATGAAATGCATTTGTAACAAACGCACACACACACACACAAATTCATACATTGACACACAGTATGGGGGGATCAAAAAAGGAAACATTGTTATTGTACGCACTGTCAGTTGCATACAGAGCGTAAGGTTGCAAAATGCAATTTAAATTGCATTTTATAACTACGGTTGCCACACTGTACACCAGCAGCAGCAGTAGCAACACCAACAAAGGCAAAGGTTTACTCCTACAATAACAATGACCATTCGAATAGCATCTACTTACGCAAGCAAATTTATATGATGTATCCCTGGATGTAGGAAGGGAGGACTCTTGTTTCGTAAACCATGTACATGTGGATATTAAAAGAGCAGGCATATTATTTTGCTTGAGAAATAGGTCATCTCATTTGAATTATAATACACGTTATCACCGCTGTATGACATGTCCACATAGACCATTTAGTCCATTGTGCAAATTAATGTAAGGAATAACATAATTTGTCCTTGCCACAGTTACCGTGTTAAATTATGATATCACAGGTTATTTCGCGACAGCTTTATTGATCACGAGAGGTGACTAAGGGTACCCGTTAATAAAACTTATCAGATTGGATCTATCGTTAGCATTTGCTGACAATATTGTATTACTCTATAGGTTAATTCTTGTCGTCCAACTCAGATATCCTGGAGGATTCCCTATTGGAAATATCCAGTTGGCCTTAAATATCAACCCAAAAAACCGAACAGATGTTGTTTACTACAAAATATAAAACACCGGACTTTAGATTACCGCGCTATAACTCTCTGTCTAAATGTCTAATTCTCCAAATATTTTAGGTGTAATTTTGGATCGTAAGTTAAATTAGACGGAAAATTAGGAAGATCGTTAGTTGATAAAGGTGTTCCCATAAAAATGCCTACCTTTACAGAATGGCAGATGTCTTTACAGCTGGTTCCAAAATGGAGGAGGGTATTGGATGAGGCAATTGCTACTGAGTAAGAATATACGGTCGAAGGTAGTGAGCGGCTGTCGCAGAGTGCGAAAGGTTCTCCAAGAACAGCCTAATATAATCATGTGCTGTGCAACAGGCCACATCGATTATTCGTTAATAGAGCTGCTGATAAACTAGTAAAACCAAGAGCGATTTCCTTCTTTCGTTAAAACCACATGTGGTCCAGGATATTATGAGTTTGTGCACTTGTTTGTACAACCCAATAGGCGAAGAGATAACCCCATTGTTTATTATACCTATCAACTTGGAATCACTTCTT
Source organism: Eudasyphora cyanicolor (assembly GCA_963930755.1). Taxonomy (NCBI): domain Eukaryota; kingdom Metazoa; phylum Arthropoda; class Insecta; order Diptera; family Muscidae; genus Eudasyphora; species Eudasyphora cyanicolor. Next base: position 51,998,874 of record OZ005735.1, read on the forward strand.
GAACCGATTTAGTCACGTCCGTCTGTCCGTCCTTCTGTAGATGAATCGTTGTAACCAAAGTGCAGTTTGTAGTTATGATCCGATTGTGATGAAATTTAGCACCGTGCTTTTTTTTTGGCCTAAGAACGATCCCTATTGAAATTCGGGAAAATCGGTTCAGGTTTAGATATGATCCTCCGATTTGGCATACAGGGACTTTTAAATGCACTTTTTTTTACCGATCTGTATGCAGAAATGTTTACTGTAAAATTTGCAGTAAATCGGCTCAGATTTTGAATAGCCTTCACATATATTTTCTGTCCGATTTGTCATCTAAGCGCCATAGAAGCTACATTTAAAATCCGATCATTACGAAAAGTTAAAAACAATTGTTATTAATAATAACACTGTGCTAGTCCAAAAATTTAACAGAAGGATGACCCATTTCGACCTTGCTGAATCCAGTGGTGCTAGTCGTTTTGCTAGGTTAGCTCTTGTTTTTCGCGATATTCGAC